>PUFA01000044.1:6992500-7585000 GCA_003508835.1 Eonycteris spelaea
GTTTTAATTGTTTATTTCAGTGTTGGGTTTTGGGACCACGGTTTCTTGTTTGTTTTTCCCTTGGGAAACCCACAGATTATGTTACAGGGGAAGTTGCTAATATCCAGAGTCTGGAGGCTTGTCCTTCAGGTTCAGCCTTCTCTCACACTAACAGGAAACTGGAGAGGGGTGGTTCTGTGTTAATCTGGAGTCAGAGAAGGCGGGCAGAACCACAGGTAGTAGCCTTTCTAGTTGGAGAAAATGAATTTAGGTCTGAAGAAGACTATTCAGAGAGCCCTTGTTAGTCTTCCCTTTCTCTCACCAGATGATAAAGGAGAGCCCGTGGAGACCACCCATGATTAGAAAATCGGTTCCTCTGAGTAACTTGAGAGATGGCCCACTTGGTGCATCTCCTTGAGGAATTTGAAGGAGTGCTTGTAGGGACCCAGAGAGGAAATGACTGGCCATGCACTGGATAGGACTCAAGTTTTCAGTTACTGCAACCCAGGGAAGCATAGCACTTTGAGTCACAGGGCTGGCCAGTGCATTCGAAATTTAGAGGAGAAAATAGCCTCGGGGTGGGACCAACCTGCTTAGGCCAAGCCCACGAGGTCCTATATATAGGATGTGAGATTTTTTTTTAACTGATAGTTCTATCTTAGGGAAGTTAAGGCCTGTTTGCGACGTTAAAGGAATTTGCTACATATTTAGATATTTCATAGGACAAAAATCTCTTTAACCTAATTTTTGATAGTGTTTTTTAATTTATGGAACACTTGAGTAGAAGCTATCAGAGTGCATTTTATGTGCTAGTTCATCAAATTTCATCATTATGAGGGGGAGGATTTCACCAGCAGACCATTCAATTATTTCTTGTTAGAATCTGGGCTGTTTAATGTTTACTTTGGCTTCTGTCCACATTGCCTTCTTCAAAGTCGTTTCTCTAGTAGTGCAATAAATACATTAACCAAATATTGAATTTCTTTAACTGCGTCATTCTACATTTATAGTACTGCATTTGATATGACTGTTCTTTCCTACATAGCTTCCCTGATTGTCTATCTTTTTAGGTGACTGTCCTGGAAGCCAAAGACAGAATTGGAGGCCGAGTGTGGGATGATCGGTCTTTTAAAGGCCTCACGGTGGGAAGAGGAGCCCAGATTGTCAATGGCTGTGTTAACAACCCAATAGCGCTTATGTGTGAACAAGTGGGTTTCTTTAAGATTTGTATTGTAGATGACGAAAAAATCGTCTCACTTTGCTTCTGTGTAGTATTAATGTGCCTCTAGATAATATTTAACAATCCCAGAATGATCTCTTGCCTCCTCATCTTCTTTGCAAAGTGAGGACAATTACAGTTCTTCCTTTCTAAGAAGGTGGAACTAGAATTCTTATAATATTTTTTCTTTTTCTAAGATCTTTAACCGTATTCGTGTTATTTGCAGGCCACTCGACTAGTTCATAGTTTTAGAGTTGCCATATGAAGCAAATAGAAATACAGAATGCCTTTGACTTTCAGATAGACGGCAAGTAATTTTTTAGTATCAGTGTGACCCAGATATTACATGGGATGTTTTGCATGCAATATTTAGGATATACTTAGAGTTAAGAAAAATTTACTCGTTTATCTGAGAGTCAAATTTAACTGGGTGCTCTTTCTTTTATCGGGCAATCCTGCATAAGTGTCTTCGCAGACCTGGTAGGCCCCAAGGTTTTTTCTGAAATATGCATTGACAGTAAATTCTATTTCAACTTCTGTGAGTGTTTGTGTGTTGGTGTGCTCATTTTCATGAGAGTCCACAGAGGAAATAGAATGTCCGGGCAGGAGAGGAAGTGCACAGCTATAGCATCTGCGGCATTAATAAACATGGGCTGAGAGGCTATAGAGTGCGTGGTATAGAAGCTGTTGCTGTCATCTTCACAGTCTCATAAAATAAGGTCTCAGATTTCATGCTATTTTTTCACTGCCTGCCTTTGCTGCCATTTTCTGTTAAGCATAGCTAGCTTTATTTTTGGAAGGTACTAGACCATTTTCTCCATGAGAGCTGTGTCTAATTTCAGCATAGAACCTGTACATATTTTTTCCAGGGAAAATTTTCACCTTCTTATTCTTATTATTTTGAAGCTTGGCATCAGCATGCATAAATTTGGAGAAAGATGTGACTTAATTCAGGAAGGTGGAAGAATTACTGACCCCACTATTGACAAGCGCATGGATTTTCATTTTAATGCTCTCTTGGATGTTGTCTCTGAGTGGAGGAAGGATAAGACTCAGCTCCAAGATGTCCCTTTAGGAGGTATGGGGAGAATGGTGTTCTGATTGTTCCATCTGAGTCTCATTCGAACCTAAGCTTGGTAGCCGTAGCATCACTTATCCGTGAGGTTGATGTATGTGATAAGAATAGTCCTTTTGGGTGTTCCTTTTGGACAAATGAGTTCTCCAGGTTGTTCCACAGCGGAGCAGAACTTCCTCAAGGACCTTTAGATGCTTGTATGAGTGCTCACACACAAATCTTACTTTACACAATAGCTGGTATTTAAATATTTACTTAAATGTTTGATTTTTAATTTTCCAGAAGAGCTTACTTTTAAGGAAAGTATGGTAAGCTCTGTGTGACTAAATAGTTACCATGTAATGTCTTTTCTAGATAAGAGTTTCTCTATGCCAAGATTTCTTTTCCTGTTTTCTGGGCAGTAGGTGAAGGTTTTTTCAGTATATTTTGTTTAAGAATGCAAGAATGTGTGTTATAATTTAAGAATTTTAATTCAGAATCTTTAGGCTTTCGTTTTAAGTGGACAATATTAACCACAAACTTTTAGAAGACTTGACTCTCACGACTTATTTCCATGAGGGTGCCAACTGAGATTTACTATATCGCTTCTTAAACTGATATTTATTTAACCTACAATTCTATGACCCGAAGGTATGCACTTGTAGTTCTTGGAAGCATGTTGAAGTTTCTTAAAGTGTGAACATTCAAACTCAGTTTGCAAATACTAATTTGCTTTAATTATATGTTTCTTTGTGAAGGTTCTGAGTTCCTCATGCTGGCAAATACTTCATCTCTGTTTGGGGTCACCTTCTCAGCAGCAGGGTCTCGCACTTACTTCTCTTTAATCCCCTATTTCCCCAACCCCGAACCACCTCTGAGACTGACCCACACTCTAATTGCCCTTAGAGAGTGTTGGCTGACAAACCATAACAGAACATTTTCAGACATTCACTGGGGTTGATATGGATCATTTGATCATATGTAGTGATATCCAGACCAAGTGGTGAGTTGTTGAATTTTCTGAAATTATTAGGCTGACTTGCAGGATATTCTCAGAATTTAGTTAGTTTTTTTTTTGCACATTTGTGGTAGTTGCTGGATGGCATTTTTTAATACTACTTTCAGCGTCACCAAATAAAAAGTTAATTGCTTCGTCTTGGCCTTAGTTTAAAAAAAAAAGGCTATTAAGGGAGGATCAGCAACACAACTATGTAAGTAGTTGTTTCATTAGTATATTTTTAAAGGCTTTATTAATAGCTCACATGTCTCAATATGAGGCTACAGTTATAGCGTGCCTGTCAGTATCTCAGCTGTCTGAGATCTTACCTTATTAGCACTTAGTTGTAAAACACACACACACACACACACACACACACACACACACACGCACATGCACATGCACGGTAAGAAGCTAGAGTTAATTTCAAAAAGCACATGTACCAAAGCTTTTAAATATTATTTACATAAAAATCACATTAAGGCTTCTTTTGATTTATTTATATTTAATTTTATGTACTGTTCTAGCAATCTTGGTTCTTCCCAACCCTCTACCAAACGTAAAGAAAAATAGAAACCGCCAGAGGCAGGAATGGGACTGCTTTAAGAAAATTCTACAAATGGCAGAAATCCTGGTGGTTTAGGGCTGAAAGCCTGGCACAAATCCAGCGGTGCTGTGGCATCCCTGTATTACAGTCTAGTGGATGAAGGGAAAATTTTAATGAGAATCTTGAGTTGTCAAAAAAAAAAATTAACTGATGCTCAGTTCTGTTTCTAGTTAAGCAAATGACAGTACTTTCTAAAGCTTTGAGTCTGCAATATCTGTGTTGGATGGTCGTCATCACTGGGAAGGTTATGAAGAAGTAACCTGTATGAAGATTCTTATAATTTGTCAGACATGAGCCTCCCCTGACGCTCCCCAAAAGGAGTCTAAGACAGTAATTGGAATGGTATCACAGTGCTATGTATATGTAGTTGAATGTTCCAGTTGAATGGGATAGATAAGTGCTGGGATTGATAACAAAGGGCCATTCCTGAGTTTGTGGAGTTGGGGGTCCTATTGTACTGTAAAGGATGGCTAGGAGCAGGGTGGGGCGGAGCGGGCATTCTGGTGAGGGGAGTGGTAGTCACAGGCCTTGCAGGGCTGGCGTTTGCCAGGAAGAGATTCTGCAGCAGTGCAGCAGAGTCTGTGAGTGGGCAGGTAGGGTCGCCATCTCTGGAAAGGCTGAAAACGAGCTAGCATGGTCTGGCTGTGGGTTTGGGATTTATTATACGGGCAATGGAGAACCAGTAATTAAAGGTACTGAGGCAGAGGGCTGACATGATGACAATCCATAATGGAACATTCTTATTTGGGAGAGAATATAGTCAGTCTGTCATAGGTCTCCCAGTCGAGATGAGATGTTACAAGAACTTGACTTTAAGCTGGTGGTAGTAGCGTGAGAAAGGAATGGGAATCCTCTTTCTGTGTGGTTTTGTGTGCAGGGGGGGACTTTTCCTGTATCTTGAGCAAAAGAACGGTTTCTCAACTAAGCAGAAATGAAACATGGTTGAAGATCTCAAACCTACAGAGCTTTGCTTCAGTTAGGATAAGCTTTTTCTTCCTGAGAGGAACCAACCTTATCAAGATATCCTTTCCCTCTAAGTTGGCTTGGGAAGGGACTTTAGAAGCTTGGGGTGTTTGTGGGTTGAAGGATATTGAAAGCAAAAGATAAGGAATTAGAGAATAATGTTAAAACTGTTTTTTAATGCTTTGATCATTTCTATTACAGAAAAAATAGAGGAGATCTACAAAGCTTTTATTAAGGAATCTGGAATCCAATTCAGCGAACTGGAGGAACAGGTGCTTCAGTTCCACCTCAGTAACCTGGAATATGCCTGTGGCAGCAACCTCCATCAGGTGTGACTGGGTTTTGTGAAACATGCTTCGAAAATGTTTGCTTTTGTGCATGTGTGTGTATTGTATATGTCCAAATATTGAACCCGGGCTGGTTTGGGTAGGCAGGAAACAATGGTTCTTCTGCTTCAAAGTTTGAAAACCATAATTGCAGAGCATGTTAACCCTGTAGCGTTTGGGGAAAAAAATATTTAATCAAGAGAACCTTTTTTTTTTAAATAATGCCTGTGAAGAAGCTCAGTGTGTCAACAGAATATAGGAGGGTTGGGCTGGATCAGGGAGGGGCCCGGTGTCCTGTTTTTACCTCCTTCTTCCCATGCCCTTTAGGGTGACCCTGGAGGAACCCTATGTTGTCTAAAAACACTGCTCTCAAGTGACCAAAAGAGTATCTTTGCAGTTGTGGTCTGTTTATCTTGCTAAAATAAATTTAAATTTGCCTGACTGATTTAACCAACTGGGTGGGATTTTATACTCAAATATCCTGTATTTTGAATAGAGGCTCCACGGATGACCCCTGACTTAATTGTCCTCTTTGAGACCTCTCCATTTTTATTTGACTCTTCATTGCGATTGTAAGGAATAGCACTGTTTTCCAAAATCACGCTGCGTTTTAACCTCTGTAGTTTCCCTGTTGAAGACAAGTAGTTGGCATATTTATATATGGAAATGATCAAATTCTGTGAGAGCAATTTTGCTCCCATAGAATCCTTCTTTTCCGGGGTTGTTGATATGTAACACATTTCTTATTTTTATCAAGGAGTGGTAGCATGCCCAAATCATACTGTTTTTGGTTTTAAAATAAGCTTTCCTAAAAAGCTGAAAATCATGTGATGTCACTTAGGTTTATGGGGATATAAACCTAAAAGCAACAAATGCACAAGACAAACGAACAGAGACTCATGGACATGGACTATAGACTAGTGGTTACCAGAGGGGAGTGGGGATTAGATGGGGTGGGGGTGGGGGACAAATAAATAAAAGAAGTTTTCCTGTGTGTCGTCGAGCAGTTTCTTTCCCTGACAGTGGTATCCATCTGGATTGGTCTCTCGTCCCTTCTTTCCAGCATGCTTTGCCTTGTGCTCAGCAGCCCTGCCTTCTTGCCTCAAGTGGCTTTTCCCACCTGGGGCTCCTTTATTGTCCCTTAGGTTCAGGCTTCAGGATTCATGCCACCTCTTCTGTATCCAGCCTCTCCTGTTGTTTCCTAGGTGTCTGCTCGCTCCTGGGACCACAATGAGTTCTTTGCCCAGTTTGCTGGTGACCACACCCTCCTCACTCCTGGCTACTCTGTCATTATCGACAAGCTAGCTGAAGGACTAGATATTCGGCTCCAATCTCCAGTGAGTACTGACAGTGATGGGAGGCTCTGGTTTGGCCTTGATTTTGGAGGATATGACATTGGGAGTGTGTGGATTACACAGGGACAGGTGCTTGATGTGATCTTTAGCCAGTGCCTCTCCGTATTTTTATGACATAGTTGTAGCCTGTGATGTATGATGATTATCCCTGTCGAGTACTCAGCTCTGCTGTTTGGAAACAATAGTGGTGCAGATGCATTACTTTAATAATAAAGTATTCAAGCTGCTCACAGCCTCCCTGACCCAAAGCAGTTATTTTTACTTTAAAATTTTCCCTTCAAGTCTCTGTCTCTGTACATTTGTATTGTCCATTGTTATAATCATATTTACATTTCACTTTACACTATACTATAAAGATTTTCCATATTCTGACACAGCGTTTATAAATTTTAATGGCTGAGTGATAGTTCTCTGAAATAAGCTATAACTGCTGTTTTGATCTCTAAATGTCAGGAAATGATCTCTATAGCCTGGGACGTATAAAGTCACATAATGGGAGAATTGGAAAAAAATCTGGATGATATGATTCCATCCTTCATCGTTATTTTTATCACCATTTTTCTTGGGCAGGTACAGAGTATTGATTATTCTGGCGATGAAGTGCATGTTACTTTAACAGATGGGACAGGATGTACAGCACAAAAGGTAAGTGCTAGAATTTCTCTAGTGCCAGAGGGGCCTGGTTGTAAGGGAGAAGAGTCTCTTCCACCAAGAAGTTTTGCCTTTGGCAATCTGCCTGGAGCTTTGTTTGATTTCTGAAGAGTTATGTAACTCCATGTAATTGTGTGTGGATGTGCAAATCTGCTTAAATGAATCCAACGCTGTACAGATTCATGGCAGATGGAATTCAGTAGTATTTTTAAAGTGGGTTTTCTGGTACATTAGTCATGAGAATCAAAAAAGAAAAGAAATTGTTTGGCCAAGTAAATTTGAAAAGTACTGTATATACTACAGTTTGATTTTAGAGTTAAATATGAGCATATTAAAGGCTCTGAGAAGTCTTGCATTTGAAAAAACGTATTTTATTTTATTTAGTTCAGTGCTTTCCAGATTAGTGGTGGGGGTGGGGTGGGGGTGGGGATGGTTTTGTTTTATCATGGAACCATTTTTCAAATCAAGAAAGCTCTTTGTTTTCATTTTGGAATTGGCAGAAGTATTTTTTTATTATTTGATTTTTTTTTTGTAAACAACTTTAATAGGTGAGATCACACTGAGATTTCTGTAGTGTTGGAGAACAAAGGTGCTTACTTGGGGTGGAAGGAGATTAATAAATGCCATAAGTTTATTTATTTAGTTATGTCCGAAGTGATTACCAAAAAGTATAATTGATGAACTATTACTAGTTCCTGTGTTTTATACTTTTCAGTTACCTAAAAGTATTTCACAGTCCTTGATAGTCATACAGAAATAAAGGATTGCATGTCAGATGGAAAGATGGGGTGCAGTATATGAGGTCAGGAGTTAGGTCCTCATATTATTCCTGCCATCGACTAGGTGTGTGGTTAGTAGTAGCACTGTAGACTTGGGACTAGTAGTGATTCTCTGTCCTGGCTTAGAATCACCTGGAAGGTGCTTGAAAAGAAAGATTGCAAAACCTCATCCCATGGGGATTCTCACTGAATTGGTTTGATCACATTGGAGTGCTTCCCAAGTGATTACAGCCCGTGGCCAGAGCAGAGAACCACTGGGTAACAGAGTCCTTATCTGTGAGCCCCAAGATGAGAATCAGGCTAATGTCTTAAGTTCTTCCTAGTGGTAAATCCCTCTTTTTAAAAATTGCAACTTGGCCAATGGCTCAACCTCAAGTATTTTGCAGTTTGGCCTCTTGGCATCTGGGACAACACGCTAGTTAGACTCACCCTGCTGAGTCACCTTCTGTTGACCCTGACTAGGCACGTTTGCTTTTCTTTCTTTGTTATTCTGGTTCTGGAGAGATAGAGCATAGCTTTAGGCTGTGTTTCAAAGCCTGCTCACGAGACTTAAAGCAAACATTTTTATTTTTACAGTCATCAGCACATGTTACATGGTTTGAATTGGAAGTGTCCCCATCTTAGAAGTGAAAGATTTCCAACTCAACATATACACCGATAAATATTTGACAAAGTAATTCAATATAGGCTGCTTTTACTGAGATCAAGGTTTTTAGTTCTTTACTGGGGTATGTTTATACCTGGTGCCTATTTGTTTACCTAAGTTCAAGTGCTTTTGAAATCTTTTTTGTTAGGAAAACCTCTGGATCTTATAGTCTTGCAGTTTTTATTTGTATGTCCAAGAGAGTAATTTTTTTTCTTTTGGTTACATGGTAGCTGTCATCTGTAACTAGTTTGAGGATAGAGAACATGCGTTTTACTTTATAAAATTTTCTAATCTTCTTGTGGCAGAAAATGACGACAAAATCCCAGGTAAAACTCTGAACTTCCTGTGATCCTAGATTTGAAGTTCACGCCAAATACACTAAATCTTTGATGAGGGCTGTGGCGGATGTGGTGCTTGGCATTCAGCTCATTCCACTCCCATCCTACTATGTTATCCTGCACTGTAGATGTTGGAAAATACACACACACACACACACGCACACGCACACACACGCACCACACACACACACACACACAGTCACCTTCCCAGACTCCCTTGCAGCTGAGGTTCTAAATAAGATGCACTTGCATAATTTGGAAGGCACAGTACAGCTTTTACTTCACTTCTGCTGCCTCTGCTGATAAGCAACATGGTCAGGGTGTTGGATTCTTCTGCAGTAGAGACAGTAGGGACCCAGGATCCACCCCATTACCTATGAAGGAGTCAAGAAGCAGGGCATGACAAACCTATTTTGTTGGTACAGGTTGTTCTATAAGTGGCCGATTCTGGAGTTGGTAGCAGTAATAATGGCTTCTTACTGTGGCAGTGGTACATGGTTCTGGAGCCAGAAACTTTGTGATTGTGTAGAGAGATAGCAAGTTTCTTTGATGGCCTGGTTTCATGATGTGACTTTTGAGAGTCATTCTTGAAGGCTTTGTTAGCATCTGTTACTTCACCTGTTAACTAAATGATTCTGTAAGCCATTTGAGACACTGCAGTAAATTGCTTCTCCTCAAAAAAAAATTTATATGGCTTCACATGATTATAATAATCCCTAATGTTTGTGATGTGCTTTACCATTTATGAAACATAATGATGTATATTGGTGGTTTTTGTTTTAAGCATATCCCAATCCTTTGAGGTTTGGGATTACCTCAAAGTATTACCTTGGCCACACATTAGCAGGTGTCAGGAATGGTACACAAATCTAGGTCTCCTGACTCCATATTTAGATCCATTTCCTCTTATAGCACTGCTTTTCAGGATTGAGATCTGTTGGCTCTTCTTACCTGGGGTTATTTTAAACCATCAAGACCATTCTGCAAGATCCTCCATGTGGTTGCCACTTCTGCTCAGCCAGGCACCTTGGCAGTGAACAGCCTGCACAACTGTACATGCAGCCCTTGTTCTGACGAATATAACAACGTGGGATGTTGACAATATCATGACTGGCAGTGGAGTGGAATGTTCTTTAGTCGTTGACATTTTCCTGGAAATGCTTTCACCGAGTGTGTTGTGCTATTAGGTTCAGTTGCTGTTTGTATGTTAACTGTTAATTATTTCCCACAGGTATTAGTCACTATACCACTGGCCTTACTGCAGAAAGGTGCCATTCAGTTTAACCCACCACTGTCAGACAAGAAGATGAAGGCTATCAACAGTTTAGGTGCCGGCATCATTGAAAAGGTGACTGGATTACTCAAGCCTCAGAACTAAAGAGATTAATATCAGATGACAGGTGTTCCTTTGCTTCCGACATTGAGAAGTAGTGGGTAATTTTTTAATCCAACTAAAATTTGAAGATTTCCTTTGAATAATTATTTATACAGAATACAGAAGGATATAATGAAAATACAAGGAGGAGAGCTGGCTGAAATCTGTGAATTATGACTTTAGAAGGATGAATCTTACTTAAAATTTGAACTCGATATATAAGTAAACAATTCTCTCTCTCTCTCTCTCTTTTTTTTTTTTTTGCTTTCCATGTCTGCCCTCCATTAATTGGCCCCAATGAGGAGCGCGTTTTACTTCCTCTGCCTTTAAAATTTCTTTTAGCAGAATCTGCCAGTGGTGCAGTAGACAGTGGCAGACCTGTGAGGAGTCAGAATTAATCTTATGCACATAAGCTTACAAACCAAGTCTCAGGAATACTTTGCGTTTTCAGATTAGCCTAGAGATTGTCAGTGGGTCTCACCATTATTTGTGTGAGCACAGGACTCAATGACATAAAGGCCAGATGCTCGTCGAGAGAAGAAAGGAGGTAGGAGAATGAAAAGGAAGTATTGAGAGTTTTCTTGAACATAGTTTTAGTTAAGAGCTATAGGTTGCTTCTTAGAGATTGCTGTACTTTTAATTTAAGAAACTCTTAACCATCTTTCTTTTACTCACTTTGCAGATTGCCTTACAATTTCCTTATAGATTTTGGGACAGTAAAGTTCAAGGGGCTGACTTTTTTGGTCACGTCCCTCCTAGTGCCAGCAAGCGAGGGCTTTTTGCTGTATTCTATGATATGGATCCCCAGGTAAAATTATTAGTGAAATGTGGTTTGAATTTTCTTATTACAGTTTAAAATTTGGTGTGCTATATTCACGTGTAAAGCTCAGAAACTAATGGGCATTGTAGACACTGGATATATGCTTATATTCTGGGAGGATACTTGGACTGTGATGTTTTCCTTTAGGATAGCAGTCCCAATATCTGCCGTATATTCTTGAAGTACAACGTTGTTCTATGGGAAATGAACTAGTCACTTGTGGAAACTGTTATTTCAGGTTCATAGGGGAATAATTCCTCTTCAGAGGAGTCTGCGACAGCACAGTAACAAGTGGCACTTGAAAGTACTCTGGAAGGGTCTTCCAGTAGCCCTGGTGAAGGGTGGGATATGATTGGCCCAGGTGAGGGTGGATCTTGGTGTCGACAGATGTGATTGGTGGGGAATGAAGGAGAGGGGCGGGCCTCTCCGGGACTTGAAAGCTGTGGTAGTGTCATACAAAAGAATTCCAGTTGTTTCTTTTTTCTGTCCCAAGAAACTTTATCTTAAAAGGTTTCCTATGGGAGCCGGGGGCAAAATTTCTTTACCATTTGAGAAAGTTCTTTTCATTATTCAATCCACAGATTTCCTTTCTAAACCTAGTTCCACTAGGTTCTAAAACAAGTGCTTATAGTGGAAAAGCCAAGAGAACCCAGAAATTGACATTTACATGGCTTCCTGAGTTTTTTCAGCAAGGAACAATAAAATGTATAGATAAATAATGAGCGTTTGTGAGGAAAATAGACCAGTGATTGAAATGAGGATAGGGGAGAGTAGGAAATACTGCAATTTAATTTGTGAGAATGAGGTCATCTATTTGGAACCATGCATTTAGAGACTTTTGCACCAAAAGCAAAAAGTGTAAGCTGCCTTTCCCTTTCATGTCTCCAGAAGAAGCACAGCGTGTTGATGTCAGTGATTGCTGGGGAGGCGGTGGCATCCATTAGGAACCTGGATGACAAGCAGGTGCTGCAGCAGTGTATGGCCACGCTCCGGGAGCTATTCAAGGAGCAGGTCAGAGAAACCCTTTTTGAAATGAGAAAGACAGGACTACTATTTTCTTAGCATGCTCTTCAGAGTGGGATGGAGCACAAAGGAAGCCGTCATTACTGAGAAGGGAGGGAATCAAGGCAGTGGGCCACACTGATTTTTCTTCCACTGTCCAACTTCCCATTTAAGTACCTGGGTTACATTTTGCTAGGGCTGCCATAACAAAATAACATAGGCTGGGGGTTTAAACAATGAGAGTTTATTTTCTGACAATCCTGGAAGCTAGAAGTCTAAGATAAGATGTCACCAGGTGTGGTTTCTTCTGCGGCCTCTCTCCTTGGCTCACAGATGGCTGCCTCCTTGCTGTGTCCTTACATGGTCACCCCTCTGCGTTACCTGTGACCTAATCTTCTTATAAGGACACCAGGCATATGGGATTAAAGCCCACTCTAATGATCCCGTTTTAACCCAGTTACTTCATTAAAGGCCCTTTCTCAAATACAGTCACATTATAAAGTAATGGAGGTTAGGGCTTCATCATACGAATGTTAGGGGGACACAAACGTAGCCCATAATAGTACCCTATACTTCCTCTTACGCTATTGTCTTCCTTTCCTTTTCCTCACATCATGCATACTCCCTTTCTTTCCTAAGGATGTAAAAGGTATAGCATTTTCCACTCTGTGTTTACCCAAACCCTAGCAGGCTTTGGTGACAACTTTCCTTTTGAAGGAACACTGTCCAGAATTTTCACATACCCCACATATGCAGCTAATCTCTTTTCTGTTTTTCTCCAAGGATATAGTAAATTTGCCAATTTACTATATCTCACACTTTCTGGAGATTTATCAGTAGTGTGGCTTACATCATGTTCAAATAAAGAAGCAGAAGTCAAAAGAATGAAATGATTAAAAAGTTGCATAAATTAGAGAAAGAGAGGCACCTAGGAAGTCTTGCTTATTTTACATGATGTGATTATATCTCACAGTAGCCCGTAGTTTGGAATTTTTGTTCAAAAATTTGTTTTCAAATTAGTTATTCGCAACTTAGCAAATAGATGCTATAGAAATATTTTTTGGTGCTTGCCAGAGGCCAAACAACAAAATGATTTTAAACTTAACTTAGGTGACGGGAAAGGGATTGCTCGAACTTTTAGCCAGTGGTGATGGCCCTTTGTAGGTGGGGGGAATGTGTGTCTGGTAGAAGGACAAAGTGTAGAAGTGAGATGTACAAGGGGGAGGTTGAAGAGTTGGGGCAGGGGATAGAGAATGGTGCACAGATGTGGGGTAGAGTTGTAAGGGGGGAATAGGAGGAACGTACTGAGAATTAACTCAGTTTCTAATGCGAGAGAGGACTATATGTTCATACTTGGGATTGCATCATGTCTAAGGCCCTCTTGATCTTGTTTTATGATTCCTTCAACTTGACACAGGAAGTCCCAGATCCCACAAAGTATTTTGTCACTCGGTGGAGCACAGACCCCTGGATCCAGATGGCATACAGTTTTGTGAAGACAGGTGGGAGCGGTGAAGCCTACGATATCATTGCTGAGGAAATACAAGGAACCATCTATTTTGCAGGCGAGGTGTGTATCCTCTTCATGAATGCAGTTACTTTTATTTTGATTACTTCTTTTTAAAGTGATAGATGTTCAGAGTTTAAGAAAACAATGTCAAGTCTTAGGACGACAAATGGCAGTTACCCCCTCAACATCCTCAAACTCTCAGAGCAACCATTTTTCATTCTTTCTGCTGTTTCCTCTGGAATTTACGTCATGTTTTAAAATATTTACATTGTCTTCTGATTTAACAAGTTAGACATTATCTGCTGACTTCTTACCAGGTTAAAGATTTAGCCCATTTTCAGTATGGTTATTTCGCACTAATTAAGTTGGTATCAGCGTTTCTGTGATGTGGCTAGGCGAATGTTTACGTCTGAGCCAAGGTGTTCATTGATTCTGTTCTTACACAGCTTTGTTTTCTTGACAATCATAATAGCCGTTTTTTCAGTAGCTTAAATCTTTTTGTAACTCTCCTAAAGACTCCCCACCCTTCAGTTGTCTCTGATCATAGTTAAATCCCTGTGAGCTGGCATTTGTTCAGTTTTTAAAATCCCAAATCCTGGCAGCCTCCTCCCTTTGCTCAGGTCTGCACTGGTTGACCTCTGGGACTCCTGCAGAGCTGTCTCTTGCAAGCATCTCTTCCTTAGCACTTTCCAGGGTCGGAGGTTTTTATTTTCTAGATCCCTTTCTTTTTTTCATATTTATTTTTCAAATTATGGTGAACTACACATAATAATATTTACCTTCCTAACTATTTAAGTGTGCAGTTAAGTGACATTAAATACATTACCTTATTGTATAACCATCATCACCATCCATTTCAAGAACCTATTCATCCTGCAAAACTGAAACTCTCTACCCATTAAATGATTCCCCATTTCTCCTCTACTCTAGCTCTTGGCAGCCACCACTTCCTAACTCTATGTATGTGTTCTAGGGACATCACCAGATAAGTGGAATCATGCAGTATTTGGCGTTTTGTGACTGGTTTATTTCACTTTAGCATTGTCTTCAAGGTTCATCCATGTTGTAGCATGTGTCAGAATATCCTTTTGAAGACTAAATAATATTCCGTTATATTTATATATTACATTTTGTTTATCCATTCATCTGTCATGGACACTTGAGTGGCTTCTACCTTTTGGCTGGGGTGAACAATGTTGCTATGAACAATGCAAATATCTCTTTAAGGTCCTTTTAAGTCTTAGGGGTATTTACCCAGAAGAGGCATTGCATTGCTGGATCATATATTAATTCCATTTTTCAGTTTTTGGGGAACCACTACACTATTTTCCACAACAGCTGCACTATTCTATATTCCTACCAACAGTGCACAAGGGTTCCAGTTTCTGCACATCCTCAATAACTTTTTTGTTTTGTTTTTGGATAATAGCCATTCTAATACGTGCGAAGTGGCCTTCTTTCTTGGTTTACTTCTGTTGAGAAATGTTTTGCTATTAGATTTCTAATCCTTTCTATGCCTTTTTTTTTTTTTTAGATTCCCTGAATCTAGAAACTCATATCCTCCATTCCTAGATTTTACTTCTGGTTATTTTCTCCCCTTATTTTTCTTATTTCTGATCTTCTGTTACATGTATTGGAACTTACATGATGTTTATTTTTAGTCTATGTGTGTCTTTTGATCTGAACTGGGTCTTTTGTAGGCACCATAAGTAAGGGTCTCATTTTCTTATCCATTCAGCCACCCTGTGTCTTTTGATTAGAACATTTACAATTTATATTCAAAGCAATTCTTGATAGATATCTAGTTATTGTCATTTTATTATTCATTTTTTGATGAATAATAAAATATTTTGATCTTTTCCTTTTTTCTTCTTAAAGAAGTTCCATCCCGTTAACATTTCTTATAATTCTGGTTTGGTGTTGACGAACTCCTTGAGCCTTTTTTTGTCTGGGAAGCTCTTTATCGGCCTTTGATTCTAAATGATTACTTTGCTGGGTAGAGTAATCTTGGTTGTAGGTCCTTGCTTTTCATCATTTTGAATATTTCCTGCCAGTCCCTTCTGGCCTGCACAGTTTCTGTTAAGAAATCAGCTGACAATCTTATGGGAGCTCCCTTGGAGGTAACTAACTGCTTTTCTCTTGCTGCTTTTAAGGTTGTTTTTAACCTTTGCTATTTTAATTACAATGTGTCTTGGTGTGGGCCTCTTTCGGTTCATCTTGTTTGGGACTCTGAGCTTCCTGGGCTTGCATGTCCCTTTCCTTCTCCAGGTTAGGGACGTTTTCCACCATTATTTCTTCCAGTAGGCTTTCAATTCCGTGCTCTCGCTCTTCCCCTGGTACCTCTATGAAGATAATGTTAGTACACTTGATGCTGTCCTAGAGGCCCCTGGAACTGTCCTCATTTTTGGGGTTCTTTTGTTATTGTTCTGATTGGGTGCTTTCTGCTACATTGTCTTCCAAATCATTGATTTGATCCTCTGCTTCATCTAATCTACTGTTGATTCCCTCTAATGTATTCTTCGTTTCAGTTTTTGTAGTCTTCATTTCTAACTGGTTCTTTTTTATGTTTCCTATCTCCATTTTTATGTTTTCTGTCTCTTTGTTGAGGAGATGTCATTGAGCATCCTTATAACCAGTGTTTTAAACTCTGCATCTGGTAGATCACTTATCTCCATTTTGTTTAGTTCTTTTTCTGGAGTTTTGCTCTTGTCTTTCATTTGGGACGTTTCTTTGTCTCCCCATTTGGCTGCCTCCCTGTGTTTGTGTCTGGGTATTAGGTAGGACTGCTTTGTCTCCCAGTCTTGGTAGAGTGGCCATATGTAGTAGGTGTCCTGTGACACAGTCTCCCTGATCATCTAAGCCAATTCCTTCAGGTGTGTGTCCATTTGCATGTCAGTGGGAGAGATTGACCCTCACTCAGGCTGCTTGGTTGTGGGGACTGGCTGTGACTACAATGGAGGAGCTCTTGTGCAGAGGTTTACGTATGAAGCAGGATTTGCTTTAGCAGGGCTCTGGTGCCCATCCAGTCTGCCCTTGGGGGGTGTCATTTGTGGAGGTGGTTGGGTGGTGCTCTGGTGTGATCTGAAGCTGGCCTCCGCGTGTGTTGGTTTTGAGGCCTCTTGGGAGATACTCTATTGCAGGCCAAGGTCAGCCACTGGGGCCACTTGGTGTGAGCTACAAAGTGATCTATCTGCAAATGGTTGCCACTTGCTTTGGGCTTGAAGATGCCTGGGAGAGGCCAAGCAGTGTACCAGGGCCACCTGCCACTAGTGCAGGGCTTGGGGCTATTAAGCAAGCCACAAAGTAGGCGAAGGCCGGATGCTCCTTGTTTGGGATTTGTGATCCTTTGACAGATTTTAAAGTCTCCATGAGCTAAGACAAACTATGGAAAATCCACTGGAAGCAGCTTGTATGGGCCCACAATTTGCAGGTGTGGGGGCGGGGTCCTCAGGGAATCACCTGGGTGGGTTAGCCATGTGGTGGCAGCTTGCATCTGCATGCTACTGTGGGAAGAGCTCAACAAAGGAACAGTGGATTCTGCCAGCACTTCTTTCTGGGAGAAAGCTGTCCCTCTAGCCCTCACACCCTGAAGCCAGATAATTCAGTTCCTTCTGTATGTCCCTGGCACTTTTCAAGCAGCTGCTCTAAGCGCTGGAGCCGAGTATGTTCATCAGTAATTCTGTACATGAACCCTTGAGAAGGAACACCTGGGACTCCAGCTGCCCTCCATCTCATGTAGCCACAATCTCTACTGGTTTTTACAGCCAGAAGTTATGAGGACTTCTCTTCCCAGCACTGGAACCCTGGGCTGGGGAGCCTGGACTGGGGCTGGGACCCCTTGCTCCTCAGCCACCGAGATATCCCTCCCATTTTTAATCACCCATGAGTGTGAGACCAGCACATTCTGTCCCCAACCCTCAGACCAGTTTCCATGTAGCTTCTTCAGTTATGTCCTTAGCTATAGAACTTCTGTTCAGCTAGACTTGATGCCATTCTCAATGATGGTTGTTTTGTAGATTAGTCGAAATTTTGATGTCATGAGAGGAGGCGAGCACAGTGTTTACCTACTCTGCCATCTTGAGTGGAAGCTTTGAGGCATTTTTAAAAAGCTAATCAAAAGCTCCAGCAAGATCAACTGGTGGTTAGATCCCCAAATCAGTATCTATAGCTCTTTTCTCTAGCAACATGTTTCAGTTACGTGGTAAAACCTCAACTCCTGGCATTCTGGGAACTGGAAGCCTCTTAATTATGAAGACTTAATCCCGTTGTTTGACATCTCACCCCTACCCTCTTCCTTAGATACCCTGGGGGTTGTAGTGGGAGTAGGGAACCTGGTAAGGGACCAAAATGCTCTTCATAGTCTTTAATCCTTTTTACCCATGCCCAGCCTCTTCCTCCATGGTTCCCAGTGGCCTAGATTTTTAAAGAATTCTTTGGGGTGATATGGCTTGCTTTTTTTTATCACCCTATCTTGCCCTACCCCCTGAACTTAGTAAAGTGAATTCTCAGTACTTGTTCATCTGCTTTCATAATTTGTACGTTATGGTTTGGGATTATGCAGGTCTTCCAGGTTTATCAAAGTGCTTTTTTCTCTTGATTTTTGAATGATCACAAGACTGTCATTTAAAAACCAGCTCTGATTACTCCTTAGCCTATTAAGAGCCAACTTTGTAGAAACAGAGCATAGTGGCTGCATTCCAGGCAACAACTGTCAGCTGCTTCTATGAGATGGCTATATTAGGCTAATGTGCCCTCAGATCATGGACAGGGTGCAAAATCTTTTTTTGCTTTCCTTTGCTGCTTTGATAGTTGTTGCCTTCTTATAAAATCCCTTTGCAGTTCTTGTCACTGTCAGTCTCTCCCAGGAGTAATTGTGTTCCTGCTGATCTCTAGATCTTTCCCCTATTTATTTACGTTTTAGTCACTTGGCTATTTTCCCTTCCACCCCAGCCATTGATTTAGGTGACATGGAACCTGGAGTAGTTCACTTGGAATTTTGTGTTTATCTTCAGTTTTCTATGACCTGCTCACTCCATTTCAGCTGCTCTTCCCCATAGCCACATCCCAAGCCAACTTTCCTGTCCTTCTGGGTTTGCTTATTCTGTTCCCACTACAACCTCCTTGTGAGGGTCTCCCATTGACAGCCCTAAACCTTCTGTTTTTTCCTTCCTGTTTTAGTGGTCTATCCTTTTAGTACCTCATCTCTCCTTTTGTTCCACCCACCTAGCAAAAAAACTCCAACCACAGGTGAATTGATTCCATTTTTATGCTTCACTTATTGCTGATTTAACATTACTTGTTATTTAACATTACTTGTTTTATTCTTAATTCCAGTAACTGGAATAAATATCTTAATGCCACATAGTACTTCACAGGAGTGCTGCATGTATTGTAGAATGAGTGCACTTGGAAAAGTATGGTGAGGATGACCAGAGAGGGTCAAATGCTATGATGATAGGTGACCGATGTTAATATGGGCACACGGTGGTGGTACCAATTTATTTTAGGAAGACCAGAGAAAGTATAAGCTTGTATACCTTTTGATTATCATCTGCATTCCTTATATGTGATCTCAAATTATGCAATTATTTTCTTACAGGCAACAAACAGGCATTTTCCACAAACTGTTACAGGGGCATATTTGAGTGGTGTTCGAGAAGCAAGCAAGATTGCAGCATTTTAAATAGAATTCGTCTGGATCCAGCGTTCTTCTGTACCCATGGGAAAGTTTGAAACACATTTAACCTCACTTTCATAAAATCAAACAACAAAACCCTCCCTGGATAGCAAAACTAAAATGTTTCTAAGGTAGTTTGATAATGTAAATCCATGTCACCATTAAAAAACACTGGCCCCAAGAATCATTTTATAAGCACTTATATTTAATTGCTTTTTCTACAAGTATGACTAGTACTAAATCTGGATTTCAGGATAAGGCATAATTTTGAACTAAAACCTCAGATATGATTCCCTTTAAATTTGACTTTTTGTTTGGCCCATCAACTTTCACACAATCAGAAACCAAGTCAATTAAGCAGGAATCATTTAAAAACCAGATAAAGCCATGTATTTTTTATGACAATTTTCTTTGCCAATGAGCCTTAAGACTTTTATATAGCTCCAACGTTGAGCTTTTACTTAAAATCTAGATAGAAATCTTTCCTTTTTGGATACAGCACAAACTCTTCAAAGGTAAATGAAGCTTCTAGCCTATTTTATACACATTTCTTCCCATTAGGTGTTCTGAAGAAATTAAAATTCAGGTATCTTTTGTGACAAAACATTTTCGATTTATGCACTCATTGGCAAAACAGAAAAATTTTCAATTCCTTAAACAGTACAGGTTTGTACCATAGAAAATGGGGCAGAGATAGTGTGGTCTTCATACTTTAAAGAGAGACTATGGCTATTTTTCATAAGAGCCAAGTTTGGGCAGATGGCACATTTTAAATAGCCTTAATTTTGGCAAACACTAGCAAAAATGTCTTGTTAGAATAAATTAGTAAAAGCCTCTTCTCAAAGCCTCTTTTTAAAATAACTGATTCAATCTATAGGATTATTTTTTACAGAATTGTTTTCAGTATTCCATAGGCAGGTCCACTGGAAAACTGCAGATATCCTGGTAAATATTACACATTTTATAAGCCATATCAAAAGAGCCTGAGAACATGGCAAATTTTTTTTCTTCACTTATGGCCAAAAAATGTCATTTAAAAATTAACACTGATTTCAGGGTCTTCAGGATGCTTCTCTTGCCAAGAAATTTCAGTTTACATTAGAAATATGGATAACCTAAGTGCTTTTATTTTAATGACTTTAAAGCCACTTTTCAAAAATTAGGTCTTTTTAAAATTTAAAGTCAGCTTATAAAGTATCATATATAAAAACTGGTGAACTTAGACACACCTCCCTCCCCATCAAAACAAATGAAAACATACAGTATAGTAGTTTCAAAGTTAACAGAAAAATGTTGATATTTGGGTTATGAGACTCATTGGTACTATTTGGGAAGTATTCTGCTTTAAAGTGTTATATATTAAAATGTTTAAAGAATAGCATGTGTTAAGTGATAAATGCAAAATACTTTACGTTTGAAATGGTTCCCAGTAAATTTTTACCTTAGTCCTCGGCATAAAAGTTGTGCTACAAACTAAGGAAAAACCTACTTAATAAAGTACGGTAAATATTTATTTAAAAAACCCTCATTTCCTTTCTCAAGTGATATCTGACATATTGTTCAAGGAACCACGGTACTTTTGAGTTACACAATGTTTTTCATTGTTCTGAAGGTTTTATAATTGAGTAGCAGTGAATATATAATGCTTTAACTTCAGACTGTAAACAGCTGGTTGTATAAAACTACTTAATAAAAACTTGACTTGTTTTTCAAATACAGTGCACTGTAGTGATAAAAACACACTTACTAAAATAAGTACATCTTCATCAAAAACTTTCATACCAGCTCAATCCCCTCTTCCAAACCCTCTTTAGATGTTTTAGGTCACGGGCATTAATTATTCTTTATCCCCATTCAAGTAAAATGATCTTAATTGAACTTGATCAGCTTATACTTTTGAGACCACTTCTAGTTTTCCCAGGTGATTTCTCTGCAGTGTAAGAACACCCCAAATTATATAGCCTATGGGGCTAAATACATTTAAATAAACTCCATTCTGAAATCCTCACATAGAGAAATGATAGAGAAACTTGTAAGTTAAGACATCAAATGAAAGACAAAACATTGACTTATTATTTTTATTGACAAGGTTTATAGGAACAAATTAAATATTTAAAATCAAAGGCCAATTCTTAGGTTTCATTTAGTTTATTCCATTCATCTGTATTAAGTATACCTTTCTCTAATGTCTTAATATCAAGAAACAAGTCAAAACTGAAAGTACCTGTTATCAGTCAACATATTTTTATGTACTGGTCAATGATGCAAAAATTTTTATTTTAAACACTCATGGTTTATCAAAGGCCTAATTCTCATAAGCAGCATATTTTACTTTAAAATTCAGAGATTATTAACTGATTAAGACAGTCAATTTAAAAGACAAATTAGTCTCATTCAGGGTGGTCCATATAGTCACCTAGAATCCTGATTGGCCAAAATTTTTTAAAACCCAACTCTAATTCCACAAATACGTAAGTTTCTTTAATGTTAAAAATAAAAATTATCACTTTTGGGAAATACTTTGTCAGAGATAACCCTCTGTTGCCTACACATTATCTTCTGGCATTACTTCTGGTACTTTCTGTCATAATTATAAAGGTGGCCAGGTTCCCTGAAAATAGGAGCATTTTATATGGGCAAAAGCAGTAAATAAAAATCAGTCATTTATTATAAGCCAAATGTGCTTGTACTTAATCCCACTCTTCTGCAAATTTCTTAAATTTTGATGTGTTGAATTTAGTCTATTCTTAATAAAAAACATCTATAGACACTTGCAGAGTTAACTACAAATTTATGACACTTTCAGGGCAAAGCAGAGATCTGGTCTTTGTGTTTTTGTCAATGAATTCTGACTTTCACTGCTCCGTGATACCATCTGGCTGAACACTGACATTTCATAGTTTGTAAAGTTATCTACCTATATGAGTTTAAAAATTGATCTGCACAAAAGAAATAAAAAAACTATATACAACAAATTTGTTTTTTAAAATACAAAAATAACATCTGTCACTTGTCATGCTGACAATTTGACATATATACACATGCAGGAGAAAAGTTCCAATTTAGTCATCTGGACAGCTGAAGCTTATACATTCTTAATATGATGAACACACTGCCATTGAGTTTTTACACTGACAGATGTGGATTCAAAATATTTCACATACTAAATACTGAAATTGTTCTGCATGTATAAATGCCAGTCATAAGTTTCTGTTCTACTTGATTAAAAGTATGTCAAGCTAATATTAAATGCACTAAAAACTACAACAATTCAAGAATCTATGACTCTATATAAAGAAATCCAAAATGTACAAAATACAACTATAAAGGTAAGAACAGTTAGTGCCATGCAAAATTTCAAACTAAAAGCTGCAGAGAAATGCAATTTAAAATGGCAAACACAAATTTACGTTAACACACAAGATAAAAAAGTCAGCAATAAATCCTACCAACAATGCTTGCAAGGATTTAGAAAAGGAAATACATTCTCTTTGCTGGTATAATGGTATAAATCAGATCTTTAAATCCATGGAACAAGTCATCTGTCTCTGTCCTCGCTCATGAAATTAGCTGTAACAAAAAGAGAAAATTATTTTCCCACACCCAACATACAGTATTAGGTACATGTAAGTCGTAAGACCTTACACTTCATTTTAAAACTTTATTTTACTACCGTGACTTTGGGAAATCAGCTGGGATTAACATAAAGCATAACTACTGTTTATTTCCTCTCTGGTGAACAGAAAATTGCTCAAATAGTCGTGTGAGTGCACTTTTGAGATGCCCAACTATATGCATTGTAGACTGAGCCACATCTCATCATCTGAGGTCACGTTTTGTTATTAATTTTCAGGCTTTACTTTTAAGTTCTAAAATGGGAGTGAAAAATATCTTTCGCCATCTATTTTGAGGAAATATGATATTTAGTCAAATGTGCTAGTCATATTTTTAAAAATATGCAGTATTTGAATACATATATTTTGTCTTATGCCAAAAATGATCAAAACTGGAAAAGGTAGACATATTTACCTCTTTAACAGTTGTTTTTATGAAACCTTTTCTTTCAGTTAAATCATAAGCAGGATAACTTTCATATACCTATAGTGAAAAGGAAAATATTAAAAGTAAATTTTAAAAGTCCAAAGAAATGTATGCTATGTACAAATAGCTGTATATATTTTCTAACAGTACTCTGGTTCATCAGATATTTCTACTAAATTACTAGTTTTACTAATAGTGTAAAAGAGCAGAAAATACTAGCATGCAAACATTCTCAGTGTTTTAAACTGGGAATATCAGTTGAAATAATAATAAACATGGGTGAGGAACACCTAGATAGATCTTAGCTAAGTGAACTAGGTTCTTTGTATTGGCAGGTTACCTGTCAGATATCTTGATACCCTCTTACTTTCTTGCTACATCATCCAACACTACTTATGATTCAACCTGATCTCTAATGAACCTCAGCCTCCACTCCTTGTTCAGTTTCCTCCCCAAAGTCAAAACACTGAGATCCAGGTGATCTCAGGAGTCCTCTATTCCTACATCTTATGGATTTCCCACTCCTGTCAACTTGAAACCTGCTTGAGACTTCACCATGACTTCTAGTCCTGATACTATATGCACCCTGCTGACTTCACTCCTGCAGTGTAGTTCAAAACTGCAAACTTTTTCTCTAAAGCAGGGGACCCAACCCCTGAGAAACAGACCGGTACTGGACTATGTATGGCCTGTTAGGAACCAGGCTGCACAGCAAGGAGGTGAGTGGCAGGCGAGGGAGCAAACTGGTCCCTGGTACCTAAAAGGTTGGGGACCGCTGCTCTAAAGTATTAGATTAGTGAACAGTTTCAGCTTTCCAGTGAGTTTGTCACTACTCAACTATGCAACTATAGCACGAGAGCTGCCATACACAATACTTAATTGAATGGGTATGGCTGTTATAATAAAATTTATTTACCAAACAAGTAGTAAGATGAATTTGGCTCACAGGCTGTAATTTGCCAACGCCTGCAAATACAGTCAATCATTACTCTTGCCCCTCGTTCTCTACAAAACATCAAACCTCAGTTGGTTTAACTACCAACTTCTCTATGGTTAAGCCCGGAGAAAAGACTGTTGTGGGAAAATGTAACAACTTTGAAAAACCAGTACCTTTTAAGTTCATGGTATTTAATGTCTAAGCCCCTCAACAATCCCAAATATTTCGAATCAGGTCCTTTCTCCTGTCAATGGCCAATTTCATCCTCTTATTCAAGTGTCCCACATTCTTACTCTCAGCCAAGAAGCCATTATTATGAATTTCGTCAACTTTCTCACATACCTCTTCCCCTCCAGTTTATTTGTATCTGGATTCATCAATACTCCTTATTACCTTTACCTCTGCAGATAGCCATCCCTCAGTTCTCCTGATCTTCAGCTTATTCTTTCCCAGTACTGTCCTTTAGCCTGACACAGGCTTGTGTTTTCTCTCCCTGACCTTCTTAAAAATTATCAACTTGTATCCACACATTTCCTTCTAAAGCTTTAAACAGAAGCTTTTTAATTAGTTCACTTTCTTCACTATTAATTCTCAATCCAAGGGTAAATAACCCTTGCACTTACCACCCTCAAAATTCCTTGTATGTGAATATTATCTAATTGCCGAGTCCACAAAATATTACTTAAGTCCTTCTCACCTGACCACTCCATATTAATCATCCCTTTTTAAAAATTAGGTAAATACATTCACAAAACCATTCAAAGGGACAGCACCAGTCTCCCTTCAATGCCCCTTCCACTCTGCCCTCATCCCTCTCCCTTCAGGAAACCAGGATGTTTGCTGCAATATAGTTTTTCTGTATTTAAATAAATGACATAATACTCTATGTTTTAAAATTTTGACAATACCTGGGAGGTTTTTCCATGTTCTTTTGAACTGCTACATAGTATTCCAAAAACATGGATGTACCAGTTTAATGATTTCCCTATCGATGGTCATTTAGGTGGTTTCTGATTTTTCAATATTACAGACATGCTGAGCACTACCGTAATCATTTTGTGCAGATGTGACTATGTCTTTAGGATAGAGACCTAGAAATGGAATTGCTAGGTTAAAGGGTATTTGCAATTTAAATTTTAAGATATTACCAAATTGTTTTCCAAAGTTGTTACAACTTAAAGCATGAGAATATTTCCCTATATTCTTGCCAACAATAAAACACTGTGACTCTTTATAAAGATTTTGTCTAGCTGATAAGCAAAAATATCTCCTTTTAATTTCTATCTTTCTCAATAGTAAGGAAGGCTAAGTGTGTCTTAATTTGTTTACAGGTTATTTATTTTTCTTCTGTGAACTGCCTTCCCTTAGTTACTACTGTTCCATGTAAGTTAATCACCTTTTCTTAATTGGCACTACCCTCCCCAACCCTTGAAAATGTCTTTCTTGGTTTTCATAGCACCACTCTGGCCTTCCCTCTACTACTTGACCTACACTTTTTTATTTATTGTAGAAATTACTGCTTAATTCTTTTAACTGCTGTTAATAGTCTCTAGTAATTTTCTCAGTTTATTTTCTTCCATGGGCCACCTTATCTATATTTCTAGTTTCAACTCCAGGCAGTATCCTAGTCTAGGTTTCTCTCCTAACTCGGAGAATTAATGTTCAGAATTTCACCCACTTGGATACTACAAGCACCTCAGCTGAAAATGTCTAGAACAAAACTTACTTTTTCCTCAAAAAGTACCTTTTGTTATGTTCCCTATTACGACTAATGCACCCAGACCCTTACACCCACACTAAAAACAACCCCTGATCAGGCTCTCTTCATTTGACTTGGATTATGGCAATCCTACAATTTTGATTATAACATGAATTGGGTTTCTTGCCTCTCATCTCATTCTTCACGAGTCTGTCCTTGATGTTAGGATGACTCTTTAAAAAAAAAATCTGACTGGGTCATGCCCCTGCCAAACAGCTCTCAAGAACCTATATAACCTCACAATTCCCCATAAATTCCAGGAAGAAAACCAAATGCTGTAACAGGGCATATGTAAGAATTACAGAACTGTATCCTCTCCTAAATTCTGTAAAGACTTATTTCAACTCCAGCCTTAGCCAAATTAAACTAATTACTATTCCTTGCAGTCATTATTTGTCATATTTTATGTGAATGTGTCAATGTTTCTTCACTGTACACACAGCTGATGGTGTTGTAACACCTTCTGCCCTCTTCTAACACAGCCCTCACACACTGTACTCTAATTACTACAACAGTTGTCTCTTTCAATCCTATTGGACTGTAACCCCCTAAAGCCAAGTGGCTTCTACAACTCTACCTCTATCCCGGGCCTGATGCATAGTAGAAGCTGAGTATTGAATGAATAAATAAAGTAATTAATGTCTTCAAAAAGCACAGACTACTTCATACTTCACCTCTGGTACACTGCAAATTTTCATTTCATTTTACCGTAAGAAACTAGATTCTAAAATATCTCAATATTGATGTAGGATATAGCATCTCTATGGAATCACAGTCAAGACTAGTTCATTTCCTGAGTATTAGAGCTTCACAGAAGTTTGAGCTAAGAACTTCATTTATCATAGCAACACTAAAAATGAGATTCTGCTTTTTAAAATTAACATAATCTAAAGATGCATCAATCAATAAAAAGTTTCCTATATATTTGGAAGATATCGCTTTATTCACTGTATATGTTATGTTAATTACAAACTAAATGCAAAGGGCAGAGGCTCTGACTATTTAACATGGTTATCCTACCACCTGTAAAAGTGCCTGAAATGCAGTAGTTCAATAAGTACGTGCTCAATGAATTAATATAAGAATCTGGTTTTAAATTGAGGAATGGGTTAAAGAGTTTTTCAAATAAAATCAAAATGATCTAAGCATTTGTCCAATTACCTTCTTACAAATCTGCTTCATTGTAACTTCCTCCAAGTTAGCACTGGCCAATAACTTCTTTACTGTTTCCTTTAACTCTTCATCTGTAGGAGGTTTCTTCAATTTTTTAATTAAAGGTTCATCATCTGAACTATCCTCAGATTCACTTTCTAAAAGTAACATATTTTATTAAATGTGAATAAAACTTAAGTTAGCATTCAAGTGGAAAGAAGTCTATAAGCATTCTTCAGATTCTCAAAAAGGTATTTAAAAAATTATAAATCACCACTCAATAAATTACTTATACAACATATACGTAATTTTTGTCAATTCTGAAAAATTATAAGCTATAAAACCAGTATATAACTTTTCCTAATGTTCTCTGTACTTTACCTATATTCTATACACTTAAAAACCATGTTATAGCATATAAGTTATCTTTAAGTTGGTGAAAATAGGCAATTTCAAACATACCTTTTTTTGAACTGTTTTGATTCTTCTTAGTGGTGCTGCTATCTGCTTTCTTCACATTAGCACTCTTTACGGATTTTTTACTTTTAGAAGTGGCTTTAGGTTTAGGTTTTTCTCTTTTAGATGTCTTTTTTTGGCTGTTGTAAAGGAAAGCAAAGTACATACACTGATGAGATTAACTGCCATCTCTCTACTTCTCTACTTCCTCAACAATACTAGAGAAAAAAATTGTATTCAACATCACTAATAAAAAAGTATAACTTATTTTCAATTTTTGAGATGACTAACATGCTCAACAATCTTAACTTTATGCCAATGCAAGACCAGTCATGTGAAATAAAAAAAAAACACTAAAAATAATAGATGCCCACATTTATTCCACTATTAGACAGAAACCTTTATATGCATTACCTCATTCTTAAAAAACTCAAATGTAAATACTATTAACATTCTGTTATTTACTGTCAGTCTCTTCCAACTAGTAGGTAAATTCCACAAGGACAGGGATTTTCTTAACTGTCCTATTCACTAATTATCTCTCACTCCTAAATGATGCATGGTGCACAGTAGTTGCTCAATAACTATTTTTGAATTATGAGGAAACTAAGGCTCAGAGAAGTTATTTTGCCAGTCACGATCTGGCTCCAGAACCTGTTTTCTGAAATACTTACCCATAGCTGATTAAAGTAAAACTATACACACAGATAAAAATGTCAAAATTATAGTTTATAGTTACTTTGTCTCAACCAGGGTCTACGAAATTAGGAAACATTAAATCTTCATTTAATTAACATTTCCAAAGGGAAAAGCAACCTAACAAGCAAATATCCTAAGATGACTTAAAACCTCATCTTTATACACCAAAAATACTGCAAATCACTTTTGATAGAATGTTTCTCTAAATGTTTTACACTCACTTTCTGATTATCAACATAACTCAACCTTTTTTAAAGGACATTATGAATTTATCTTTATATTTATTAAAAATTTATCCTTAAATTCATGAAAAATTAAAGTGTATAGACCAATCTGTTCCAAAAGTTAAGTGGACTCAGACTACTTCCAAGTGCAATTCATTGGATTTGTGTTTCTTTCCTCTTGCTACACAACCATCACTGTACATATTTACACAAACTTAATACCACCATGCATGACCTCAATAATATACTTTTGGCTGATAACTAGCTAACCTATCTAGTTTAACTGCTAGTAAAAAATGCATTTAAGAGGTGTCAAGGGGCTGGGCTGACATGCTTCTAAAAACAAAGTATATGAGTTTCACCTATGGATTTTTGCTATTTAGAAGCCATTTTCACTTACTTTCTAATTCTTAGAGGTATTCATTCCGATTAGTGAGGGTTGCATCAATGGCTCATCAGTTTTCTGTGATTAACAAACTAAATTTTAAGTGTTGTGAACCATCCACCTAATTTATAAGCACGCTAAGCAATAAAAGAGAATACTAAATATTCTTAAGTTCTGTTGATGTACTTAATATACAGAATAAAATAATCACTATTACATATCACTTAGTCAAAGGTTAATAAAATCTGGACCTGTAACACATTCAAATATTTTATAAGAAGCTAAGTGATTACAAAAAGGGTTGGAGAGGATGAGCAAGGGGTAACACTATAAACATTACTTGGTGCCCATTCAAATTAGGTAACTGAATCAGATAATAAAATACTTTCAGATCCTTTTAAGCATAAGGCTTCCATTAAAAATTTTAGACACACACGTTACAGCACAATTTTAAAATCTGCAAGTTGGAAGTAGTAATAATTTGAATTTGCAGTCATAACAATAATCAAGCCATCTCCATAAAATGTTACTGTTGTACACACACAAAGAATTTAAACCATGCTTCTTTCTGTATTTAACATCACCATCTAAAAGGATAGTTTTCTACAGTTTTTTAAATGGACAATTAGCCTATTTTCTATTTAAAAAATTGCAAAAACACGTTACAAGCGCTATAGAAATATAATAGGTAAGAGTGTAGACTCTGAACACAAGCTGCCTGGTTTCAAATTCTAGCACATCTTGGGGCCCTAGTTTCCTCATTACAAAACAAGGGAAATGGTTTTAGAGGGAGAGAATGTGTTAATACACATCAGTACTTTTAATGGTCCACAGCACAAAAAAAAACATATTAGCTATTATTACTATTATGAGTGCTTTCCTTCGTAAAGAAATTTATTATGCAAATAAATTTCCTCCAATAACTTATACTTTATAAATTTTCTTTAAAAGCAAGGCAGATATATAGGATACACAGAATAAAAACAGTTAAGACAGACTCAGACACCTGTGTTAACTAATCAGTATATATGTCTGTTTCATTACATTCTGATAGCTAAGACTATACCCACAAACATCTAAATCCCTGTAAAAACATTGTTATTTATACTGAATTTTACTTATGTTTAATAATCAGTTACAAATTATTCTGTGCAAAATTAAAAGTTGGAATTCAGTAAATTATCTTTATTAGATGAGTACTGGTGGGGGAAACGGCAAAATGTGAGAGTGAAATAACTAACACATATAACCTAGGGGTCTCACTTTGAGTGGAGATCAGATAACTGATTAACTTATATCATGTGCTTTGTTCTTGCAGATACTAAAAAATCATATCAGTTGCCCTAAAGACAAATTATTAGATATAGGAGGAACTTTTGGCAGGTATGACAAACATGGGTAATCTGGTATTTTAGAGGTAGCAGAGGCCCTGAGAGGAGCTGAGAAGGCAAGTTATATTATACTACACCTACTTAAATTTTACATGAACCTTCAAATCTTCACTACTTTTACTCCTCCTCCTCTACTAAGAAAATTTCATTCATGGTTCTAAATCCAACAATCACCTCCTCTAAATCTTTCATAATATCACCGATATGATTAATCCATGGTCCCATGGTACATGACCTACAATTCATTTATCTCTTTTATGGAAAGTATTGTAAAGCAGTGAACAAGAACACAGGTTTTAGATCCAAACTTCCTTGTTCAAGTCCTGACTGCACCATTAATTCTTCATTCTCAGGCAAATCGCTTACCTTTCCCTGTGCCTGCTTCCTCATTTGTAAAAGAGAGGTAATAATACCAGACCTTGACTTAATTCAACACTTTTCCCACATCTTCACATCTATGATATTGGCGTATATTTTACAATTTACATTAAAATGATGCCTTATAGGAATTGTAGATTTGATTAATTATGGCCTTTATCTGTAGAATTTTTATAAGGATCAAATATGCAAGTACATATCAGGCACCATTCCATATACGCACCATAGCTAAACTGTAGTTATTTACAGGTCTGTTTCCCAACTACAAGTTTCTTAAGGGCAGATCTGACAATCTCCTTGAGAACATTTATCTTATTTGGCTTCATCTGTCCTCAGCAACTACAAGAGTGTTTGACATAAAGTAGTCATTTAAATATTGTTATGTTCACTTCTGTATCATTTGTAGGATATGGACCTGAACCCAGGATGTGGTTAAAATTGTAATTAAAAGAAAAAAAATGCATTTGTGTAGCATTGTTTTCCTATCCACTATCTTACATGAGCTTAAAATAAAAAAGCAAAAATAAAACAAATGGTTTCTCATTATATCTCAGTAATTAAGTCAGCCAACGCTTTATAATTTAATAAAAACCAAGAACTTCAATTAAGTCCAGTGTACCTTCTTCAATAGTAGTTGCTCATAGAAATGACTAACTTACTCATCATATACTTCTTTAAGCTAGTTTAAACTACTTAACTATAGTAATAAGCCAATGATAGCATAACCTATTTATCGTGTCGTTTAAACATAACTTTTTCCATTACATACAAATGTTACTAATGATAAAGTATAATAAATGTTGGCAGAGAATACAGAATGGTGAGAATGGACAAACTCTGAATTAAGGCTGTCTTTAAGTTTACTCCCAAACTCTTTGTATGGGTTCCAGAATCCTCTTTAAAATAAAAAAAATTTTTTAAATCTAAAATTGGTGTAATCCAATACTGGATAGTTTTCTGCAAATCTTTTGCTATGCCAACCTCTCCTGTTTATCCTTAAGGTTCAGATCAAATTGTTACCTCCTGTCCGGATCTTTGCTCCCCACTTGCCCTAGAAAGAGGTATTCTCCAGCTTCCACTTTAGCTAAGTTATATTCTATTGTATTTTTTTCTCCTAATCTTTGACCTCCCCCCTCCTACCAACTAGAGTGAACTAAGTAGGGTATTTGTTTCTTATCTTCAGTGCAGAGATTAGAAGTGGCACTTAGTTATGTAATTATTTGGAAAACTGAAATGGGAAAAGATCCTGGGAGACTAAAAAACCTTTAAAGATCTATTCCAACCCTGAGGTTCTATTTAGAAACAGATAAACATGTTTCCTATTTAAAGCAGTTAGCCAAATTTCTTAACTTTTAATATAACTGCCTCTGGGCACAATTTACCTATTATATAGATGGTACATTTAAGAGGAAAAAAAGAGACTTAGATCAAATTATCAAGGGTTGAGCTTGGGCACCTATATACTTTAAAAGTCCCAAAACCGCATTAAAATGAGAGATAAATTTTTAGTCTAGGTCTATAAATTGCCAAATAGTAAATATTTAAGGCTTTTCTAGCTATATATGGCCATTATTGCACATTCTTCATTCTTCTTGTTTTAACAACTATTTTTAAAGTGGAAAAACCACTCTCAGCTGCAGACTGTACAAAAATAGGGCATAGGCTAAATCTGGTGTATGGGCTAGTTCGTCAACTGGTTTAGATTATGAATTACTGGAGATATATAAGGAAAAGGCAGGAACCAGATAAAGCAATCAATAAGATAATTTCCCGAGTTATAAGTTTATGTCAATAGCTCTTAAAATTTTTATAAGCAGTAGATTTATACTCATATTAACTTTCCTAAAGCTATGCTTGAAATGAAATTTGGATCTACATCAGTAGTTCTACATAGAGAATTCTGAACACAAGAGTACATTTGAAGCTCTAGGAAGAGTAACACGAGAATGAATTTTTAAAAAATCATTATAAATTATATCTTCAAAGCACAAAAATAAGATATATACTCCTGTCTCATGGAATCAAGGCTAAAAGAGATGCAAGACCTGATAGTACAAGATACTCAATAGTTTCTTCTCCTTATAAGTACCAATAAATGCTTATTGAACAAGTGGTATTCCTAAGTAGACTTGTCAGTTCCTGGAAGGCAGAGGCCATCTCTCTTCTCCCCATGACATGGCAAAGTGCTCAGGTGGAATTAGATAGTTTTGAAGGAATGTGAATGATTAATCTATCTTCAAAAGTTTTATTATTCACACAACAATGCCTAAACTCATCAGTTCTTTTAGTCTGGCTTTAATGTACATTCCTCTAGCTTCATCTCTCATTGCTTTACTTCTGGACACACTACCTAACCACAGTGTGTTTGTCAAAGTTACCCTGTGCTTTCCTGCTCCCCATTTTTGTTCACATGTCCACCTTTCCCTTCTATTCACAAGGTCAACAACTTCAACTGGCACTTCTTTTTCTCTCTCAAAACTTTCCCTCATCAACAGATAGGGAGAGTCTCTTTTTTAAAAATTCTATAGTATTAAGTGTCACACAAGAGGTATTTTGGGCAGAAAATATCTTCTGTAACTCCAACGCACTTAGCACATTCAATTTATTGACTCGAGCAATCAAAAAGTAATTACTTTAGAAACCAAGTATTGGTCCCTTATTTTAAGTCTCTTAAAATATTCTGAAAATTTTAGTAACTATATTAACACATCATGTAACATTACATTATAAAGGAAAAATGTTGGCAGTATTCACAACACTTAACATCTTTGTTATTTAACTAAATAGGAGCCAAGACTTGGAATTTTTAAACAAAATTTATGGGAAAAAAATTAGGTAACAAGTTAAAAAAAAGGAATAAAGAAAAGGCTAGTTTCTAAATTGTTATGGATTTATTTTTAAGTTGCTGGCTTACTCTTTTTGAATATGCTGTGAGTGGTTCAATCAGGACTATCCTGTATTATAGGTATTTTTGATGTGTTAAAGGGAAACAGATAAAAATTGACAGCTGCCATTAATTTTAGATAGTACAATGTGCTGTAATATAAATTTTTAAAATTTTGAAGGGGATTTTCCATGTCTCTGATAACCGTGAAGGTATAAAATCAGAGGAATGACATTAAACACTTTTTGAAGGAAGGCAAAAAAAAAAAAATCTTGGGAGAGAAGGCTTACCTATCTTTTATAGGCAGCAGGGCTCTTGAAGGAGGGTCTCCAAAAAAGACGCCTGTCACAGAGCCAGAATCCTGTCCTCACAGCAGAAAGGTTGTACTGGGTGAACAGATGAAAATAAAAATTAGCTTAAAATACACTATTCTTATAACAACTTGGCTGAGAAAACGCAAGAGTGCCAAGAGTAAAGAATGTGCAAGTCTTTGTTATACTTCACAAAAGATTATAAAAACAAGTTGACGTGTAAATATTTTAATACGGTTGATTATTCAACTTTGCCTTCCAACAAAAGGTTTAGTAGTTTATGTGGTTATTTAATCCCTCTGATCAAATTATGAAATGGGGTGAATTCTTGTTTTTTAGAACACAGTTAAGGACTAACAAAACTTTCACATTCACCCTCCTATGACACTACCAAATATTCTGAATGGTCCAAATATGTCTACCAAAAATTATAACTGAAAATTTCTCTAATTTGGCAATTATTGTACGATGGTTCACTCAACATCTCACTTGTTATTTGCCTTCCTTCTATAGATGCAGAAAAGTTAACACCTGGGTCTCACGGCTTTCCATTCAGTTAGCAAGGTGGCCATGTAACAAGTTCTGGCCAATGTGATATACATGGAAGGTCTCTGATAAAAGGCATCCCTTGGGTGGGGATGTGAGAACGGGGGAGCCAAAACATCACTAGAAGCCCTTTGCTTTTCCTATCTGAACAGAGATACAACACCTACAGGTAAAATTGTCTTGTGATCACCAAATTAAAAGCCGCATACAATGATGGTGGCTCAAAAGATAGATGGTACCCAAATTCTTGACACCTTTCTTGAGCAGCTATACTGGCTCAGAACTGCCTATCTGCAGACTTGTCATGAAAGAAAAAGGAGCTCCTGTTTTAGACATTACTAGTAAGGTTTTTAAGTATTTACAGCTGAAAACATTCCTGATGCATATTAGAACATTCAGATAAATTCTCAATACAATGTAAAAATTCAGTTTTATGCTTTTTCTAGAAATAAGAGACTGTTATTAAAGCGCTAGGAAACAAAAACACAAAACAGAAGTATTAGATAAAATGAAAAAAAAAATAGGTATACTTTTAAGGGTCTAACAAATTAACTTTCCTCCAACCTGGGCAAGCATTGCTTCTCTTTTCTCTGTAGTCTCCAGTAATTTCTCTTTGCCTAAAGTCTAATATCTGTGAATGGCATGTCTGAACGTGACTTAATCTCACTGGTTAATTTTAGGAAAATTCCCCCAAAGGAACAAGTTGATTTTCAGAGTAGGCTGATAGAAATTAATGAAACCTGTCACTTTTCTATTGTCTCATTTTAAACTTCATCTACCAGTTTCTTCCAGGTTCCTAATTGCTCTCCTTTAACTGCAAATATCCAAGAGATAAGACAATACAGAAGGTTAAAGCAGCTTTTTAAAAACAATTACTACCCAAGTCATTCTCTCTATAAAGAACATTTACTTATTTAATTCCAAAGAAAATGAGAATTAAAAACTGTTGTGAACCCTTCACTGCATATCATAGAAACAGAAGTACAGAACAGAGAATGTAAAACAAGTCTTAGCAATTATTGCCTAACATGCGATTGAGATATTTTCTTAAAGACCACTGTTAATTTTAACTGCGATTTTGTGATTTCAATTCTACATTTAAAAAAATAAGAAATTCACTTATCTTACTTTCACACAGCTAAATATGAAAATTAGCAGGTGAGTGAATAACATTCAACCTCATGTAACTGACCAATGGACAACTATTAACTTGAACCAAATTTTTGCATAAGTTTTGACTTCAGCAACATGATATAGATTTAGTCTAAAGCCCTCAATTTACAGAGGAAACAAGAAATGGCAAAATTAATCTTCACAGTTATTTACTCTAAGAATCTAAAACAGAACAAGCAGCTTATCTTAATGGGGGAAAAGTATTTTATTTATGAAAAAAATTTCACTTCATGAAACAAACTAATTTTCTATGAAAAAAAAACTGCAAAAAAATTTCAACTACAAGTAGTCCACCATTTTCCCAATCAACTTGCAACTCTTCCTAATGGCATTTTTGAAAAGAAGTCCTTTCATGGTAATGACCCAAAATACCTCCATTTATCAAGTCCCTAACTAGGGTGCCACTTGAGTCCTTCTTCAAAAGATAGAAGAATAAAGAAAAAGTTACCATAGAAACATTGCTCCCTCCTGCTAGCACTTACCTTTCAAAGGTAATAAGAGCTTTTCATAGAAATATATTATCAGTAAAGGTTTTGAGTAGAAGAGCTCTAAATTTGAAAGTTCTTAGAGCAATGAAGACTACCTATGCTTATTGGAGGAAGATTTATTTGGGGGAGGGGGGTAATTTCTTGGTCCAGATTTTGCTGGCATTGTGTTTTATGAAGTCTGCCACTATCAGTCCAAGCAGAAAAACTGAAGTGGAAAATAGAGTATTATGACAGTTTATCATGTAACTTTATATACTTCATGTCCATAAAAGCATTTTTGTGTTTGCCTTTTTCCTCCATGTATTTTCATCATCTGACCCAGCAAAAATCCTGCTTATGGTACTGTAGAAAGAAAGGCTTTGCTTAATAGTGGGAAAGTTTCACTTGCGAGCATTATTCAGTAGAAATAAAAGTTACAAATCAGGTGTCATCTATATTCACAGACTTCAATTCTACTTAAAACAATGGGACAATAACCTGAAAAGAAAATGAATAACCTTTCTAAATCCAATCTTCCTCTACTTTAATAATAATAAGATTGGATTTAGAAATGCTACATACAACAAAAGGTCACCTTGGTACTAACAGTAATAGCAGCAGCTAAATACTCACACAATACTTGCGCCAAGCACTACTATAAGTGCTTTAAATAAAGTCATTTAATACAACCCTTTGAGGCTGGTACTATTAATACCCCCAATTTTACAGATGGGACTCTAATGTTACAGTTTAAGTAACTTACCCAGTCATACAGTGGTACAGTGGGATTTGAACCCAAATAGTTTCTAAAGCCCATGCTCATAATCATATTGCCTCATTGAAAAATTAGATGTTTACAATCTACGAAAACTTTCCATGTTTCTAACTCTGCCTTTAAAGAGGTTTTAGGAAGCATTGAGTACACATAGTAACCAAAAGTTCATTGAATGAGGAATACTATTACTACAAATTGCCACTATTATGTTTATTCATACACATTACAATATTATGTATTATAGTCACATATAAACAAACACGTTTTCCTCCCAGATGTCCTTAAAACCAATTCCATAAAAACCTTAGGGCTCAGATTATTCATCTTCCTTAATACCAAAAACATATTAAGATATTTAGGAAACAACTCCTAGATATATAAGTCTTAGAATTATGAAGCATTTCACACTTAGTTTTACAGACGTCTTTATAAAACATGACATTAAAATAAGCATGGATATGAAATACCTAAAGACAAATATATATAAAACACACAAATATAAAATCAAAGTCCACCACAGTTTTAGTCCCTCTAATTCAATAGTTATTAACTAACTGGCAGTGATTCCCTGTCCCACCCCAGGAGACATTTGGCAATGTCTGGAGACACTTTTGGTTTTCACAACTGGAAGATGGTGTGTCGGGGAGTGGGGGCCTTACTGGCATCTAGCGGGCAAACATTTTACAGTGCACAAGATGGCCTTCCACAATGAACAATCATCTTGGCTCAAAATGTCAAGCCATATTAATCAAGTACTTAAATACGACAAAGTATATTATCCAAATTACGGCGCAAGTTCTGACCAGTGAAGGGGGCACCAAAACAAAGTTAAAATAGAGTCTACTAAAATACTATTAGCAATAATAGGAAATCATTTCTTTGTACTCATTTGCCATATACTTGACTAAAGATATATATTAAGGAAAGGATAAAGTTAACCCTTTAAATGGCTCAGCAGCTCTAGCCTTTCCTGAAGTTATACTTTGGAAACTAAACATTTTCAGCATTTTACAAATATATGCAAGTAAAAGAAAATAGTAGGAATTCCTAAGTGACAGGAAACTTGCCCACCAATCAGTCACTGTTATTTTTATTAAATAATCCCCAACAAGAAAAAATTGTGGTCTTACACTCCTTGCTTTTTGCATGAAACAGAATAAAATGGTTTAAGACCACCATAAAATACTAATATACTATAAAAGATTCCCTTGTCCCTTCCCTTCCCATTTTACTTACTCTGGTCAAGGCCCAGCTCAAAATCTAGGCCACCTCAACCTCACTCTTTTCCAGCTGTTATACTCTGGCATGGTAATAAAACGAAAAGCTTCTTAAGGGAAAGAAAGGGTTTATACTTAACTATTTCTGTGCCTTTGAATTAAGAACAACCAATATGGTATTGATAGTTCCTAGAATCTGTTTTCTGGCCATACCTACTATGTAGCAGGAATATTTCACTCTCCCTATGAAAGAAATGAGAGGGAAAAAAACCAACATTTTACCTCTTCTTCACTTTCTTTATCTTCATCTTCTGAAGTCTCTTCCTTATTTTTCTTTTCATCTTCATCACTGCTAGATTCATCTGACAGAATTTCAGGACACTTGGTTCGCTTAGCTTTCCTTGCCATTCCAGAACTGTTTCGTTCTTTTTTGTTGCCTTTGCTAGAAGTTTTTTTAGATTTTGGCAATGGCTGCATAAAATAAAGATATCACCAACAAAGTATTATATTTCCAACTCAATCAACTGTTTATGAAAACTACTCAATTCAATCCTTCTTGTTCCTGCCTCAAGAAATATTTCCAGGGTTATTAATTCTAAAGAATTCATCTTTAACTTGATGTGTCAAATTAATTTTTCTGTCTGAACTACCAATACTCTTTCATCTGTACTGTAAATACCCAAGCAGTGTTTAAACACTTCACTAATGTTTAAATATCCATTCTATGTTCTGATATAGGACTAGAAGCCCAAGTACACACCGTGTTAAGCTTAGACCTTTCTTTATACTTTATCAAGACAATAAATAATACTGAATGAGATTTATAATTTACTTTATTTCTCTAAGCATTAGCACTGCTACTGCCAGAATCTTGTTTTAGGGGACTTCCAAAGGATTAGGAGGAACCATCCATAAAAAAATAAAATTTCACTTTACACATCCTGAATTTATGAACTACATAGATTATATTACCTTACCTCTGGGTTCTATTTTCAATGACAGGCTTATATTCTCACAGATGACTGACTGTATGTTAATTATGAAACCAAAAACACGAAATAAGTGCATTGCTCTTACTTTGATATTCAATTAAAATATGTATATTCAAAAAGTAGATTATGTAATATAGGGAAATTTAATTACATTAACCAACAAATTTAATTTTTAAATGCTTTCTTAGAGGATAATCTGCTAACTTTTGAAACTGAAAACCATAAAATAATCCTGCATAAAAGATCTGAAAAGACTACACTAAGGAATTAAAATTATTTATTTCTAAAATTATGGGTATCTTTCATTTTTTTGTTTGCCTATGTTATTTTCTGTAATAAAGAGAAACACTAAGAAAAATGTGATAATATAACCTTAGGATATACAAATATACAAATGTTAGTGGTAACTTTAGGAAATATCTTTCATGAAACTAGCAGAATCACAAGTCCTTTCCCAGAAACTTCTAGTCTTACAGGTCACTGTCACCACAAAAATTAAAAAGTGGCTGCTTGTGTGAATAGCATTGTTAGGCAATATACACAATATACACAATAGCCTCTAATTTGCCCAAACTTACCCTTCTAAAAGGCAGACTGGAAAACAGCCAATCTAGGTGTAGGTCACTCCAGAAATTTTAAGTTAGTGGATCAAAGATATTTCTCAGAGTTCTCTACAAGAGACTTCCTTGAATGTTTACAGATATCCTTGATAATGTGAGCTATTACTGTTATCAACTACTCCCAGAAAACAAATCGATTTAAAATCTTTGATATCACTGTTTGGAAAAAAGGTAACTCTGTCTAAACTCTCACTACTCACAGCATGAAATCCAGGACTCAAAAGTATTAGAAAAATATGACATCCCTCACACTACTCAGGAACCATATGCAATTAGTATATAGAATTTATATAATTAGCAATATGAGGACTGGAATGGGCGCTGAATAAATCTACACAGGAAAGCGAAAGGCTGTTAAATCATTCAAATAACCAACTGAGAAAATGTAACTATCAAAAATAAATGAGGAGCTTTCAATTAAAAAATAGTACTAATATCTAAATGCTTTAGAGCTCTCCTATACTGGCTCTAAATGTTGCTGAATCTATTACTCAGAATCCAGCTTCAACAGCATCATCCTTTTTTGTAAACAAATCTACTTAACAAATAAGGTAGAAATAACAAAAGGTGGCTAGTAAAATGATATTGATTCAACGTTAAGATTATAATAGAGAAAAAATTAGTACTAATGACTTCTTAGTGTTTTTCTTAAATAATGTAAGCATATGGTAACACAGAAAATAATTTAAGATACCATTAGATTAAGCAGTAATTACCACAGAATCAAATATGAGAAATGGATTTAAGAGATGCTTAAGAAAGGCTGAGAGGGTGGTTCTCAAAGTATGGAAACCCTGGGGTTTCCTGAGAACTTTCAGAAGGCTCCAAGGTCAAAACTATTTTCATAATAATACCAAGACATTATTCGTTTTCACTGCGTTGACATTTATACTGATTACGCAAAAGCAAAGGCAGGTAAAATGGCTGGCACCGTAGTAACAACAAAGGCAGAAACAGCAAACTGTGCTAATAGTCATTTTATTCCCAACCATACACTAGCAGGGGAAAAAAGGGTGTTTCACTTAAGAATGGCCTTGATGAAGCAGTAAATATTAACTGTATTAACTCTAAACTTTTGAGTACACATCTTTAGAATATCCGTGTAAAATGGGACGCACAACATACATTACCCTGGCTACAAACTGAAGTTCATTGGTTTTCTCTATAAAAACATTTGTCCAATTGAGTTGGGACCTAAGCTAGCTACTCTTTTCATGAAACATCATTTTTAAAAAATAACTGAAAAACTATGTGTATTCACTTAAGTATTTGATGAACATGTTCTTAAAAATGAAGAACATGATTCTGTCACTTCAAGACTTCAAGGAAAACTGACAGTATTTAATGCCAATGATAAATTTTAAAATTTCAAGTGAAAAATTATAATTTTGGAAAATTAATGTTCACTATCATGAACCTGACAACCTCCCAATACCTAAATTCTTCTGATGAGATGATGGATATATTAATGAATATTACTTTTTGACAGTTTTTAATGAAATATGACAACATGTAGAAGATCTGCATAATTCATTGGACCAGTATTTCTCAAATGGTGAATGCATATTCAAAATCATACATAGGTAAAATGTCTAAGTTCATTATCATGATTTCAATACTATATCACAACCAACCACCTTTAAGAAATTACCACTGTGTAGTTTTTGTGTTGTATCAAAGAATACCCACAATTTTCTGAAAGGGTTTTAAAAATATTCCTCCTTTTTTCTAACTACATACCTCTGTGAGGCTGGATCTTCTTTATGTACTTCAAGCAAAACAATACATTGCAACAAATTGAAATGCAGAAGCAAATTAAGAATAGAACTGTCTTTAAGTCAGACTTAACTTTCAAAGGCATAAATGGTAACATTCTTTTAGCTAAGATTTTTAAAGTAGTTATTTTTCATACAAAATATTACTTTTGTTAACATGTAGTAGGCTGTTATTTTAGAACTTTTCAGTTTTAATTTAGAATGCAGTGAATATCTAAATAACCCATGTAAGCAAAAGCTCTTGGGGTCCTCATTAATTTGTGTAACAGGGACGTGAATCCAACCCACTTAAAACTGAGGCATCTTAGAAATTGCTTCTGGGGAAAGTGTTAAACTTGTCACATGAAATTCTGAAATAGAGGTACAGTCATAGTAAAGGTTTAGAAATACAGAAAGATAATCTCATTTTAAATAAACCAATTTGAAACACCAAAAATCACTATAACCCTTGGGTTTGTAAGCATGACACAAATATCCTTTATATGTCGTTGTCCAGCTAATAGTAAATAGGACCAAGAACAGATGAAAACAAAGACCAGAGCTATTTTCTGGTTTATGATTTTTATGCCCTCTCCCCTTGCTAACGGTGTTCCCTGAACTCTTTGGCCTACAGATTGCTTCACAATTTCTTTCCTATCTAAATGAGAAAGAATATAAAAATACTTGCTGACAAACTAAAATCAAACTGAAAATGATATTACTATTAACTAATTAGGGCAAGCTTAATCTTGCTTTTGGGAAGAGTAGGGTAAACTTTAAGGATGTTTTACATCTATGTTCGGCTTCTGGGCACTGCTAAAGATTCTAGAAATCCAATCCAAGAAGTCCTACATCACTTTTATATAACTTTATTCTAGTATCTAGAAAGCATCCAGTTCTAATACACCCCCATCTTGTCTTTCCTGACCTGATTACAGATTGCACACCCTCTCCTACCAGCCTCAAGTCAAGCTGTTTGTTCTTCTTGTGCCTTCTAGATATGTAACTCTGGATAACTTGTATTCTGCCCCATCTGATATTTAGTTAATAATTATTTTTCTTAATCTCATATCCTCTATGTCTGATAAAAGAGAACACATGTGAATGCCTTTTGTTATTTCTATCATGAAATTGTTATAGGTATGTCAATAAAGGCTTATTATTCTTTGAATGTAGATAATATTACTAAATGTTACAGCAATGCTGGTAATTGTTTCATAAAAAAAGAGAAAATAAGAACAGGCTATAAACAATTGATTTGTTACTGGAATAGTATAAATTGGTCCTCACTTTGCCAGAAGGCTTTGGATGCATTAAGAAATTCAAGATCCTCTTCACCAGTTCACTATTTACACCTGATCTCTCCAAATCAAGAACCTCACAGATGCTCTTTAACATGGCATTTCTAAATCTGAAACAGAAAATGGAAGAAACCAAAGTGATTATGTACAAAAGTTAATAAACATGCTCCACAATATTGAGGCAGTAGCTAAACGAACTGACTCAGCTACAAACACTAAAAAAACAGCCAATGTTTCTCTAAATCTTAGAAGTACGTCTAATAATCTGGACTAATGTACAAAACACATCAGACATGATTATTAAAAAACTGAAAAACATAATTTACCAATTAAGTTTTAAAGTTAATAAAAGAATAAGTTAATTCACTAGAAAATAATGTAAAGTCTTCAATACCACGAAATTCAGGGACCTGATAATTCTTCTGGCTGCTAATTGTGATTATATAATTACATTTTCCCCTCAGCATTCCTACTATGATACTGTTTCAATGAAGGAACATAGTTATCTTTATTAGAATTCTTAAACTACAAACTTTAACAAACAAAAAGCTCTAAGAATATAACTTCTTGCTTGCATTACGGTGAAGGACACTTTCCATCAAATTGGTTATCTTCAAAATAGTTGGTGCCTGTAAGTGGAGGAACAGGGTGGCTGAGAGTAGAACGAAAGTGGGAGAGAATTTCTGCTATACTCCCTTTAGACCAGCGGTCGCCAATCTTTTTGGCACCAGGAATAGATACTCCTATGAGAATCTAATGCCTGAGGATCTGAGGTGGGGAGGTGCTGGGGAGCAGTTGCAAATACAGATAAAGCTTCTCTCTCTTGCCAGCCGCTCACCTCCTGCTGTGCAGCCAGGTTCCTAACAAGTCCGAGGGCTGGAGGTGGGGTGGGGATTGGAGAACCCGCTTTAGAACATTTGGACTGTGTGAATGATTTGCCTTTATCATTCTTCTAAGAAATAAGATTGTCTTTGAGTTTTTGATAGACTTGATAGCCACTATTTATTGGAAAGTAATGAACATGCCAAGTTAACAGCTATGAAAATAAATCAGGTCTTAGCATTTAAAGCAAAGAATGAACAGTCTACTGAAAATATGTGGAAAATGTAGGAGTGGTCATGCTTAAATGTTTAAAAATAAAATTTAGTGTGCATTGATCAAAACATGATATTTATAAAAATAACTTACTTTTTCAACATTTCTTCCTTTTTTTTGTACTGGGTACTTCCTTTTTCAAATGGAAAGCCACTGAACTGACCCACATTCTTCTTTAATGAGGACACCTGAAGATATTTTCCTTATTATTAACACTACTTATTACCCAGTAATGTAAACAAGAAAAAATTCAAAGCTAACATATTTTCGCATCTATTCCCAAGTTACAATATTGATTTATTCAGCATTTCTTACTCACAATTGAAAACTCTATTTTTCACTAAAATATTAACGTTATAAAAAGCCTACAAGCTTTATTTTTTGAAAATGACAATTGAATGAATTTCCATCTGGGACTTTTCACTGGTAATTATAAAACCACAACTAAATATAATCTGACAGCACCAGGGGATGTGGAAAGTTACTACTCAAGAAGACATCCTTTCCCTTATTAATACAAGTAATATTTCTTATTTTCCAAATTACTTTGAAAAGAACAGAGCATGTCCAGAAGTTAGAACTATTTAAACAGTTATGGAATACATTTAAATCAGATTGCTTTAAGGATCAAATGAGATAGCACACATGAAAATAAATTACATCACACCTCAGACATTCTAACCTAACAATTTCAAACAACTCTGCCCATACACAATCCCAAAGCAAAGTTTCCTTGATTACATGGAATACTGAAGTTGTGTGTACAGCACAGCAGCCTGTCCCCATTCATGGTTACTGTGGTTTGAAAATATTAAATAAAAATTCCAGAAACAAGTAATTCATAAGTCTTGCTCACTGATCTGAGAATCATGATGAAATTTTAAGCTGTCCCACTATGGATGTGAATCATCCCTTTGTCCAGTGTATCCACACTGCACAATAGTCCCTCCCCGCCTTATCTTTGGGGGATATGTTCCATCACCCCCACTACATGCCTGAAACCAGTAATACCAAATTCTAAGTATAGTATGTTTTTTCCTATATATACTTACCTATGATAAATTTTATATAAATTAGGCATAGTTAAGAGATTAACAATAATAACTAATAGTAGAACAATTATGTCAATACACTGTAATAAAAGTTAGGTGAATGGTTTTGGAAACATTATTAAATAAAATAAGAGTTACCTGAACACAAGCACTATGATACTAAGACAGTTAATCTGATAACCAACACTTCTAGGCCACTAACAGGAAGGTAGGGTATACAGTCTGAATATGCTGGACAGATTTACATCTTGGGCAGGACAGAGTGGGATTTCATTATACTACTCAGAATGGCATGCAATTTAATACTTATGAATTTATTTCTGGAATTTTCTATTTAGTATTTTTGGACCATGGTTGACCACAGGTAACTAAAACTGTGAAAAGCGAAACCGTGGATAAGGAGGGAGTACTGTGTAAGCTCCTTGCCCATTAGTCACTTAGTACCTGGCTCAGATGCAGTGTTGGCAGTATCTTAATGCTTGTGTTCAAATAAACCTAACTGTACTTATGGTCCCAAAGTGCAAGAGTAGTGATGCTGACGATTTGGATATGCCAAAGAAAAGCTGAAAAGTATCCCGTTTAAGTGAAAAGATGAGTACAGAACAAAAGATATTTTGAGAGAGGCTGTATCACATAACTTTCATCACAGCATAGTTATAACTGTTCTATTTTGTTATTGGCTATTGTCATTAATCTATTACTGTGTCTAATTTAGAAATTAAACTTTATCCTAAGTATGTACATACAGGAGGAAAAAACATAATAGTGTTTAATACTCTCCACAGTTTTAGGCAACTACTAGGGGATCTTGGAATGTATCTCATGTAGATAAGGAGAGAATATATATTAATTCAGTAAATGAAACACTAATTCATTCTAACAAATCTACTGGCAACAATTACCACCTAATCTATCAGATATTTCCTCAAAATAACATACAATTATACTATGCCAATTATTCTGAATGGCTAAAAAAATCCAAAATGTAAACCTTTTCTAATACATTTAAAGATCATTATAATTATCACAATTTGACATTTCAGTTCGGTATAAAAACAACTACGGCAGAAAGAGCCCAGATACTGCAATTCTATTGTCAATATCCAGCTATGTATCCTGTGATACGTCATTTAAAAAGTATATGTCTCAATTTGTTCACCTGTATGGTATGGAAATTCAACTAGTTGATCGCTGAAGTCCTTTCCAAGACTAAAATTATGTTTCTATTGTAAAATATTTTAATACATAACTATGCTGCTAGGTTAAAGCTATAAATAAAAAAGGTCTTACTGTGCCTGGTCTGTTATAAAGTAGTTTATGTAGATTTCTAAGTTCATCGGTTTTCTTCTTACTCAGAAAGAAATGTATCCTTTCAATTTCACAAAGTTTTTGCCCCTTTCCTAGAAAAGAAATGCCATAATAATTAAAGTTAAACATCCATTACATGTTAATACATTTACAAAGTTAATTTCATAGAATTATTTTTACAGCATATTAACATATAACTTTTACTCTACTAGGACAGATTACATAAAACTATACAATACCATTAGTACTTAGTAAACACTAAATATAAAGCACTGCTGCTAATCATCATTTTGTATGTTTAGGCATTTTCACCATAAAATGAAAGGAACATAGAATAAACTTACCTTGTGCAATTGTAAATGGCTCTCTTTGTAAAGAAGAGACTTGCATTGTTAACCTCTCTACTTTTTTCTTTTCCCTCTTGCCTTCCACGATGAGACTCTTTTCTAGAAATTAATTTAATACTTCTTAAATAACAATAAACTTAAAGAATATATTAACTTTATTGGATATACATGTAGAAAATTATAGAAACCTTATAGCTTACACTTCTCTTGAGATGGAGTTTGAAAAGCAAAAAACAAATGAAAATACTTGCTAAGTTAATAGCACTATTGAAGTTTTTTTAGAGTAACTTACCTGGCAACCTCACTGGAGATTCAGTTTTTAAAAAATCAGAAAAACTTTTATCTAACTACAATTATTGTTATAGAAGTGAAAAATCATCAAGGCTTCCACTAAGCCTACTTTATTCTTTGATTAGATATAATTCTATTGGGATTCACAGTTTACTACCACACCTCAGAAAACAGCAAGTTTAGACTAAGATCACAACGTCAAAAGATATAGAGAAAAGCGGTAATTTAGTAAGCTGACAAAAAAAAATAAGTAAAAAAGAAAAACAAAACAATCAACTAAAAGGGTATCTGTAGTTTAATAAATGATACTCATAATAATGGTTATAACATTCCAAAAATGTTAAATTTAGTCCAGACTTTTAAAAAGTTAGAAAATATAGAACATATACTTTAAAACTTAAAAACTAAGCTTGATTTTCTAAAACCACTTACTGACTCACTGAGATAAAATCAGATAAATAAGACACTATCACTGAGGTCCTATATAACCAAATGCCTGTTTCATACAAAGCTGCGCTAGATATAGATACTAAGAGGGGCTGAGTACATGATTAAGACACTGAATTATCTCTTGAAAGTGGTCATGTCTACCTGGCGGGCTATGAGACATATATTATACACCAAAGTAGATGATAAAAACTCCTTAATAAAGATACAAATAAGAGTCCTGAGAGTTGATGAAAGAATAATTATCTTTGGATTAGGGGAAAAGGATCAAAACATTGGCGCTGGCTTTAAAGACAGGTAAGATTTAGAGATAAAGGGATTTGCACAGAAAGTAGGAGAAAAGGATCCTAGCAGGCATATTCTGGCATTTATTGTGTGGAAGAGAAAGCACTCTAAAGCAACGTGTTATCACTTTGCTTCCTTTCCCTGAACAATTTAAACCCTTAAGTTTGCTTGTCTTAGATGACCATCTATAAGCTAATAATTTTCCTGGTCTATCTCTAACCCAGTTTTTTTCCTGAGCATCAGGTCAACTAATGGGGATGCCAACTGGACAGCTTACTTCTTGTCCTATTAGCACCTAAGTCAATGCATCCAAAATAGAAATCATAATCATCCCCTAACCTGCTCACCTCCATAAATTCTATTTTTCAGTGGTAATATTATCCATCCAGCTGCCAAAGACAGAAACCTAGGAGTCATTCCCTCATCCCCACACCGTCCCCCAAGAAAACTACTGCCAAGTCAATCCCACCCTTTACTTGGCACAGACTTCATTGCCTTGTCTCTTCAGTGCCTCAGTAGTAGAGTTACATTTTCAGAGCTAACTAGGATAAAAATGTTCAGAATTTTAGTTGTTCCAGTAACAGCTAAAATGAGGGAAATAGAATAATAAATTAGAATTCTTAAAATGGCTTGGGAACAATTTTAAATTTTCGTGCTGAAATTCATCATCCAAAAAGCCTATAAAAACAAACAAAAAAATGGAAGAAAAAGTGCTGAGAAAGTCTTGGACTAGCAGATATTGCAGCCAATTTTGGTACTGTGTTGTTAATTTAAAAATAACATTTTTCTAAGCATTTTTGTATTGAGTGTGGACGTGCTCCCTTCTTAAGCACTTAGCCCTTAAACAAAAGGCACCAACCATGTAATCTCAACCCAGATTTATAAAATGCTGATTATGAACTGGCTTTGGCTTAAAAGAGTGACAGTTAAACATTGTTTTCGGAGGAAAATTTCAAATCTCTTTCCAAGTTTGGCTGAGTTGTAGCCATATATTAAGTAAACTAAGATTGGGTTAATATCATCAAAGAATGTTAAAGTCTTCAATATAGCTTAAGTGGTTCGAAGGTGATAAACTTCAAAGAGGCACTGCCCTATCTATGGTGAATAAACTAATAAAGTACCATTTCTTAATTCTGTAAGGTTCTTTTGTTTCATGCCTTCAAATAATGGTTAATATCACTTTCCCTCAACACCAAAACCGAGAATGCACTGAGCTTATGTTTAACTTTCATAGTTCACTGCTTTCATATTTAACTTTCTCAAGTAGCAATAGCTTTCACCGGGTGAAACTCCCCTGGGCCTTTGAAGAAAACCTCTACCAATACCCAGCAAATATATTTAAATTATTAAAGTATTTCTAGGACAACATTAATAACTTGATGTGTCGTTTCATTAAAGATCTTACAGTAACTTCAAAAGGTACAAGAGTACTTAAATTAGCAAAAGAATAAAAAACATTACCTTATTTAACTTCAAAGGCTCAGAGTTTTAAAAGCAGATCTGAAACTTAAAAACTTCCTGCCCAATGAAGACGTTATGAAAATGTCGAGGTGAGAAGTCACCTGCACTCCATAAAACGTAACAACGCTAACAAGTAGTTTTTTAAAAAATCAGAATTCGCCAAGTTAATTCTCTGCTACGGCTCAACACAAAATCAGATTTCGCAGACATTCTTGCAGAAAATCACTCCCATTTAGTGCTCCTACGCGCAAAAAGGGCAAGAAGACTCGTCCGTAAAGCCTCTTTCAGAAACACGGCCTTCTCCCCACCTTTTTCTTCCTCCTCGTCCTCCTCCTCGTCGTCGTCCTCGTCCTCCTCTTCACTTTCCTCTCTCGGGCCAGGAATTTCGGGTTCTTTCTCGGACGCGGGCTGGTCGGGGGTTCCCTCTCCCTCCGCAGCGGGGCCCGAGGAGGACATGCTGTCGACCTGAGGGCGGGCGGCAATCAGACGTCTCGTTCCCCGCGCCCCGGGCGGGAAGGACGGGGCGGCCTCAGCCACCTGGCCGACCCTTCGCAGCCCAGGAAGCCGGGGACCGCGGGAAACCCGACCTCAGAGTTGCCTCCTCCGGCAGCTGGAACGGAGCCGCTCCTCCTCCCCGGGCGGCTTCCCTCCCGCTCGGCCCCGCGGTCCGGGTATCCCCGACGCGGGAACCCGCTGGGCCCGGCCGCCCCTCCCACCGCCGGCCGCGCCGCGTCCCCTCCCCCGCCCCAGGCCGCCGTCCAAATGGCCGCGGCGAAGCGGGCGGGCCGGGCGGCGCCCTCTCGGCCTCCTTGCCCCGCCGCAGCCCTTACCGCGGGTCCCGGCCGCCGTGGGCCTGGCGCGCGTGAGCACAAGGGGGCTACGGAGGCGACGGCGGGCGCCGAAGAGAAGGCGCGAGGGCCCCGGTCCGGCGTGATGCGCGCACAGCGCTCTCCGCTCCCCAGAATCAACAAGATTTTCAAAATGGCGGTTCGGGCAAGAAAGCGGGAATGCGGCGGCCAATCAGGGCCGCCAGCTGGGAGTTGGCGCGCGCGGGTCGGGGGAACGGGACGGGGGAGGCGGAACGCGCCGGGCTCCTCCGCGCGAAACGGGCGGCTCGATGGGGCGAGGCCGCGAGGGGTCGCACCGCCACGGGCGGAGAGGCTACGCACTCCGGGCCCGCGCGGGGCTGCGTCTGGCGTTTCGTCCCCGTCGGCGCTCGGCCGGGGAAAGAGGCAGGCGGCGTCCCGGGCGACGCTGGACGGAAGAACGCTAGGGGGCCTGCGTGGGTATTGTCTCCCCCGCCCGTCCCCAGAAAAGAGGCGGCGTAGTTTCGAGCCTGGGAGGGGGCGGGCGGGTGGTGGTAACGAAGTTTACAAACCTCGGAGTCGCTGTCTACAGTATTTCGTAGAGATGGAGGGGAAGTGACATTTCGGTCTCAGAGTTCATGCTGGTGATGACTCCCGATTCCTTTGTATTTCCAGGACCCCATCGCCTGAAGGTGCACCGCACGGATAAAGACTCTATCCGTTGAAAGTAAACGTCACCAGCGACAGATAGGTTTCCAGAGCTGTCAATGTAGTGGGGAAAGTGTGTGCGTGTTGTAATTCAGGAAATACGGTATCGCCCAGTGCACACTCTTCGCCCACAGTTGTAGGCCAACTCCCCAGAAAACTTTTAAACTCATTTCAGAAACGCAGTGTTCCCCCACCTCAAATGCTCCTTCTCTCTGTGTGATTCCCTTCATTTTTACCCAGCTCCTCTACCACTAGCTGCCCAAAGGATCCTTTTACTCAATGTATTTAATAGAAATACGATCTATCCAATTACGAAAATAAATTTGCTTGAATGGACTCTGAGTTGCAGGGCAAAAAGTAGAGCTTTTCTCCGAATCTACTCTTCCTTTTATGCCCCTGCTGAAAACAAAAGGAAATCCTGTCATTTCTGCTTTCAGATTGTATACTATTTCCCACTCTACTGGTGCCATTCAAAACCTGTCCTTTTCTTGGATTTCTACACAGCCTCTCACTGGTCAGGTGGTTTCCACATTGCCACCTACTAGTCACGCAGCAGCCAAATTTATTTATTTTTTAGTTGTCGGTTTGGGTACTCTTTTAAAACCTCAATGGCAGTTTTTTTTTCTATGGTACTTGGAATAAAATAACAAAATACAATGGTTTATAAGGTCCTATGTAATTCAGTTGCTGACAGTATTGATCTCATCTCTGACAGATGTTTCAGCCACATAAGCCTTCTTTGATGTTCCCCTATAAAGCCAAGCTCATTCCTGCCTTTTGACCTGTCTACTTTTTTTCTTCCAGGACTGCTTATCTCTCAGAATCTTCAAATGATTTGCACCTTCAACATCATTTAGCTCTATGCTCAGGTGCTTCTACCTCAGTACTATCACTATTTCACGATTCCCTTTCCATTCTTTTTTTTTTATTCATTTGTTTATTCATTCAAAAAGTGTATTGAGCACCTATTCTTTGTTCCTCAGATGAACACATAAACAGGTAGATATTGTATGACAAGTAGTGATAAAAGTAAAACAGTAAAGGAGATAGAAAGTACCACTAGGGTGGATGGAATTTTATTTTTACATATTTGATAATTGAGGAAGATCTTGTTAATAAGATGACATTTGAAAAGGGCTTATGTAAATGACAGCAGTGAAGAAAGACGATATATTCTAAAGAATTCTCTGAAGTATTGAACGTAGGGTATAAGAGACCAAGAGAAATTAATGATGACTTTGCATTTTCGGTTCAATACCCAGAAGAGCCAAGTAGTATTTGCTGAGATGAGAAAGCCCTCAGGAGTTAGGAAAGGGGTGAAGGGCTTTTGCTGGGGGATAGGTGATGACTCAGGAGATCAATTTTGTTTCTGATGTGTTAGGTTTGAGATTCCTGTTAGCATTTAAACAGATTCAGAATAGCCAGCTGGATGTGAGAGTGTGGCATTCAGAGGAAGAAGCTCTAGCTCAAGATGTAAATTTAGCAGTTGTCAACATGTAGAGGGTATTTAAAGCCCTGAGGCTAAATGAGATCACCAACAGAGTGCATATTGGAGAGATGAGAAAGGTTAAAGATTGTACCCTGGAACTCTTCAATGTTTAGAGGTTCAGGAGAAGAAGAAGAACCAGCAAAGGAGATGAGAAGGAACAAATATATCCAGTGAAGTGGTAAGAGCATCAAGTGAAAGTTGTATTTCAGAAGTCAAATGTATAAGAAGTGTCCAAGAGGGATAGAGTAATCAACTGGGTCAGAAGCAGCTTAATAGTCAGGTGAGATGAGAACTAAGAGTTGAGCATCTGATATAATAATGATAAGTAGTTAGCAATAGTAACAGCTATTTCTGTGGGATGGTGAATATGAAGGTGCCAGGAGCTGAGAGACAGGTAGGCAAGGAATGGATTCAGAGACGCTCTTCAGGAATTTTGCTGTTCAAGGGAGCAGAGAAATGGAGCAGTAGCTCAAAGGGAGTTTGGTTTTTAAGAAGGAAGATATTAATGAATATATCATGATGGGAATGAATCAGTGGAGAGGAAAACTGATGATGAAGGGGACCTAAGATAGATATGTCAACTTGGGTTCTCTGTAAGCAGATGCTAAAGCAGAGTTTGGGGTGCCAGATATTTATTAGGAATCAATACCTGTGAAAGGAAGAGGAAGGACACAGGATTGGGTACAGGAAGAGGTCCAACTGTTAATCCGACCTGACAAAGCCTCAGGCAGCCCTACCGGGAGCTTTGGAGCTAGTACCAGCTTTTCTAAGCGTCCTGCTTGGCTAGGTTTTTATCACCATGCAAGTGTCCCAGGAAGGGTGTGACCTCAGGTGAAGAGACTCTATAGCTATGGCAGACCCTGAAGGCATTGGCAGAGGGAGGCTGCTGGCTGCAGGCTCTGCAGCTAGGCAGCAGGTCTTTCTTTGAAGGGGGATCTGGGTGGCACATCTCCATGTTTACCACAGGAGATGAGAGGTGATAGAATCTAGTGTACAGGTGGAGGAGTTTTCCTTAGATGGGACAATGGACAGTTTCTACACAGCAATGGGAGGGAAGATGGAGGATGTGTGTACCGTACTGGATAGGGGTTGGCTGATGTAGTAGGAGCTTTAGAAATCCTTATTCCTTTAAGTTTCTCAGTGAAGTCAGGAGCAAAATCATTGACAGTGAGTGAGTGTGGGAGAGGACTATTAGAGGTTTCAGAAGAGAGGAAATGTGAGTTAGTTTTGTAGGAGAATGGTGGGTATGTGGATTAGGGAATGTAGTATGAAAGCTGCAAGGAGGACCAAGTGAGAATAGTGGCAGTGAAGTCAAAATGAGACTTATCAAGATTATTGTTTTTCTTCAGCCATATTCAGCTACCCAGGAATAAGTGTGAAGATGGCAAATATTTGGATTTAACCAGGCTGTGATTTTGCCAGGCAAGGATGAAAATAGGAGAGAAAGGTAAATGAGTTGAGGATTTGGGCAAGACAATGAACATAATGATGGAGCATAGAATCTGAGTTGAATAGAGAAGAAAGTAATGACATGAGAGGGGGGATAGTGAAAATGGAGCAAGGTCAAGAAGGAAGATCATTATTTCTTTGTTGCATTTATCACTTCCTGAAAAATTTGTTGGCTTTCTTCCCCACTAAAATGCAAGCTCCTGTAGCTGCAGGGAGTCTATCATTCACTGTTTTCTCAGCAACTTAAGCAGCACTTAACTCATAGTAAGTGGTCAATAGTTATTTGCTGAATGAATGCAAACCAAACTCTTATTAAACTCTTATTGTGAAGATTCAGAAATTTATTGTTTAATGCGATGAGATGGTATATTAGGATAGGACAGGGTATTTCAGCAAAAGATTGTTTAACAGCCATTCAACAGTTTTGTTTAACATCAAACATTTATTTCTTACTCTGTAAAGCTCTCAGTTCAGCTAGCTCCTCGGAGCTTCCATTCATGTGGGTTATTCATTTTTCTAGGCTGCTTTGATCTTGTAGATCCACCATCTCAACACGAGTCCTTGTTCGAGGTGGTAGGGGAAGAGAGCAGAACTCATTCCTGTTCTTCTATGATTGTGCTCACTCGCCAGAGGCCAAATCAATCATATGACCCCACCTAACTGAAAAGAATCTAAGCAATATGGGGCACATGTGGAATAGTTAGCATTGCTCTCTACACAGAAGGGGCTGATCATTGCAACCAGATAAGGTACAATTGGAATGAACAAGGAATGTGCCCGAAAAGGTCTGTTGGTTTTATTTTGGAAATACTAAAACCTTGATTCTTAAAGTTTTTTCATTTTGCCTTGAGAAGTTTTTATGTACATTGCATATATATATTATATACATATAGGTGTGTGTGTGTGTGTGTGTGTGTGTCTTTCATACATGTATCTGTCTGGCTCTTACATACACATATCTATCTTTTTCAGACTATAAACTTCATGGACAGAGACCACGTTCGTGCTATTTATTCTCTCCCAGTACTTGGAACAGTGCCTGACACATAGTAAATACTTGAAAAATATTTGTGTAATTGCAGTGCATCCCCTTTTGGTTCTTAGGCAGTGGCATTAGACTGTTGTCTGGCTGCTATTTAAAGACCTTTCAGCAATATCAACTCAGTAAATGAACATGGCTTGACTAGATTGATGGCCAGATTCTTATTTAAGCTTGGTCATAAATATAGTGGCATATTTGGTTCTTCTAAAAACAATATATCATACTCTATTTTGGTAGAAAGAGCCAAAGTATACCGTTTAGTAATTTGAGATTAGGTTTGAAAATATTTGAATGCAGCAATATCCAGTTGGTTGGTAAACTGGATAGTCTAGTTCTGACAATAGCCAAGGAAGATTATTCAAGGTGACTAGTGGGAGAAAATGAAGGTGATGGTGGCAAGACTCATAAAATTTGGAGAACAAAGGATAAGTGGTTACAAATTTTGGCCCTAGTACCTAATTTTGCTCTAAATTTAGTAAGTATTATTTGTGACACAGTTCATTAAATATCCTTATCAACTCTTCTATGGAATGCGACCAAGGAAATAAAGATGCATGGAGCTTTGGTATTATTTCCCTCGTTTGCTGTAAAATAAGATAATCTCTGTTGAAGGGTGCTATTCTGCTCATTCAGTGTTTAGATTATATTTAGTGCCACCACTGCTGGCTGAATCGTCAAAGGCAATAAAGTGTTTTTCATTATAAGCTGGCTAGAAATCCTCGACATTGTCTCAAGATCATCAAAATGGGGTGTTTTCTTAGAAAACAGGTATGTCTGGATCACACTCATGTTTAGCAGTCTCAGTTGGCTCCCCATTACACATGACAGAACTCAAACCTGCAACAAATTGTATGATAATTTGAGCCCTCGCTTACCTGTCTAGCTCCATCACCTACTCTTCCTTGCTATTTGTACAGGCAACCTACCTTATTTATTTTCTGTTTTTTTTTAAATTTTGTTTTACAATTTATTGAGGTATAATTGGCATGAAATGAAATGCACATAATGGAAGTATAATGATAAGTATGACATATGTATACAGCATGGAACCATGACCACAATCAAGATAAGGAACATACCCATCACACCCAAAAGTGTTTTTGTGCCCTTTTCCCTCCTACCCTCTCATCTGTTCAATACCTACCCCTGGATAATGAGTGTTATCCTTTCTGTCACTACAGAAAAAAAAAAAAAAAGATACGTGTAACTCTAAAATATTCCTGTAAATTTTGAATATAGATTTTTATAAATAAAATATTTTTTGTAAATTATTTTTTATTTTAGTGAACTAGAGAAGGTTTAGATGGATATTTGTCCCATAGGCAACTTGGGTTTAAAAAAATCAAATAAACATGTTTGCAAATTAGGAAAAGAAAAAGATTTTTAAAAGGTGATGCTACCTCTTAGTAATATATATATATATATTTTTTTTTTTTGAAAAATAAATTTGTTCTCTCTCTCTCCCATCCATATCTCAATTTACTGCAGTGGTTCCCAAGTGGTGGGAGGCATTTTGCCCGCAGAGGACATTTTTTTGTATCTAGTATCTATTTTGTGTCTATGTTTTTAGTTGTCACATAAGGATGTGGAGACGTTTTTAGTTGTCACATAAGGATGAGGAGCTACTGGCATGTAGTGGTGAGAGGCCCAGGATGCTGCTAAACATACTATAATGTGCAGAACAACCCTCACGACAAAGAATTGTGTGGTTCAAAACATCAATAGTGCTGAGATTGAGAATGCATATGTAATGCAATGTATTTTTTCATAGCACTCCACTGAAACTGCTCTCATAAAGACTAACCAAACCATGATCTCCAAATAGGCAGTCAAAAGGCTTCTTTTGACTACTCCTATATTACTTAGTTTCTGCACAGTATTTGGCACTATCTACCATCCCCTTCTTTCAAAACTCCTTGACTCGCATGACATTATTTTCTCTTATTCATCTTCCTGCCTATCCTGCATCCGTTAAAATGATGGTGTTCTTCAGGGATCCACCTAGGCCCTTAGTTTTTACCTTACACATGATTTCCTTGAATAATCTCATCCACACGCATGGAATCAATGAACTCCAGATTAATAAAGTCCAAATCAATATATTTGTCGACTAACTTTCTCCTTGAATACCATGCTCTTATCAAATGCCTATTAAACTTCTTCATTCAATATTCCATCAGTATCTGAAATTCAACATATTAAAAACTAAACCCATTCTCTATCCTAGTAAATCTCTCCTCTTTTTACGCATTCATTTAATTACTTTGTTGTTCACTTCGTTGCCCAAGTTTGAATATTTGAAATCATCTTTGGTCTTTCTCTCTTCTCAACTCTCCACATCAAGTTCTAAGTCTCTAAATGTGTCTTGTACACATCTCCTTTTCTTTCAGGGCATTATTAGCTCTCTAATTAACTGTTGTAATAGACTCCTTACTAGTCTCTCTCTGAAGCCTTATCCTTACTGAAAAATCAGCCACCAAACATGGAATAATCTTGCAAGTCTTACAGTCTAGCTACTGTGTTTATCTGGCAAACAAAAGATTACTCTTTTAAGAATCAAAACATTGCATTCTCCATGAATCATTATGTCTCTGAAGTTGAGACTCCCTCCCCTCCCTCTTGTACCGTATCCCCTTACCACTTTGTTCATATCTCTTTTACTCCCTCCCCTCCCTCTTGTACCGTGTCCCCTTACCACTTTGTTCATATCTCTATGTAAATATTGTAATTACTTATTTACATGTCTACTTTTATAATAAACATCTGGTAAATTGTCTGCCTATAGTACTCTTTCTGAAGAGCTGTCTTCTTCCCAGCCTTCTCAAATACCCTTCCATCCTCATCCCCAATCCTATGCTAGCCACCATCCATATAGTTAAGTGAAGAACCCTTGTAGGCATGTTTTTACACCATGACTCTGGCATCCTGTCCTCCTTGACTGGGCATCTGACCCAAGTAAGGTCAGTTTGTCTCCTCCCTGGGAATTTGGAATTAAAGATGAAAGTGAATTAGGATAAAGAAAAAGCAGAGATTCATGATTGTATTTAATTCTCAGCCCCAGATTGTTGAGGGAGCCTGTCTGTACCCATGCCTCTGGCTTCCAAGTGACAGCCCTATTACTGTTTAAGCAATCCACTTCCCATCCCCCACCTTCTTAAGTTATCTTGATTGCATTTCTGTTATTTGCAACCATAGAGTTCATACATCCACTGACTGAATTCCAGTGTAAGGACTTTGCTTTGGTCACCTTTGTACATCCAGTACTTACTATAGTAACATAGTAGATAGTATGACATAGACACAAAATAGATACTAGATACAAAAATATTTGTGGAATGAATCAATGAATGAAGGAGAAAAGGACGAAAGGAAGAAAAGGAAAGAAGAAAAAAGAAGTGAAGAGAGGTTTTAAAAAGAGAAGAAAAATAGAAGCAAGAGAGAAAAGGCAGCAAATAATCTTGAACAACAGAAGAATAATGAAGAGCGTTATCTAGGGCGAAAATATTTGGCTGTCCTGCTCTGACTCTCTCTTTTAAGGTCAGCCTGTCCTTTTTCCGTGCTTTCACCTCTGCCCATTTGTCTCAGATAGGAGGATCCAGCAAAGGAGCCCCATTACGTTACCTCTACCTCAGAGCACCCTTGCCCTGGCACTCATGCTTTCCATGAGATCTTCTGTTTACAGACTACCATGGTTACAGTGAAGTAATCAAGCTTCCAGTGGCAGTCATACATGTCTAGAGTTTTCTGAATCTAGAGAGGATGGCCTAGTATTAGAAGTAGCATAACTTTGATTTCAAACAATGGATTCAAATTGAGGAAGATCATAAAATGAGTAGATGGGGAGAGTGAAAGTAGGAATAAAATAACTCTCTAAAAGATAGGGAAACTGGGGTAGGAGCATGCTGGTTTGCTGTTATGTAGTAGGAAATTTGGAATATATATCAAAATGATACCCGTGTGTCAAATTTTCCTTTATTCCACTGACTAGTTACAAATTAACATTCTTTTTATCCTTAAACTGTGAGATAGTTACTGTATAATCAAAATCTCATTAAAAAAAAACAAGAAAAATTTCTATCTCTAATTTATATTTACTTCTATTGTTTCTCAGTTGTTTACCACCACTGACTCTCCTCCATCACACCTCTCCTTCAGGAACAGTTAATTTCTCCTGGGACTTGTCAGGGGACTGAACTTAGATTCCACAAAGGCAGGAAGATCTATACGCTGATATTCATTGATCATGTGCCCCTTCTAGAGCCCTTTTTCCTGATTCCCTCTCATTCCTAACCCCATCCTCATTTGATAAAGACTACTACAGCATCCAGCGGTCTTTCTCAAGCAAAAACTTAATCTCACCATTATCTTGCTTATAACATTTTAATTCTTCTCCATTGTCTGTGGAGTAAAGTGCACTTTTGAAAACATGGCCTAGAACAGGGGTCCCTAACCCCTCTGGGCTATGGACCATTACTAATACATGGCCTGTTAGGGACCGGGCCACACAGCAGGAGGTGAGCGGCTGGCAACCAAACAAAGCTTCATTTGTATTTGCAGTCACTCCCCAGCGCTAACATCACCGCCTCAGCCCCACCTCAGATCATCAGGCATTAGATTCTCATAGGCGTACGGGTCCCTGGTGCCAAAAAGGTTGGAGACTGCTGGCCTAAAAGACTCTCCATGATCCTGCCTCTGCTTACCTCTCTAGCCTTGTCTTTCTATTCTCCCTCCCAACCACATCTACTGCCACCCCCAAGAAAAAATCTCCCAGCCATAATGAGCTTCTTTAAACTCTGAATTGCCAGTGTTCTTTCTTACTTTTGGCTTTCTCTCCATGGTATACTGCCTACTAGAAAACCCGTTCTCCTCCTAGTCTCTTGTCCCTGGCCAAATTATGGTCACAGCATAAAAGTTACTTCTTCTGGGCTTCATGTATACTGCCTTCATGTGTGCTGTCTTCCATCAGAGAATCTACTTTTAACAGCCTATGTACTTGCCTATCCTATTCAGTTTGGGGAAGTTGGAGATGTTGCCTTTCTTGTTAACTCTTTTACTTCTAGCACCCAGCAGTATCGCAAACTAGGAAGCATTCATAAATATTGGTGGAAGGAATAAGAAGACCAGAGTCTTTGGGCTAACTTCCCCCTACACTTTTTTTCCCTATGTCACCAAAACTCGTCCTTTCAGTTGCAATAACTTGTATGGTGAGTTTATCTTCTGATAACCACCTCTTGCCCAATAGAGAAAACTCACAATTCTAGTAAGTATCCATCCCTCAGATTAGAAAGTTATCTGATCAATTTTAAAAAGATGATGGATTAATATGGAGTCTCTTACAGATATTTACTTTATTAGGGCTCTGTAATAAACTGATTGCTTCTCATGTTAATTCCTAGCATGACTGATTATGGATAATGCTACACTGCCTCTAATCTACTCTATAGATATATAGTATATGAATGGGTAAATGAATAAATGAATAAATGGAATACCATTTAACTAATCACCTTCCACATTCCCAGTAGGGATTATGTCACTCCAGCTCCGGCATCTTAGTGATACAACAATGTTATCACAGATCCCTTTGCATCCTTATCTATTATATTATTCAGTATGCTCTGCCTATTGCTAGTTTCGTCACCATCAGAACTCTGAGTCCATCCACTTGTTCCTTTCCAGAACTTTGGCTTTGGAATTGCATCCCTAAGTGAGAACAGAGACATGCTCAGTAACCCAAGCCAGGTGTAATTAACTGCTGTGGCCCTGAATCGGGGACCCTGACAGGTGGCAGGCATTGACAGTGTTGGCAAAAGAGACTTGCCCTGCCTTGCACAACTGAACATATTTTTCCTCAGGACAATCTAACGTTCTGGCAACCTTAGTTTAAATAGTAGGGACGTCTGGGTTTTAAAAACAATAAAACGGGAGGAGTTATTTTGGAAAAATTTAAATGACTGGCAGGAGGTTTTAATCACAATCTGCATGAATATCAAGTGTTAAGTGATGTTGTGGTGAAGACAAATGAGGACGTAGGCGGGGGATGAATGGACGTGGTGCCTATCTTGAACCTTATTGGGCAGATCAAAGATTTTTAAAAGAGTTTTCTGAGATCAGCCAGCTCCAGAATTTCAAGGACCCCTCAGTTGCTGCCTCCCTGCGAAGAGAACGTGTTTCTGGGGGAGGTGGGTGCGTGCACGCGCTGGGGGAGGGCAGGCTCGGAGAGGGGCCACAGCTCTCCGGAATAAACAGCAGGGGGAGAAGGGAGCGCGCGAAGGGCTGCGTGAGAAGAGAGGAGGCAGGCAGCAGGGACAGGGCCGAAGGAGGAGCCCGAGAAGCGCTCAGGGGCTGGTAGCAGGACACCCGAAAGGTTCAGAGACCCGCGGCGGCTGCGGGACAGAGCTGACAGCGGACACCGAGCGGCACACGCCCTCGCCTAGCCCTGCGCCCCCGAGTCCCCTGCTCCTCACTCGGACCTCGCGCGCAAGGTAAGGAGAGGCGCAGCGTTCTCGCCCTCGCGGGCCAGGTCAGCGTACCAGGTGCAGTTCGGCCTCTCCAGGCTGGCACCTCCTCCTTACCTCGCTCCCTCCCTGGTTTTCGGCGCCCGGGAGCTCTGCGCGAGCGACCTCAGGAACTCTGACCCTCCGCCATCCCCGCTTCTACTGTGCAGCACGCGGAACCCCCCGTCTCCTCCCCACCCTCCCATTCCCTCTCCCCCGGGCAGCTCCGGAACCCCACGCCCTGGGGAGGAGGCAGCAGGTCTTCCACCCTCACCAGTTATGGAGCGCAAACATCGCCGCAGGGCTTTCCCCTCCAGTCTGCTACGATTTCCTGGCTGAAATATCACAGCTCTTCTTTCGAAACATACCTGCCCCCGCCTTCTGTTACCATCCTAACTTTATGTGTGTGTGTGTGTGTGTGTAGGAGGGCATATTCACCCTTGGTCAAGGTAGGTATACTGTCCTATCTTTTGTATCTGCACTAAACAATAGGTTGAGGGTCTTTGGGTTAATTTTCCTGAAAATCAAATACTGTGATAAGTTTACAAGGTTTTCTGAGTGACTACGGTGCCAGAACTTCATCACAGCCTAAAGCAACAGCTCTTAGTCGGCGCTAAGATCCTGATTCAGAAGTGTGTGTGTGTACCCGCGCGCGCGCGCGTGTGCGTGTGAGTGTGTGTGTGTGTGGTGCGTGCGCGCGCGCGTGCTTGCAGGCTTCTGTGCATTAAAAAGCGCTCCAGGTGATTGCTAAGCGATCTCCCCTCATAATCACTTGAAAATATCTGTAGAGTCTGCATGGGAGGGAAAGGGGGCACCCAGCTGTTAGTAAATCTCATCTGGATATAGTAGTGTGAATAGAAAATAAAAATGGAGTGAAAGCTGGTTGCCTTCAAGTAGATGAATTTAGTAGGGTATCATTGGTTCAGAGATGGCAATTTCGGGAAGGGAATATTATTTGAAACTCAGCTATAGGGTGAAGAGAAATAACAGTACTTCTAAGAACTCTTGTTAAAGAGTTAGATTTTGCACATCAATGAAAAAAATGTAATAATTCTTTCATAAGCACTCTGGCGTAGAAAGGACTGAGGCCTGTTCTCATGGGAATCAGAAAATCTTGCTTCACTCTGCTTGCATTGACTCTCTGTCAATGACTACTGGCATCTTTACACACTGGTTACTTTAAGGCTTGAGACCCAAATGGACTTAACTAGGAACCAGAAGGAGGAATTATATAAATTAATTTAGGTCCTGTTTATATTCCTAATTATTTGAACCAGTCTCTACCCTGAATCGGTTAAGAATGTCTGTAAGTTCTTTTTGAAATGACACATATAATCAAATGTTTCTCCATTTTTCACTTTGTCATAGATTTACATCTGCTGCTTTTTATATATATATGTATATGTACCTAAACCATTCTAAGCATCTAACAAACTCTCAGAATGTAACTACCAGGGAAAATAAGGATTTTTATTTGTCTTTTAGAAAATAGGGATGAAGGACTAATTTTTTAAAATATCATAAAGTAGGTATAATAGTAACTCATGCAACTTTTAACAAAATGAGATGCTCATATTGAAATAGAGATGGCATTTGGTAACTGCTTTCAAGGATATTTAGGACAAGTACGAGACTCTAAAGCATTTTAAACTTTAAGAAAAGAGTCACTGTCTAGGTATTGAGCCAATGTGATTGTTTTCCTGGCAGACTTTTTCTTCTTTCTAAAATTAACTTTCCCTTAGGAAAAATAGTGCAGATGCACACGATTCAACTAACCAGGTCCAGAAATACTGTTTCAATTTTAAAAGTGACCTTAATTCATCCCCATAGATCTAGTGTTTGCAGTCTATGTCACAAAATATGCAGAAATATTCATTGCTTGCTGACCTTTTTAAAGCATGGGCTTAATGCAGTGAGTAATGGACAGAGTACAAATTATGTTATGAATTTTGTTGGCTTAGGCGAAACTATTATCATTTTTTCCTAAGGTTTTTGTGTATATGTGTGTACACCGGGTCTGGGACTTACATAATTATGTATATATATGTAACACATGTTTTAATAGGAACAAAAACCCACAATATTTTTTTTGTGTGTGGCAGAATACTGTAAGCATTAGGTTTTGATTACTTTTTCATGGAAATTTTAATATGACAGAACTAAAAACTTCAAGGAAATAATTCCATAAAGATCTACTTGGAATTGAAGGCCTTTTTAATAAAACATGTTTGAAGCCCTTGGTCCGTGTGCTAAGTATACGTAGAGCAGTCCTTTGTGAGCGGGTAAGAGTGGTTGATCCAATTCTGGCAGCATCAGACAGTGTATGATTAGACCCTGCTACTCTCCTCCAGACCTTTAATTTGGCATGTAACTTGATGCTTCACTGACCCCACACTCTCCCTGCCACGCTAGCTCACAGAGGAATTGCTGGCGCTCTGGATTGAATTTTTCCCTCCCATCAATTAGGACATGTTTGCACTGGTTGCAGAATGCAGTTACATTTTTAGCTCAGTATTCTAAGAAATACCTTTAGCCACAGAGAGTAGTCTTAGTGTAGCCTAGATCACAAATTGCCTTATTTAATTGTACTGTTAATTTCCCAGTGATTCAACTATGTAGAAATAATAATCATGGAGTATTAAAATTGGAAGGCACTTTGGAAGTTATCTAGATTCTAATCATTTCTTTTTACAGATAAATATTGGAGCACTCATAGCTATAATCCACACTTTGAGACTGCCTATTAAATTTCATATTCTTCCAGTTCTTGTAGTAATGAGGATTTTGCTTAAATATATATATCAGTTCAATAATGTAGGAATGGCAGTAAAGTCATTGCAAGTCTCAGCTAGATGTCTAGTGAAACTCAGAATGTAATGTTAAAGTATATCTGGGTCATTTACAAAAACTGTGACCTACTCTAAACCAGCATCCTAGGTTTTTCGTTATAGTAGGTGGGTACTACTTCAACTGGCTGACAGTAGGAAAGGAGTACACTATGAAAGATGAGTATAAACAGAGAAGAGTGAGGTGGTGGGGTGTGTGATGAGCATAACTTACTACATCAGCAAACCCTTCAGGAATGGTTAGCCTCAGACCCCTCCCCAGAGATTTTAATCTGAAATAACTGAAACAAGCATTTTAGTTTCTAGCTCCCAATACCCTACTGAATTAAGTCTTGATTTTTGGAAGTCCGCCTGATGTTCCTATCTTTCAAGATCTTCTATCTTAAAAGATCTATCTTCCCAAGATGTTAGTGTTGAGACATTTTTCTTTTGCAAACAGTAGTAAAAGAATTTGTCCTGATATATAGGCACCAAAAGGATTGCATCCAATCTTAACAAACCGTATAGAATTTACTGAGGTACTTTACATATACAAAACAAAACAAAACAAAAAAAACAAAACAAAACAAAACAAAAATAAACCCTCTTTGTAGTCCTGACAGGTAGCCATTACTATCCTCTTTACATAATCTGTGATTCAGAGAAGTTAAGCATCTTGGCCAAGGATACATATCACTTTAAATAGCCCACACTGCTTCCCTAATTAGTGCAAACTGTTGATTGAACCTGTAGATGATAATATGCTCATTTGTGGGGTATCTGACAAGTTTTCTCATTCTGAAAAGACTTCACAGTCTTTGTGTTTGTATTTCATTTTAGGTGTACTTGGTGTGTGAAGCTCAAGTTCTGACATTGATCTAATGGTTAAATATAGTTACTATGTTTAAAATATGTGTTCCAAAGTAGAATTAATCCTCGACAATCAACATGTATTTAAAAATACTTTATAATTTCATGAAATTTTGGTGATTCACCAGATGTCTATAATATGACTAATTTGCCACACTCACCATTGCTTTCTACAAATGACTCTCCATTACATGGTACCATTTCTTTCAGGGCTTTTTAGAAATTCTGTCTTCTAGTGTCATCTTGCCAGAGCAGTTATAAATTAAAATGTGTAATACTTTATTAAATTTACTTTCTTTTATGTCTCCTTTATATTTCTGTTAGGATGTTATATTTGGTTTTGAAAATCTGTCTATAATTAGGCTATATTTTTATGAATTTCATTTCAAAATAGTAAAGGGGTAACTTACAAAATATTTATTAAAAAATGAGCATTAGTCTGATAGGATGGAGAGTCATTGCTCTGTAAAGAAATATTACTGCATCTGACAGAAATATAACTAGCAGTATAAGTTTTACCTTTAGTTTCATGAATTTATACATTTTAATTTCATTCTTTTGGCTTTTATTATTTATTCTACTTAAAATGAAGCCATACATAAAAAGGCGAGTTGTCTTCTAAAAGTTTAATCTTGAAGCTTCTACCCCAAGAGAAAGTTTTGTACCCGTAGAAGGCTTTCCTTGGCTTTCATTGCCGTTCTTCCATTGCAGTTTCTTGCAGATCCCCAAAGGCAGAGGTTATTCTCTGAATTAGTTGGTTCATAGAAAATCTTTGTTAACACTTTGAAAGACTCCACTTTCAGGTCTAGTACCTACAGAAGTTGTCCCTCAGCCACACCTTTGACACAGCCCAGCTTCCAGGTATGCAACTCAGGCAGTGTTTGCCCCCTCCTCACCTCTGTCCTCTGCTGGGGAATGTAGAAGTGCCTCATGAAATTCTGCTTTAAATCCTCCAAGTTCTCGTAACTTAATACTTCTTTCCCATAATATTTTTTAGTCCAGACTTTTTTTCTTTTTAAAATCACACTCTTAATTAGCATACTTCAGCACTATTTAAATGTTTTTTTGAGAAACCATGTGAACAGAAAGGGGTAAGAATATGTGGAGTATCATATTTGTATATAAATATATTTAAGTTTATAAATAGGCTTATGAAAAAGGTTAAAGAGCGTGACGGACAATTGATTAATTTTACATTTTGGTTTTGAAAAATCAGAGGAGAATAAAGAAAAATATCAGAATCACCTCTAATCCCACCACCCACAGATAACTGCATCTGACATTTTGGCATAACTTTTCCAGTTTTTGTAACTGTGCACATGGGCATATATGTGTACGTAAAATCCAACTATTGCTGCCTTTAAGGTTCTTGTTTTTATATATACATGAACTTGTTTTTCCTAATCAATGCCAGGAAAAAATAGTATTTATTACCTTTCTTTCTGCAAGATGAGAAATTTGACACTTTTACTACCTCTCTTTCTCCAGCTCCTCTCTTTCCTAGTTTTTTGGTTGATATAATATAGAATTATTAAAATCAAATTTATTATCATTAATAAATGCTGAAGTCATTTTTCTAAAGAATTACTTTTGACATTTCTTTAAGGTTTATGCCCATCTTGATCAAATTTATGTAGTAGACTTAACTCTGTTTAAGTTGTTCTACTGCTTATACCAGCTTAATGATATTACAGTTCCTCCATTCTTACAATTCTGTCACAAGTTTAAGTATATATCCATCCAAGTCATTTTTAGGGGTCCATGTATAGCTGGGAATGTTTTTTAAGAAATTGGTTTTAGAAAGCTTTGTATATATAATTTTTCAAATTATTCTTTTTTAATATTTTTCTTTTTGGAAATACACATAAATACATTCATGTATTCACCTCCCATATCATCTTTTATTTAACAACTTAAGGCTTTTTTGCCTTTTCTCTGAATATCAGCAGAATTTCTCAAGCTTATCATCTACTTTGATTTGATTTTTAGTCATTTCCAATCTGTTACTCACTACTTCCATTGCAATTTTTTATTTGGCATTCATATTTTTGGTATCCAAATTATCTTTTCTAATCTCAGATCCTTTCTGTTTTATGATTATTTACTTTGGCTTCATAGCAGTGATGTCCTTTTGCTTCTTGTTGAATCTACTAAATAGAAAATCCATAAAAGTTGCTACTGTGCAGCATCTCTTATTTCAGTAGAAATATTTACCATCTATGGCAATTCATTGGAAGAGTCTCTTTTTGAAATACTGTATTTTTATACACCTCGTGTTTTTTTTTTTGTCAGTTTTTGCTGCCTTGGAGAATAATCCCTATTAGTACAGAATCAGGAGTTAAAATGTGTCCTGTACACAGGTGTGGACCCCGGGCTGAATCCTTGGTCAATGAAAAAAGAAGGAAAAAGTTGAAATATGCTGTGGTTTACTTTACCACCTTCAGAGAGAAGGGAGAGAACAAGAGACAGATGGTATTAAAAAAGGGAACTTTGGTTCCTTACAAATTTTTCTTTATTATACAATGCCAGAAATTCATTAAAATAGAAACCTTTATCTCAGTTTTTAAACACTTTTATACATTATCTTGTTTTATCCTTAATATTATTGCTTTAGAGTTAAAGGGCCATGGCCTTCAGATTTGGAAGGTTATGGGTTAAATGTATTCTTTTAATGGAAACTTTGCAAATTATTTTGGTTTTCTTAGCCTCATTTCCCTCACCTGGAAAAGGTAATATTCACCTGATAGAGCTATTCAAACTCCATGAGATAATTATATAGGAATTGTCAGAATCCAGATGGTAGAAGGCATGGGTGAGATGGCCCTTGGAGAGTGTGAAGCAAGGCCTTCAACAATGGCACTGTGAAGACACAGGAAAAACCAACAAGAGGAGACTGAGAAGGAGTGGCCAGAACAAGGACAAAGATTAGGAGAAAGTGACAGAAGAATCAAAGGGAATTTAGTAATTTAAAATGAAAGGAACTCTCATTAGCGTCATGGTGACAAAGAAGTTACCATTGGGTTTGGCAGTTAGCTTAGTGTGACCTCAACCTCAGGCAGTTTCAGTAGAGAAAAGCAGCTAGAACACTGCGATGGGATGAATAATGAGAGGAAGGAAGATGGAAAAGTGTAAATAGCCAATAAAAGTTTCTCCCTTAAGAGAAAGGGAAAAGATAGGAAAGGAGATAAGCCAGTGGCTAGACAGATACTCAAATATTGCAGAATTGGATTTAGCTTTGAAGAAATAGCAAATTTTCCAAAACAAAATTTAGGAATTAAAAATTTGCCAAGTTAAAAGTTTTTTCAAGTAAGGCCATTAAAAATACTCCCATCTAATATTAACTTATTTCAGAAAAGAAATAAAATATTAGCATTAAAAAGCTTAATAAGTTTAGCTGTATGAGAATGTTAATATCTCAGATATGAAGTTTTTCTTTTCCTGTTCAAGATTTATCTCCCCCCATCCCCAGGTTTAAGATTCCATCTTTCCTTTTCCTTGAAGGGTTTGGATTCACCAGTGGTCTTCTCTCTCAAATATTTTCAATTTCTTGGCAGAGGGGCTGGGAGGAGGGGCTAGATAGGAAAGATGTTTTATAAATAGCACTAATAGGACTTAGTGACTGATTGGATCTGGCAGGTGAGAGAGGAGGAGGAATCTAAGATAACTCCCAGGGTGCTATGCTGCATGGTGCTGACGTAGAGAAGGAACAGGGCTGAGAGAGTAAATACTCATGGGACTCTGCCCAGTAGGCTGTGTAGGCTGGGAACTCTAACTGTATCTTTGACTTTTGCTCATGTGTGCTTCTAACTAGGCCCCCACCTTTCCTCAACACTCCACTCAAGCCATTGTCATTGCATCCCTCATGGTTGATGTTTAAATCTGTTTATGTAGAGTTATCTCACTCTTGGGAGCTCAGACCCTGCTTTCAGGGTGAACCAACAGAATTTTGTATTTTCTACTGGAAAAAATAAAAATGAACCAATTGATAGAAATGTAAGTACATATGTAACAGAACGTGAAAATGGAACCTTTTTAGTTTTCAGTTTTAGTTGAGACTCGAGACAATAGAGGTTGCATTCCAGAGTCAGGTGTAAGACCACAATTTGGACTTGGAAAGGAAGCAGTTTAGCATTATTTGCAGTTAGCTCATCTGCCACCTTCAACTGATAAAACTGACTAGAGAGGCCAAGAAAATTAGAAGATAATTTTTAGAGTTAGTGGTGGTTTTAGTTGCCCCTCCTGGCCATGGTGAGAGAGGGGTTTTCATGCAGACCAATTGCAGTATTTAATGTGTATCTCCCCTAAGACCAGAGGTGTAGTGGATCAGAGATTCATGCCTGAGAAATCTAAAGAAGAGACTGGCTGGCTAGCTCCTCCGATGGTGAATCAAAAGAGATACAGTTGCATTGTTCCATGTTTTGATAGAGCACAGAGTGCAGGTTTGTTCCCCAAGGAGTAAAGGTAGACTGCACTGGAGAGTGAACTAGTGTGTGTGTGGGGGGGTCATCTCAGGTCATGTGTAAAGGGCCACCTGAACCCTATGGATAAACTGAGGGAAGAGCCTTAAGTAACAATCTGCAAAAAGGGATCTGTAAAGGAAAGGTCCCTAGTAATGGGGGCAGAGTAGAGGCTCCCCACCTCCCCCATCTGCCTGTTCCCCTCACTACCATCCCACTTTTGGATTAAGAGAAAAAGTAATCTTTAACTGCCCACCGAGTTCATGGATCGCCAGCATTATGTCATTATATCTGTATAAATCACAGAAGAACTTTGCTGCTGCCTCTTCTTCCCCTTACCTTATACCACTTTTGTGTCAGAAAGTGGAGTAACTTAAATTAGCAGTCTGGCTAAACAGGAAAGAGTCTTTCCCTGTCCAACTTCCCCAGTATAAGTGGACAATGTCCAGCAGGCCATAGCTGCAGGAGGGGAAAATTTAACTTTACATAAAGTTGGAAGAATTTGAAGGCTGTGTTAGATCCAACACATTAATTACGGAATGCATAATTGAGTTTTTTTGGATTTAGAGTGATTTGAAGTGTTTTCATTATTTAAGAGTGGCTGGAAAATTTATAACAACAGCCCTGAATTTCATCCAAGGACAAGGGAAGAACCAGTCCCACAGAATAAAGAGTTAATGGAGGAAATAGATAAAGTAATTTTCTGATTATATTCCACAAGTCCTGCTTGTTCATTATAAGGGTTACACATATAAAACCATCTATAGTTTTCCAGTGATGCACAAGAAGATAAAAGGGAAGGACAGAGATGGTTGTTATAGGAATTAAACTTATTCACAGAAATGCATAATAACTATTTTCATATCTTAAAATGATGCTAGGAGAGTTTTAATTAATCAATTAAAATAAATATTAGGTAATTTTAACATCAGGTTTGTGATCTCAGCTGGGGAAATGAGCTGAGATAGTGCCTTTGTATAATAAGCACGTAGACATTTTCCCCCTTCTGTTTCCAGAGAATCACAGAAGCAATAAGATTAATTGTTCACCATTTGTATTCTGTCATTGATCAATGAAAAAAAAAAGTGTGTTCCTATAAAAACAATAAAGATGATGCTCATAAGCCAATAAGCTCTAGAATAAACAGAATGCTAATGGGTTTTCCTTTTCAGCTTCAGGAATTTTAAAAGGGCCTTAAACTACTAGCTTCCCTATTCCCAGAATTTGCAATGTTATTCAATCACAGTCTTTTAATAGTACAGGAGTGACAGGAGAACAATCTAAATAACGTTTCTATTAATGTATTCCTAAAAGTTGAAAAGGCAACTCGAAAAATACACGTGAGACATACACAAAATGCGTTTTCATTGACAACAAACCAGTGCAGTTCATTCCATAGAAGTGGAGTTTTGGATCCAAAGGTGGAATATTGGATTGACCTGAAAGATGAAAGGAAGGTGACGACTTGGCATGGGGACATGGGTCAGTCTTCTGTGGCTCTAGAGGAAACCCTGCTGTGCTCTTAGGATCCTGAGGGCAATACCTTGCTGCTCTAGTGCCCTGCTAAATACAGTGTTCACTTCCTTTAGAGTAGTGGTGACAGCAAAAGTGCTAGAAGTAGTGTGACCTGGGGTATATTATAACTCTTAAAAGGGCTTTTTCCCTGTGGTAGGCAAAATTCTAAGATGTCCCCAAGATTCGGCTCCCTGGTATACACCCCTGTAATTCCCTTTCTTCCCTTTGAATGTGATTGGGGCCTGTGAGGATGATGAAATAGTTATTCCTATGATTATGTTACTGGAGAGAGATCCACCTGCTGGTGTTAAACAAGCTGCCATGTTGTGAGAGGGTCATGTGACTAAGAACCTAGAGCAGTGGCTAAGTTTGTGTTGTTTCTTGACTATGAAAAATTAATACATTCCCCATTTTCTCTAGTCTGTACTCTGAGTTATTACAAGCATATTCTGCAAATTCTTATTCTATGCTGAGGTCTTTTAACTTCATATATTTCTGTAAAATTTGTTTCTATGCATTGTGTCTTGGGCTGCAGATTTATTTTTCATCTCACTGTTTCTTCAGCAGGTTGCATTGATCAGCTTTTGCTTTGATAATACAGTGTAACAAACAACCTTAAAACCTCAGTGGCTTAGGTGTCACTTTCTTCCTCACATTGCACGTCAGTGGCTGCTGGTTGGGTGCAGTGTCTCTGATTCAGGCGGTGGGTCAAATTCATTTGACCCCATGTGCCTTCTCGTTTTGAGACCCAGGCTGAAGGAGGAGAGCATCCCGTCTGGTGTGTAAGAGGACTGGCCGAGACTTGCAGTGCTTCCTGAAGCCTCTGCTTACAACTGGTACTGTGTCGCTTAGGCCATTAACCAAAACAAACCAGTGGCCAAGCCCAACATCAATGACATGGAGAACTAGACTCTTCCCCAGAGGAAGATGAGAAGAAAAAGATCACTATATTAAAGTGATCTATTTTTTTCATTAACGGTATTTTAAATTCTAGGTCTTTAAGTGGTTCTTTGTGTATTCTTGTTCTTTTATGTCTTGGTTTTGATGTGTATGTTCTATTCCATCCTTTATCTTGTCAAACATTTTAAAAACATTAAAATTGTTAAATGCTCTATTATCTGTACTATTGGTGGAGTAAATTCTCCTTTTTTATTCATCTGCTGATTTCATTGTTCTCATGGCAGTTTGCTTGCTCATGTGCCTTATCATCTCTGACTGTGAGTTCAGCATTTGACTTCCACGTGTCCTGGTTGTGGAGGTGTTCCTTTGAGGCAGTTTTCCATTTGTTGAGGTCTACATGTTTCCTCAGTTTGGGATCCTATGAAGTCCTTCTTTGTGCCTTGAACAGACAGACTTAAGCTCTAATTTCTCATGGGTGTCTCTTTTTCCATCTCTAGGCCAGGGCCAGTGGCATGCTTTTGTATTGCTTCCTATCTAAGAGGATGGAGTTGTTCTTGTCCTCCCTTATCCTGACTTTATGTAAGGTGCTTAATTCCAGCTCCAAATGGTGGATAAACTCCACACTCCAAGGTGAACAGCCTATTCTTTTTTTTAAATTAAATTTACTGGGGTGATATTGGTTCATAAAATTATATAGATTTCCGGTGAATATCCTATTTTTATATTCCTACTAGTTCTTCAATTCCTAATCACCATTGTGGATTTTGATTTTCTTTTTTGTTTCTGGGAGATTTCCCTTTCTTGCTTTCTTCCCAGCTATGTATTTAAAAATAATTTGTTATATTTTATGTAGAACTTATGTGTCAGCAGAGAAGGGTGTGGGATGGGTGGCAAGGGATAGAAATGGAGTGGGCTTCCCAAGTAATCTAAGCATGCGTTATTGCCTAGAAGTCCTTAAATTCACTTTGTAACCTTTCTACTCCAAAATTCCATGTTACTTTTTATTGGAACTATATCGAATATTTCAATTAATTTGGAGAGAATCTGTATGTATTCATGATTTTTGGTCTTTTCATCTATGAATCTGATGTGTATCTCACCATTTATTTGAGACTTCCCTTTAATGTCCTATTGAAATTGTGCAATTAAAAAAATAGGTACTATATACTTATTAAATTTAGTTCTAGGGTTTATACTTTATACCTATGTATTATTCCTGGCTTATTGAATAACAATGAACAAATTAATTATTATAGTTTTAATTTGGCTTCACTATTTAATTAGTATTATTTAACTCAATTGCCTAGTGAATATAAAGTGACAAACTTACTGGAATACATAATTCAGTTGTTTAACAGTTTCATTTAGTCTTAACATAGTTCTGAAATTTAAGATACATATTTTAAAAACTACTCAAAATGCACATAAGTAAAACTTTTTGAAGCATAAGTAAAAATAGAAATTTATGCCAGAGCAGTAAATTAAATTAAATGTATGATTCTATTACTTAATACATGACAGAATCAGGATTTGTAAAATCATTGGTTGAAAAAGGAAATTGTGTACCCTAGGTCTGTTGCTAGAATGAGGATCTCAGCTTTAGGCAACAGATATTGAACTGAGTGATCTTCACTCCTAGGATTGGTAAGTCACCTCAGATACAATAGAAATAAGTTCCTGAAGAGGCTTCATAGAGCTGTCAGTGAAAACTTTGGGACCGTATCCCCTCTTGGCAATGTAGTAACTGTCTACCCTGGTGTTATGCACCCTCAGTTTTAAAGGATTTTGCAAAATTGGAAAATTTTGATTCCTTTAAAAAAAAAAAAAACGGATGTGTGGCATGACGTGTCAGGCAATGCAAGTATCTAAGGAGGCATCACCAAATCAAGCCTAAATGAGCAAATCTTAAAATATATTCGGGATTTCTAGGCTACAATATTCTGCTATTTTTAGTCATTCTGGTATACTTAGCCCCTATACTAAATAGCTCCCTTTATTAAAATTTACTCATTTTAGAAAATTTCACCTTTGCTATTTCTTTTTCTTATTGTTTTCAGATTACTGGAAACCATTTAAAATATAGTCTTAAATATGCATATTTAATTATGATTCCACAGAACCAATATAAAAATACATTAGAGAGGTTATGGGAAATTAAAAAATCTTGACTGAGTATGTTATTTACTCAAGTGAAATACATATATAACAAATAGATATTTATTATTGAGTTCGAAACTAATTCATAAGTTATGGTTAAAAATCAAATTATTCATCAGGCAAATACAGCTTCACATTTGGCTGGTTTTTGCTTTTACCATCTCCCTTATAGAATGAAGAAAGAAAATGAGAGTGAAAAGAAGTCAAATTTGCTACATCTGAGAAGCCTGGTGAAAGGCTGGTAAGAGTTGCTATATAATAACCTCCCTTTATATTTGCATAATATTAAATATACATTAAATAACTTTGATACACATTATCCCATTTGGATCTCACAAGAACCCTGTGAAGCAGATGGTGAGGATATTAGCATTCTTACTTTACACAACTAAGGCCCACAAAATGAAATGATTTGCCCAAGGCCTTATATAGTAAGTCCTTACTTCCTTGATAGATTCTGCAACTTAAATCCAATTTTACATAGGCGATTGATATAAACAAGAGTTAAGTTCCTATGGCAACTCATCAGTGTTATAAAGGAATGTTATAAGGAAACAATGTTGAGTGACATTATTTAGGATCTGCTGTGAGGATTTAGCTTGGAAATAGAAATCACTAAAGTGAAGTGTGTGCTTTAGGAAATAGTAAAATAAATTGAGGTTTGTGGATTGAGTATAATATTTCATCTATCTCTAATATACTGTCAACCAATGGCTGTTGGCACCAATTCAACCCCAACAGAAATTCCCAATTTGGGGTGAGATGAAGAAGGAAACTATTCAGTGCAAACAGTTCAGTTGTGATACAGCACAGCTGTGAAACAGCTCAACAGTGTTACAGCTCAATTATGAAGCAGCACAGCTATGGAACAGCATGGCTGTGAGGTGCTCTGGGGTTGCTGAGGCTGCCCTGGGGCAAGGCCCCTCTCTGGCTAGACAGCTCTGCTCCACCTGGCTCTAGTCTAGTCTACTCCTCTCTGCTCCAGGGACAGGTCTTCCATGTTTCAGTTTTAGCTCCAACTGGGGAAAGAGCACCCTCTGAGCCAGAGGGGAGCTGGCTTATATACAGAGAAGTGCCCACCCCTGGTCCCTGATTGGTACATTCTTATGCAAATGAGGGCTTCAAATCCTTACAGTTTGATTGGTCAGTGAAAATGTCGGTGTGGGGGACATAGCTGTGCAGCTCTGATTAGATGAGAAGCCTCATTCTTGTTGGTAAAATACAACCTAGGAACTCCTTTATAAGGATTAGATCAGCTGGCAGGAACAGAGCAGGCAGGCAGTTCAGTGCAGGCTTCTGCCTGAAATGTGATTTGCCCATATTCAGAAATAGCTGCTAGGCCTTGCTTTTAAATTTGAGCCCAGTTAGCCAACAGGAGTCCTTCTTAGTAGGTATCTTCTTTCTCAGCATCCACAACACCTTTCTCTCATTGTCATGAGTAGGTAAGACTTCACACTTTTCTCTTTAAATCAAAATGTTTTTTTTTTTTTTTGGTTTTATAATGAGAAAAGCCTTTTAAAACACAGGAAAAGGCTTATCTTCTAGTGAAATGAGAAGGCAGAGGCAGGAGGAAACATGATAAGTTTGGGAGTAACATTTGCCCAGCACCTATTATATGTCAAGTTCCACATGAGGCACTGTGCACAGGCGACAGAGAGATTTTTATTCCCATTTTACACATGACAAAACAGGCTCAGAAAGATTTAGTTTAGTAACTACTTGTAAGATTAGTTCCTCAGCTACTAATGAAGAAGCAGTAATTGGAGTTTACACCAAAGCACATTCCCCTTACTACACAAGACTATCTTTGAAGTGGAAATCTAATATTAAAGACTTCTCAACAGCTGTACTACAGGATGGAGACCTTGTGCAGTTCTTCTTTCACCACAATGCCGCCATGTAGTCAGTTGCTTGCAGAGCTCTCTTCTCATTCGCTCTACATTTATTAATGTAGAGCTTCGAACTGGAAGGGCCTTCAGAGATTAGAATTTACAAACTGAAGGTGTATCTCAGAATCCTTTTGTGGAACATTTTCAAAACATACATACTGCCTTCTGATTGAGGAGGTCTGAGGTGTGGCTGGGTATATATATGTGTTTGGAAAAGTTTCCTAGGTAATTTCTTGTAGTCTTCTGGTCTGACCCCTTAAAACTGTGTAAGTGAAAAGGTTTTCTTGAAAGGAGGAAAAATGCTTTTAATTTAAGATTGCCTTGGTTAACTTGGGTAGTTAGAAAATGTAAGCCTTAATGATTCTATTTCTCCATTTCTTTCTGAGCTCACATTTCACCACCATCAACTTGCAATTTAGTTTCTGATTTAAAGACTTGGGGCTTTAGGTAGACCTTTATTTTCAAAACAAATCTGTTTTTCTATCATATAGATGAATGAACAATGCTCTGCACTGTGTTTTGGGTTTCAGAAATAATGACAATAATTCAAGTTAGTTGCAAACAGCTGTAACAGGAAGAGAGCAGACAGAGCTGCTTGGTCCAGTGCTGGAAGCTTCCCTGAAGTCAATACAGTGTCTGTGGGACCAAGTCTTAGCTCTAGGCAGGAAACTAATTTTTTAGAACCCACTAAATTTATTTTATATTCATATATACCTGAAGTGATTTATGACTTGGCATCATCTCCTGTTCTGGTCATGTTTAATGACTTTGAAACATGATTTCACAATTCTTGAGGTTTATACAAATATGTTTACTTTTTCAGATGGGTAAATCTCGCTTCTGGAAACAATGGGAAAGCATGTGTCTTCTCCTTACATTGGATAGTTGGAGGAAAAAACAAACTGCAGGAATCTATCATTTGTGGAAGAGAAAAGAGTGTAGTAATTTTAAGCTTAGTTGAGACCATCCTCCTTAGTTGGTCAGTAGCTAACCAGGACTATCTTTTCATTCATTAGGCCCCCAATTCAGCCTCCTTAACAGCACAGATCAAGATATTTAATCACATGAAATCTGAATAAAGTATTTTGGGTTCAAGTGACTTGCTTTATGATCTGCCTTTTATTAAAACATTCATTTTTTAAAAGGAGTCATTTCTAGTTTCATACTTTCTCAAAGAGAAGTTTAGATTGTTCTTTTTCCGTATTATGTAAAACATTTTTTTTCTATTAAAATTATTCTTAATGGTTGGGAGTAAATATGAGTGTCCATATCTCCTCAACTGGTTAAACAGAATGACCTTAATTCAGGTAAAATGTCATGAGCTGATCCCTGTAAGGAAGAAGTATAGTGCTACAGTATTGCTTTGTAGAATTTAGAATTCTTTCAACCCCATAAGAGAAGGGACAGATATAAACAGAGAGGTAAATAACAAAAAGATGAATGGAAGACTTTCGCCTTGGTTAGAGAAACTACTCCTAGATATTGATGTCGGGTTCTTCAGAGCAAGCCCTATGCAAGCTACATGCCATATTTCCTTGAACAAAGTGAGATTTTCTATTTCTGTGACTATTTGGAAAAAATAAAGCTCAAAAGAAGAAAAAAACAATCTAATTACCATTTTCGTATGGTTTTTTTGGGATTAATATATTTGAACGTTGCATTTTCAAGAAAATATATCTATATCACTGCTAATGCAACCAGTGAGAAGTCTTCCTGTCCATACGCAGGCATTGTAGGCCTTCTAAGGCTAGATGGGACCTTAGAAGTCATCTTTTTTCACCTATTATTTATAAATGAGAACACTAATGTGGCTTTGTCAAGGTCATTGGTTATCTGGTGTTTGAACAAAGGCTACCGATGAAGTTTCTTAATTCTTAGTGACATTCTTTTTGGCTTCTTTCTCCTTATGATAAAAAAATTAGGTACTTAAACTTGTGATTCAATCAGAGAAGATCAATATCCAGTCTTTCATGTTTCAGAAATATAGGATGTGTAATAAAATCTGCTCATATATTTCCGGCTTTTTACCTTCAATGTTGCATTTCCTTACCCTCTTCTGGTTGGATGGGATTATGTGACCAGTTTAACCAATGACTTTTGATGCAGAATTGTGTGTCACTTCTGAGGGGGAGCTTGTGATCCATGATATGAGACCCTCAGAAGATCTGTCTGTTGTAGCTATTCCTTTGGCCTGTGTCCCCAAACTATAATGACATGCAGCATCTCTGCTGCACCACATAGACATGTAGACAAGTGAGAAAACCATTTTTGTTTTCAGCCACTGAGATCTGGGGCTTATCTGTAACCTCAGGTTACAAAACTGCTAAAGGGTGTTTTCTTTTAAGGAAGAAAATGCTTCTAATTTAGGCTGTAGCATTTAAAAAAAAAAAAGAATCTAGGTAACACATTTGACAACTGAGGGCAAAAAGATTGGTGGATTCTTTTTATTTATGGGGTTATCTTTTTTGGGGGGTAGAGGCTGTTTCTATATTATTATCTTGATTCTCCATTTTGATTATCTTTTATCACCCGTGGTAGCAAACTGTGATTGGAATGACTGCTGCAACCAATCTGAACATTTTTGGAACTATTATCATTTTAAATCCAAACTAAGATTCAGTAAATTAAACTAAGTATCAAGGAATCCGGGTTCTAGCTTGAATATTACCACTGCATATTGCCACCTTCATACTGTCTGGGTCTCAGGACACACATCTATAAATAGTTGTTGAAACAAATCATCTTGAATATCTTTCTAACTGTGTTGATCTGTAATTCCAGGAAATCAGAGTAACATGCTGCTAGCTATTTTGGGCTAGGTATCTTAAACACAATTTTAAAATATAAAAGCCATGTCTAAGTATATCTGGGTACAACAATTCAAATAATAAACGATGCTTAAGTCATCTAAAACTTGAACTATCCCAGAACACAATATATTATACTTTCAGAGCCCTATTTCTTTTGTAAGTGCTATCCATGATTTTTTAAAAATGTATTTTCCAAGTTTTTCTTGTATTTCAATGTATTTTCCTTGTATTTAAGAATCTATTTTTTCCTTTGCCATTCAGAAAATGTTTCCCAAGGATGCAGTGAAACTGTGTTGTTTTGTGTAACTTTGTAAATCATTCACATTTCTTATAGAGATGTGGATGCCAAGATCTTTAACACTTTTTCATGAGATTTGTCAACTTTATCTAAATTTACTTTACTCTTCCTGAGTTCTAAGACCTTGGGAAAGTGTTGTCAAGATCAGCATTAACCTCTCCTTTTGATAGGAAAGCAAAATAGTGGCTGCACTTAAAGGTTCAACTACCAAATCTTCAGAACATTTTGTTTGCAGTCAGCTTGGAAGGAAGGCTCAAGTGACGAAGCACTTAGGATCAGTTGCCGTGTGCCTCTTTAATGGCGGATGCAGTGCCACTGCCTTTTTGTTCTGGCCTTTGACTGTTTTCTCAGAGCCCAAAGTCAGCTGGCCACAAAGGCATAAAGCTAAAACTCCTGGCCAGGAGGTACCCATTTAAGTCATATTAATTTTATTGCTATCCTAATGGATTAGTAAAGAGACTAGGTGATCTATGAAAGCCAGTTCAGTTGTTTGCTTCTATGTAGACAATGTTCTGAAGTGTTCTTTTTTACTTATTTTTTTATATCATAGTTTAATATAATTAGTATTAATATCATGTATTCTCTTACCTTAGGGAGATATTAATGATAGAGATTGTTACCCATAATAATTGTTATTTTGTTGGTTGTAAAATATACTCCTAAGAATCAGAAACTAAAAAAAAAATCAGAAACTGCTTAAAAATATAAGCCTGTTGAATTGCTCTGAGCTCCTGTCACCTTGTGTTAATTCAATACCAAATAAAATGCTCTTAATGTAGAACTTGAGTTTTAAGAAAGCAGACGTGTGACATTTTGAGTAGTGTTACTTACTTTGTATTCATAAAACATTATTTTCATTTTCTGCTTTCATCTGAATCTTAACTATAAAGACAGTTTCTGTGTGTTGACCCAAAGAAACAAAAATGACATTAATACAAATATTACTTAGTCACAAGAATTCTTATTGAGCTTAAAGTCCTGTGTGCAAAAGCACCATTCAGTGCTTTAAAAAGCTGGAAAACGGTGATCTTAGCAGTACAGTTTTATCTTCTACAAATCATCTTACCTGATCTCAAACATTTGGCTACTCACAGTGTAGCGCAGTGTTAGAAAAGGTGACAGAGCCTCCAGATTTCAGTTAACTCTGAGGAATGTATAAGTCCCCCAGGCCAAGGTAATGCACTGTAAGTTTTCTGTATATTTGTGAACCACATTCTTGGGGTCTCTGGATAGGTATGAGAGGTATGCAGGTTGAGGTATTTTACTGACTCCTCTATGCCACCAGGCTCACAGTGCTCAACTGAGTTAAGCCAGATTCCGCATGTTACAACTTGGGTGGCTTACTTTGTGAGGAGTGTAAACTAAATGGAATGTAGTAACACAGAGGATGTCCTGAAATGTGTTCAGATTTGATGGTATGAGAGATATGCATTTTGTGTGATTATTTTCAGTGGAACACTTGCTATTTTAAACATTCTTTCTTAGCCTTCTAAAAACAAATAGTTATTGTTTGCTTGATTTATCATAGTCATTTCTCCAAGTCTGATGAATAACATTAAGAAAATTCTAATAATTACATTACTCTATGCTTTCACTTAATAGACCAATAAGATTCCTCTTAGCTCAGCAACTGTTCATAAAGTGAATGAGCTATATTGTTATGGTATTTCACATTTGAGGTAAGTGCAGATTTTTGTCATTCATACTTGAGAGATTGTACAACACACTTAAGTGACTGTACCTACATACCCTAAGGGGGATGTTGACAAGAATAGGTTGATATTTGGAAACAAACAAACAAACCTTTGAGCCTGTCAAATGAAAGAGCAGAGAGGAAATAATTCTTGCATAAGTGTTCTGTTAACCTGTCTCTGTTGGGCCCTGAGGACAAGAGTGAGCCATTTCTCCTGGGTGAGTGTTAGGTGCCCAGTTTGTGTCAGCTGCTGCTGCTAAGTGTCTGTTATGCAGGGCCCCTGACCCCTTTCCTCTTTCAGAACAAGAATAGAACTAATTGTAGCACGAGGATGCAAGGCATTCCAAAATATATTTACTCTGAAGCAGTAATCTCTTCCATATCCTGCAAAGCAACCAAGGACATTTTTTTTTTGTCCCTTAGAATATTTTTGACATAGGATTTGAAATTCTAAACCTTGAATATGCTGGAACAAAACATTAGCACAAATAATCCAATTTGTATGTAGTTCTCTTGTGCATTGGTTAAATGTGGTTTCAAATCCATTTGCTTATGACGTAAATAATTTTATTCCATTTGTTTATGACAAAGACAGAAAAGTTGCTTTGATATAAGTATGAAGTTTTGCCAAGATGTCATCTTTACACCTCTATTGTCATTGATAAGCAGTCAGCAGCTTATTGCCAAGAACATGTGGAGAAGCAGTAATGCCAGGGGACATTTAGACTATAAATACCGAGAGTTTCGTTTGAGTGAGGTGACTCCTCCCTAAAACCTAAACTCCTCCTGGACACCATTGGGACATTTGCTCCTATCTTGGCAAGATACTCCTCATAGACAGTGGTGACAAACCATACATGGTCCTGTGAAAGAGATCAGTCCCTCTACCAACAGTGGCGTCTTTGTTCCCTAGCAACGTGCTCTAGCAACAAGGGACTTCTACTTCAGTGCTGGCAGCTGGAAATGAGAAGTTAGTTGGTCACCTGACTCTCCTGAGTACTCCTTGAATAAAAAGGTAGACCTCATATTAAATTTAGACTTTATTTTTCTCATCTTCCCTGCCTGGAACAATAGTGTGATTAATCTGTCAGTTATTTGGAATTTGTTATTTCTTTATTTGGCTTATTAAGAGATATGCTATTGGTTTGGAATATATAATATGGAAATTATTATAATTTCCACTGCAAACCTGTGCTAAATAAATTGCTGGTTAAAACAGACTCAGTTTCTGATTATGATTTCTGCTGCCTCCCCAAAACAAAAATAAAGCAAGTTCAAATCTTTTAATAATGAACTCCATGAAGCCATTCTTTTACCATATTGGAAAGATGCTGTTAACTTTTTCTTATGAGAACCAATTTTTGGAGAGCATCTTTTGACAACAGTATTTGCCGTAATGGCACTGGATCTGCATCCACATCCAACCCTAGGCCAAATCATAACTTGGCAAAGTTTGCATCTTTATTCTTTACTTTCTTTGTTCTTTGAAATTTCTCTCCCGCTCCGAAGCCCTCATCCTCATTCCATTAAACTCCCAGTATTGGACAGTGTCCCTCCTTAATTACAGTAAACAATCTAATCTTCAGAAGGAATGTAAAACTAATACACAGGTATTATACAAAATTATAATTAACCAATAATAATGAGTAGAAATAGGAAACCTCCACCTTCAATGCCCCTGGACTGACTTCATCTAACTATAGGGATGTTTTCGTAATTTTACCTGTTGTACTTGGAGCCGAAAGACCTGAGTCCAAGCCTGACTTAGCCACTGCCTCAGCCCTCCATCTTTCTCAGCTTCAATTTATATCTGTTACTTGGGAGTCAGTAATGATTCTACTAGATGGTGTGTACAGAAGTGTTTTATAAAACATGAAGCACTTTGCAAGTGGTCTTTTAAAAGTATTGCTTTAAAATCATGCAAAGAATTCTAAATGGGAAGTCAGGAATCCTAACCTTGAAGACCTTGGAAAAGTCTTCTCACCACGTCAGACTTGTTTTCATGTCATAAAAACCTGCAAGTTGAACCCGAATGTCTCTAAAGTCCTTTTCATCCCCAGTCATTTGACAGTTCCATGAAGTAAAATTATTTGCAAAGAAAATGCGATGACACCTAGTACCAGGAACACAGAAGGTGGCGTGAGTTTGAAGTAGGAGGTAAGTAAAGGAATAAAGGAGATTGTGATTATTGTGATTATGGAAATCAGGCTGAATCTGGAAGAGGGGTGCAGATGGAAGCCTGGGAGCAAGAGCAGGTGGGCTCTGTGGCAGGACTGATAGGAAGGGGTAGCATTAGTTTGGGCAGGTTCACAGGTTTGTGTTGAAGGTTGCAGGGGTGTCTGGGAATTGAGCGAATAGCTGAAAATGTCTAATGACTGTTGCAGGGCAGCCTTCCAGGTGGGTAGCGTCTAAGGCTGTAGGGATTTGGGGGGTCAGCACATACAGGGTGAAAGTGGCAGGAACTCTACTATTACTGCTGCAATAACCAGCTCGGCAACAACCAGTTGTGTCTCCCCTTCCGTTCACCTGGCACTGAGAATGGTCAATTTATTTTATTTTATTTTTTTCCAAGATATACTTTTATTTATTTTAACTAATTACTTATATTAGTTGAAGAAATGATTAATTTTTTCCTGCTGTCTACCTTCCCCTTCCCCCATCCTCTGGTAACCACTAGTCCATTGTCCATGTCCATGAGTCTCCATTTGTTTGTCCTGTTCATTTTGTTGCTTTTAGGTTTATATCTCACATACAAGTGATATCATGTGATTTTCAACTTTTTATGTCTGGCTTATTTTGCTTAGTATGATTATTTCAGGTCCATTCATATTGCTACAAATGGCAGTATTTCATCTCTTCTTATGGCTGAGTAAGATTCCATTGTAAATATGTGCCACAGCTTCTTTAGCCATCATCCATCTATCATAAGACACTTCGGTTGCTTCCATGTCCTGGCCACTATGAATAATGCTGATATGAACACCAATGTGTAAATATCTTTTCGGATATGAGTTTTCAAGTCTTTGGGGTAAATACCCAGTAGAGGGATTGCTGGATCATATGATAGATCAATTCTTAGTTTTTTGAGGAACTTCCATTCTGTTTTCCGTAGTGGCTGTACCAATTTGCAGTCCCACCAGCAGTGTATGAATGAGGGTTCCTCTTTCTCCACATCCTCTCCAACATTTGTTATTACTTGTCTTGTTGATTATAGCTATTCTAACAGGTGTGAGATGTATCTCATTGTGGTTTTGATTTGCATTTCCCTAATTGCTAGCGATGTTGAGCATCTCTTCATATATTTGTTGGCCATTTCTATGTCCTCTAGGGAGAAGTGTCTGTTTAGGTCCTCTGCCCATTTTTTGAATGGATTGTTTGTTTTTTGGTTGTTATTGAGTCCTTTTAGTTCTTTATATATTTTGGATATTAGGCCCTTTTTGGAGGCATTGCTCGCAAATATATTTTCCCAGAGAATGGTCAATTTAAAATGTAAATCACCAGACAGACCTCTCTCCCCTGGATAAAATCTTTCATTGTATTGAGATAAAAATGCAAATTCTTTATCTTGGGACCTGGAGGAATTGGCACATGCTTCTGTCTCTAATATCCCCCTCCCCTCCTTTCCCTGCCTCCATCCCACTCTATCTCTTTCTGAATTCCAGCTGCACCGGGCACTTGGTGACTTGAAATCACCAAGGTTTTCCTGCATCAGGGCCTTAGCACATGCTATTTCCTCACCATTTGCCATAGGTTAGCTTTGGTTCTTTGGGAGCTTAGCTTAAGTATTTCTTTGCCCCTTGTTTAAGCCCTTTATTTGTTTCTATAACAACAAGCACTACAGTCTATAATTATTATGCCTTCGCATGGTATACAAATAAAGAATTATTTGCCAAAGGAAAAAATGAAGAAAGAGTACATTCTTTTTTCCTTCTTTTTACTTTTCTTCTTTATTTTCTCTAGTTTTCAAAATCTTTCTCTCATTTTTTCAAAGTCAAATATCTTATATAATTATCTTTGATTATAAAAGTAGTACATATATCCATGTTAAAAAATTAAGTAATACGCAAGTATGTAAGCAAGAAAATGAAAATCACTGAAATTCCATCACTCAGAGAAAACCAGAGCTAACATTTTATTGTATATGTTTAAAATCTTGTTTTTAATTTTAAGAAGCAATGAGGTCAATTCCACCCCCCCCCATTTAACAAAACCAAGTTGTTTTTTTTAAAAGACTTTCAATTTTTTGAGTCTGCATCCTCCTCAGAAACTTTTTCCTCACATTGTTATTGGTGCCCTTCTCTGCCTAGGAGTTAGACTGATCCTGCCCATTTCAGGCATAATCTGGCATTTATCTTGTTTAAAAAAGTAACTGTTATTCTAGTCATTCACTGCCAGCATTGCAGACTGGGCATTTAGATGCCTTTGATTGTGTATTTGGAGATGCTAACAGCTGCATGTGCTATTTCCAATACTCTTTAAGACCCGCCCAGGATGTGACCATGGGGAATGCTTGCCATTTTTTTTGGAGGGGTAGGGTAGATGTAAAATTGACCAGTGATATACCGAGGTGAAAACTAGGTAAAAAATTCTTCAATAGAGTGTAGGCTTGCTATTTGATATCTATAGAAAACTGCATTCCTTTGAGCAGCTCTCAGGACAGAATCTGCTACATCTGCCGGCACCTGAAGCAGCCTCAGATAGCCAGTCCTTTGGAGACTCAAGTAAAGTCAGTATGTTTCCTAAACGAACAAACAAAAAATCCACTTCTCTGCCATCTGTATATGGCAACAGTGCTATATGCACTATGCATATGTATACTATACAGCAAGTGCTGTTCTTCAATCTGTCGCTGGAAAGGTTCTTGTCTTACTCCATAAGAAAGAATTCAAGGGTAACACAAATGGCTGGAGAGCATGGTGGTCCACTGACCAGAGTCTTGTCCTATTCTGCAAGAAAGAATTCAAGGGCAAGGCGAACAGCAAGCAGAGAAGCGCGAAATTTATTAAAGCGGAAATACGCACTCATGGCAGGATTTTGAGCTCACTTTAGAGAGAGGGAGCGTGAGCGCAAGATGGCTGGGTTATGAAATTTTTGTTTTTCCTGGAGGCAGAGCCTAGGAAAACATGGGTGCTGATGTAGCCTTGTCGTTTTCTCCCAATAGGCAAGGGAGCTCTGTTCCCACTTTTTCTCCCTCCTATGGTGTTTCTGGAACTGTATGGTGTCAGGTGCATGATGGGAGCTGCAGTATTTGCAATGTGGATGAGATTATAATGATATTCTGATTAGCCAAAGGTCATGTCTGAGCCAAAGATGGTGTCTAGGTTGGAAAAGGCCAGTTTTTACTTATTCCCTTTCTGGGGCTAAAACAGGGAAGGGTCTGAGGAAAGCAAAAATTCCAGAGCCATATCTTGGAGGGCTTTCCTTGCACTGTCTGACTTGCCTCAAATCTATATATAAATTACCCACCAACAAACTTAACCAAGTGAAAACCTACAATTTTTTTTCTTAAAAAATTGCATCAATTAAGGGACTAGGGCAAGTTCTTCCCTTCTTTGAAGCATTGCAATATACAGATGAATTGTTTCTTGTTATTTATATTCACCTCCACCTCAATCAATAAACCATTCATTGCCATTATTTTAGGATCTGATTAGGCTGAGAAACCCTTGTTATATTTTAGTAGGGCTAATTTAATAGATTTTCTCAAAATATTTTGCAACTGTGGGGCCTGAAGAAATTAGTACTTTTCCTCTTACCTTCTAAGTTCTTCTAGCTGGGCTAATAATCAAATTAACAAGTACAGATTAACAGGAGAAAATCAAAATTTTAATACATGAACATGGGGAATTCACACAGAATGATATGATAATTTCAAAGACATTGAATATGTAAAACATGTTTTGGGAGGGGGACATGGTATTAGATTTCAGAAATGAGATGGGCAATTTATAAATAGTTGAGGAAGAGGGTAATGTGGTGGGAAAATCCTTACTAGGCAACTCAGAAAGGATGGGGAGCAAGGGGTATCCCGTAATAGGCTTAGTCTTCTTGACCAATGGTGGTGTGAAAATTCTTAAGGTGAATAAACCCAGGCTCTCTTCCTAAAGTAGGTTTTTCTATCTGAATCTTGAGCAGGAAATGCAGGCAGGCTTAAAGGTTCTTTCTGAATCTTATTTCTTAATAAACAGCTTAGAATCAATAACCCAAAAAGGCAGCTTTGAGGTGGCAAAATTTCGATCCCTTCACAACCCAAAGCCTAGCAGAAGTTTAAATCTTTATTTCTATTCTTTTCACATAACAATATTCAATTATTTGATGTTCTAGGAATTTTTTTTTGTTTGGAAAAGGAGTTTAAAATTAGGACTGTTTTCTTGGGCTACAGTTAAAAATCCTCACTGCTAGATTTTGAGTATTTTGGTGTGAGAAGGGGCAGGCAGTTGGCATGTTATCATTTGCATAATTCCTTGATGTAAGAGTATATTTTGATATACTGTCAGTGTCCTACTTATTTCCTTTAAGACTTAATGATTTCATTGGCTTCAGACTTCTTGTGATATACTTGTGAGCATCTGGAAATGCTGGGGAATTAACGCTACCTGCAGAAACCCTCACTCAGTCAGGAGGATCATCTGCTTTGAGTGATTCTGGATCATGGAGCCATGATGATGTCATTGGTTAGATGTCAGAAGCAACTGATGTTGATGTGTGGGGAAATTAAATATTTTCAGACTGCATTTGACCCCCGATAACTGAAACAGAGAAAAGTAAAACTGTAGATAAAGGAGGACTAGTGTACTTTATACAGGAAAACATACCTCTTTTTATTGTGCTTCACAGATGTTGCATTTTTTGTAGATTAAAGGCAAGACTCTCCAGCAAAAAAGATTATGACTTACTTTATTGTGATACTCGCTTTATTGTGGTGGTCTGAAACTGAACTTGCAATAGCTTGGAGGCATGCCTCTATATTTTCTTTATCTGGTAGTACATGTTAATTGTCTACTAAATAATGTATTTTTTTTAAATGGAAAACTTTTGTATATCTAAAACATGATTGAAACAATTAAAATACAGTGAAAGCATCAGGAAAATATGTACTTAGGTTAAACATGATCATATTTTAAGAGTTTCTAGTCTCGATAATGATACTTAAAGAGAGCAAAATATGTACTGAGTGCTAATTTTAGTGACTAACTTATCATTGTACTTTTTATTGTTGTTTTTCATGCCATCTTCTATATTATAGGATAGCCAGGGACTTAAAAAGAATTTGTAATTTTCATGAAGATGAGTTCTGAGGTCAGATACAGTCAGGTACCACTTAATAGGGATATGTTCTGAGAAATGCGTTGTTAGGTGATTTTGTCATTGTGCAAACATCATGGAGTAAACATACATAAACCTATATGGTGTAGATGACTACACATCTAGGGCGTATGGTATAGCCTATTGCTTCTGGGCTACAAACCTATATAGGAAGTTATTGTACTGAATACTGTAGGCAGCTGTTAACACAATGGAAAGTATTTGCATATCTAAACATAGAAAAGGTACAGTAAAAATGCGGTCTAATATAGACTTTATAAACACTGTATACTTATGCTTCACTAAAGTTGTACAAATTATTTTTCTTTTTTCAGCAATAAATTAACCTTAGCTTACTATAAATGTACAGCTTTTAATTTAAAATTTTTTTATTCTCATAACACTTTAGCTTAAAATACAAACACATTGTACAGTTGTACAAAAATATTTTTTATATCCTTATTCTATACGCTTTTTTCTATTTTAAAATTGATATATATATTTTTATTTTTTACCTTTTGAACTTTTTTGTTAAAAACTAAGACACACACGTTAACTTAGGCCTAGATAGGGTCAGGATCGCCACTATCACTGTCTTCTTCCTCACATCTTGTCCCACTGGTAAGTCTTCGGGGATGGTAACACATATGGAACTGTCATCAACAATGATAGCAATGCCTTCTTCTGGCATCCTCCTAAAGGACCTGCCTGGGGCTCTTCTTGGGAAGCTATGACTCTTAAGAAATATGCCCATGCTGGTTTGCTTGGTTCGTATCTTTTTTTTTTTTTTGGTCATAGATTTTCCTGTAAGCAGATAGCACTAGGATGTTATGATGGCAACGACGTGACCAGGCAATAGGAATGTTTTGTTTCTATTATAATCTTATGGCACTATCATTGTATATTCAGTCTGCTGTTGACCTAAAGATCATTACGTGGCACATTGCTATGTCATTTAATACACATTAATGTAAGAACACTCTGTTATGAATTGCCTCTTAAGTGTCTAGGATACCAGTGAATGCAAAATAAAAGATTTTGCAGAACTAGAGATTATACACGCCAAAGTCATCCCTGCCTTGAAAGACATGGGGTGAGTGTGACTCTCCTAGGTTCTTTGGGGACAGTTAATTGCTTAAGTTTGCAGCTGTAGTCTGGCCTCCTAAATGCATCAGTTATCCTAAGAATGTACTGCCTTGGCCATGTGGGCGATGGGGTCAGTGGTCATGATGGAACCAAAATCATTGTCTGGAAGCACATCTCTGTGTTGGGCCAGTACTGTGTCCTATAATGCAGGGAGAGAGGCTTTTGAACATGGTGACTCATTGTGCCACTTACTGTCATCAGATAAAATGAAGATAATTCCTACCCTTCAGGGTGTTTGTAAAGACTAAATTGATAAAAACAATTTGAGCACAGTGCCTGGTAGATAGTAAGCTCTTGGTAAATGGTAGCTGTTTGTCCAAATCATTACACTTCCAAAAAAGGAAAGTACTAAAATTATACATATTATTATGTAATTTACATATTACCTAATTTAAAAATTATATATTTATTGAAAAATTAGTTTTATTATATGGACAGGCCTAAGGAATAGTTGTATTTAAACATTTTTGAAAAGGAAATTTTAAAAAATCCATGTTCCTTAAATAAAATAAAAACACTTTATGTTATCTTACTTGAACACTAAAAATAAGTAGATTATTTTTGTTATCACATACTCAACTTTTTAGTCACATCCGGCTCTAATGCCAAATCACTGGCATTTTTCTGAAGAATGCCTTTTTTCTAATACTTATGTTAAATTTTTCTTAATATCTACAATTGTTTTTGAAGTTACACTTAATGAGAATACAAATTGAAATTGATACCTTCAATCTATTCTTCTCTGTAAGCCATAATATTTTTACTTGAGAATCATGATCTCTCTATAAGAACTGAGTTATCAGCTGAACACTGAATGAATTCTGGTAAATGGAGAATATGCTCAATTGTAATATTTTTGTGTTAAAATGTATAAGTAATCAGCTAAAATAAAACTCTTGATACTATTTTTTTTTCCAGCTTCCATTCAGAGTACTTTACCTTGATAAACATTTCTAGAACACAATATTTATCAAATAAATGATCTCTAGAGATGATTCTTTTGATGTTTCCCCAAACTGGGATGCTACGAATCATAGGCCCTTCTGCTTTGGTTCCATTTCAGCAGGCATTATAACAGTTTTTCCATACAGTAGATATATTCCAGAGAGCAATTATGAAATTTCAGTATTCTCGGCCACAATTTGAGTACCTATCTTTTTATTTATTCACTTCTTTCTTTGCTATAGTTGAGATGTTTCAATGTCTTCTGTGTTGCGAGTTTTGTTTTTAAATAATTGTAATTCTCCAAAAGCTTCAAATACTGAAGATTTCTGGTGCTCCTTGAATTCTTCGGTTAAATTTCCACTGATATTTCACAAACATACCTCAAATCTAGAGGACTTGTTTATGAAAAAGTTTGATACTATTGAAAGGACACAGATTCATTTTACTAATAATCGTAGCAATTAATAACGGGCAGTGGAGAGAGAAGCCCAGTGTCGCCATGTTGAAGTTGTTGTTGTTGTTGTTGTTGTTTTAATTCAACATCAGCTTCATCATTAAAATTTTGTAGTTTGCTGGCTTGGCATATTCAAGATTTTAATTGGTATAATAATGCAACTTTGGGTGAAATGATGACTTTTATACTGTAACCAATTCTAATCACATTTCTGCTTCGTATCTTCATTTAAAATTAGAAATCTCAAATTAGTAAAATTTTGTTTTCACCATGGACACAATGTTCCACCAAAATTATATTATCACTGCAAAAAGCAATGCTTTTATATTTAATGTTGAACTTTTAAACTAAATTTACAGGGAAAGTCACACTAATGTCAGATGTTTCATCTTAAACAGACTAAATTTCCAAAAGCATTACTTTGATTTCATGAATTAGATAAAAAGTCAAACCAGTTTTAGAATTAATTTATATTTCTAGGTGAAGCCTTGGTAACACTGATATAAAATTAGAAACACTAAACTGTTTATAAAGATTCTTCTGTTTTCTTTGCCAAACACATAACTTTCAATTCACTTTTTGTACATGAACACTGACATTTGCAATAACTGGACAGTCACTGGATCTAAATGTTACATAAGTACAGCTACAGCTGCATCTGATAAATCATAAACAAGTACAGGGTTCTCAAAATAGCAATTTGATGTCTATTATGTCTTTTCAGCAGATTTGCATTTTGGGGTTTTCACTCGGTTATTGGTATCATTTTGTCCCTCATGGATATGGAGGTGGCAAATGTTGATTTTGTGTGATTTCACTGTCATTATTAACTTGAGAAAAAATTAATCACTTAATGTTTTACTAAATGTAAACTTCCATTTTTGAGTTCACTGCACTTGAAAATGTTTATTGTAAAATAAAAAAGCATCGCCAAATAACAACATCATTAGTAATTGTAGATACACATCATATAAGCAATGACCAAATCATCGTGTTAAGAGTGTTCAGATTGGTCTCTGTATGCTGTAAGGAAGCACTCTTGGTCTTTTCCCAGCAGATAGTGAGAATACCCTAACCCATAATTTCCCATCTTTCCCACAGACTCTGCCAGCTGTGCCTTCACGTTCCATAAACCCATAGGCCTGAGCATGGTCATGGCAAGCCTAGCTGGTAAATCCAAGGGCATAGGGCATCAGAGTGCTCTCTCACCACCACAGAGAATGGAGGGCTTAGCTGTCTCTGGCAGCTCTTGTTTGAATGCATTTTCTTTTGTATGCAAATACCCTGTTGTCCTGAAAAGAAAGTGGTAGTTCTATTGTGTTTGGAAAGGATTGGGGAAAATAGAAATGAGTCATTGCTGGTCATCTTTATTTGGGTGACATCTCTGCTGCTTGTTTTAGCTCAGGCTGCTATAACACAATACCATAGACTGGGCGGCTTAAACAACAGATATTTCTCACAATTCCGGAATCTGGAATTTCAAGATCAAGATTCGGTGTCTGGTGAATACTGCTTCGTGATTTGCAGATGACCGTCTTCTTGTTATGTCCTCACATGGCCTTTCCTCGATTGTGCAGGGGGTGGGGTGTGCATGTGGTGTTGGTCTGGTTTCTTTCTCTTCTTACAAGGGCACTAATTGTATTGTGAGCGGTGTACTCATGACCTCATTTACATTAATTACCTCCTCAAAGCCCCACCTCCAAATACCACCACATTGGGAATTAGGGCTTCAATGTATGACTTTTGTGGCAGGGGACACAAACATTCAGTCCATAGCACTGCTTATGTGTGTCACATAGTACTGGACAAGACTATGGAGGAAGCTTAGAAATACAAAGTGGAGTTCTGCTCAACTGATCTCAGTTTCTTTTAAAGTGACTATTAATAGTAATTCTCTATTGAAGTAAAGATATCAAGGCAAATGTTAAACCAAACAGGATGGCAGGACAGTAGGCCTAAATCATGACTGTCCAGGACAAAAAGGGACCCTAGCCTTTATCAGGAAGGATGGCACCTTATCGTAAGAGAAGTTCTGACATGGAAACACTAGAGGGCGCCTTAGACTGTAATTACGAATTCTGCTTTAATTTATACAAGGTAACACATACTATACCAAATTGATGTTATAAATTTCAATAGTGAATAGTGTATAAAGACTTAAAATAATAAGAAAATAGAAAATGCTTTGTTTACTTAGATCAATTTATATCAGGTGATTTTGATATTCCAAAAACATGAAAAAAATTCAATACAAATGTTTTGTTGCACTAAAGGTTATGATAATCCTATTGCTTTACTTCACAGTTAAAAAACAAATCTTCAGGAGTGCCTTAAGTATAAAGGTTGGGTTGCAATTTTCCTTCACTAATTGAGATTTTATTTTTTCTTGGGGAGTTGTGGGAGGGAGAGAGGGTGCTATACAGTCAATTAAAACAACTATAGCGTTATCCTTTTATTGAGATGAACTTAATGATATTGTTTTACATACATATGGCACCCACTGTTCTTTGAAGTGTTGACAAGTACTGCAGTCTTTAGGGAAACAATATGAACCTTGGAAGAAAATGTCTGACCTGACACCTGGTCTACAGCCAGCCCATTGTTCTGTTCCGTGTCTGTGACTTTGGGCAAATCTTTTATTTTTTCCTGGGTCTGTTTCTTAGTAAAGTGATGGGATTGACTGCTAAGTGTTTTTTAAGTCTGAAATTCTCTAATCCTGACTTTTACACTTAACTTTGATTAGTCATAAATTTCTATTTGCATGTAGATGTCATGTCTAGAATTTACCTTCAATTCACATCATGAAGTCTGCAGCACTGTGAAAACTGCATTCAGGAGAAAGTGGGGAGGTAGGTGGTTCCCAGTTTTGGGGTACCATCAAGTTTTTTATGGTGGTTTATTTTTTACACTAGAAACATAGCTTTTGTCAGCTGCTAGGCGATACTCATACAAGCACAGTTGCCCAACCTCAAACTTCCCTTAAAGCAAAAATAATAGTGAAATGTTTAGGTTTCAATGACTTTCCTGCTAGGATTCAGACTAGATAAAAAGTGAGAGGCCAAAAATCACTTTAATTTTAAATCAAATCTAATTAGTCTGTTTCTGATGTTATGAAAACAAATGAGATCCACATTTGCCAGATAGATATAAACCCCATCTGCCCTCATATAATTGAGGCCAGACTGTTTAGTGATCTGGTGTTTGATTGAATATTGTTGCTACACAGTGTTTTAACTCTTGAGAAATGCTTTGACATTCTTAACTGAGTTCTGCTTTTAAAACAAACATATTGTCGAATAGCGTAATCTTTACAAGGAAAAATAAAATGTTAGCAACATTCATCTCTGTTGGAAGGATAATAATTTGGTTGGTGGAGTTGTACAACTCCTGTCTTATATACACATAAAAAAGTGGTTCTTCGCACATTTGTAAATTCGTAAAAATTTCAGTAATCTTTTGCATGTCTTTGTGTGAGTATGTGTCTGTGTGTGCATCTGCGTGTGTGTGTCTGTGTCTTTTATCTGTAGGTGTATCTCTGTGTGCTCATGCTTCAAGTATACAGTCACTACTATTAGTAACTCTTGGATGATAACTTATTTTAGGTCTTGAAAGTTTCTCTGCATTTCATAGTTCCTCATCTGTGATGAGGAAATCAAAATTTAAAAGATCCCCAAGGGAACTTTCCTCTTTTCATACTTTCTTCATGACTCATAATGTCCGAACTGAGTATTGGGAGCAACGGACAAAGAAGGGGAGGAAAGGACACAGAAGCTAACCCAAAGAGCAGGGTAAGGCAGGGACCCTTACAGGGCTCACTCCAGGGAATGTGAGAAGGTGAGTGAACAGCCAGTCAAGTCTGCAAGGAGACCCCAAGTGGAAGCCTCAGGAGGCCAGTGTCAGGAAGATTCAGCCCATCAATTCACCCACTCCATATTGTGCCTGGTTTGTGTCAGGTGCTACAATGGGTGAAATGAATGTGGAAGTTTTTTCCCTTGAGCATTTTAAGGACTAGCAGGTAAAACAGACCTAGAAATAAACCATGATAAAATCATAAATGCTCAGAGGAGTGCCATGGGAGCCCCAGGAGTTTAGGCTGTGGGCAGGCAGGAGACGACCTGACCGAGGACAAAATATGTAATGTCTGTCAAAGAAAGACAAGGGTTCTCCAGGTGGACAGCCATCTTTCCTAGGTGTGAATAAAGGGAACATGAACTCCCATCCTGGTGCTGTGTGGATGAGGGGCAGGGGTACATTTTGGGAAATGGCGGAAGTACCTGTAAGAGATGGATCTCGGTTCTTTTAATGATACATAAAGTCTCTGATGAACAGGCTGGCTTGAGTTCAAGATGATGCTTTCTGAATCTATTTTGCTGTTCTTTAGAGAATCTTCATTTGTTTAAAAAGTGCAACCGTTTCCTTAGGCATTTAGCCAAAAAATTAATTTTATTACTCTTCATTAAAAGCATGTTAGAAATAACTCTGGGGAAGAGAGAGATAAAATGGATATCAATATTTACATAATCATTTTTAATGAGATTCTTTTCACGATTATCGGTTAAGACTCTCTTAATTGCAAATGACTGAACCTCCACTCAAACTAGTGTATGCAAAAAAAGGGAATTTGTGGGCTCATAATTGGGAAATCTAAGAGGTGGGGACAGGAATAGCTGGACCAGAGTTTCAGATGTCGCTACAGAACTCCTATGCCTCCATCTCTGTTTGCCTCACCTTATAATTTTGGATCCCAAAGTTTTAAAATAGTATTTTTCTTGAGAAACCTAATGAGGTGGAGAACTCGGGTTGGATTAGCATTTGCCAGGTGGCTTGCTGGTCTTTTGGCCACCATGGTACAAGCGGTGAAAAACTGTAGATAAAATTATAAAATAAAGTTGTCCTCTTGTACCCCATTCTGCAACTTTTGTGGAACAAGAGTGTCAAACATTGGGAATTAAAAATGTCACACATTAGCAATGAGCAATGATTGAAGGTGATAAACTGATTCAGGTAACAATAAGAACAACACTTTACTTTGAGTGCTCAATATGTGCTAGGTATTTTTCCTACACCTTTTATGTGTAACACATTTCATATTCATCAGAATCCGATGAGATAGGCACGACTGTTATCTCTGTGGATGAGGTAACTGAGGCACTGGGAGTTGAGGAGATTGCCCAGGGTCACACACTACTAGTCCATGAAAGTTTGTTTTCAGTCATATGCTCTTAACCATGTGCTGTACAACACAGTTTCATGGTGTAATAATTAGTGAATAAGATCTGTGAATGAATAACTATTGTGTTACAAAGATACTAAGCACATAGTAAAGAAGGGAAGAGGGAAAACTACATATTCTTCTTTAGCCCAATCATTTGATGACTTCACCCAGCTCCCAAGGGTTCAGTGGAGCCCACTCAGGGTGGGGAATGGATTTCCCTTGGCCATATCAAGGCTTACCAGAAAATAGTGAGTATGGATTCAAGGTCACCCACTATAAACCCTTGGGAGTTGGGTTCAGGGATGGCATAGAGGAGCGTGGGGAACAAGAATGGGATCTACTTCCTGAGACATTAGGTAAAATGCAGTGAAGAGACTTTGCTTGAACTCTCCCCTCAGTTCTGTTCTGTAACACCAAATGAGGAGACATTCGAGTTTTTCTGTCTGTTTGCTCTGGGAGCCAGACCAACTTGGGTAGATAATGGTGTCCACTCCTAGTGGAACCAGAGAAGAGGGACAGACGCTGAAGTGCCAGGACTAAAACTGGTTTCGGTAGGGCATGGGGGAGGTATGTGTGAGATTGTCTCCCTTTGCTAAAGTTTTTCTTTTTTCTTTTGTTGTAATTTTAAAAATTGTGGTTAAATATGCAAAACATAAAACTAACCATTTTATTTTATTTTTTCCCCTCTTTAATTCCCTCTCCCCACTTCCACCTCTGACCTATGGTGTTGCTGTTTCCCCTTAAGAACTGGATTTCTGAAGGCTGGGCATCTCCTCCCATAAGTTTGTGACATGCACCCCGGGCCTGGCACACCCCGGCCTGGCACACCCAGGGCCTGGCACACCCAGGGCCTCACACACGCGGACGGCCTGGAGCACCAGGGGTATGGTCTGTGGCTCCACCTAGGGCGTGAACCCAGGACCTTCTGCGCAGACGTGCTAACCACTACACTATGGAGCCACCCCTAAAACTAACCACTTTAAAGTGTACAATTTAGTAGCATTAGTACCTTCACAGTGTTGTACAATACATATCACTGCTATCTACAGGGATACCCTGTTTTATTGCATTTCACTTTATTGCACTTCACAGATATTGCATTTTTACAAATAGAAGGCAGGACTCCACCAGTAAAAAGATTACGAGCTGCTTTGTTGCGGTGGTCTGAAACTAAGTCCGCAGTGTCTCCAAGGTGTGCGTGTTTTCTTTTTCATCATTCCGAATAGAACACTTGCTGTTCCACCTCCCCCAGCCCCAGCCCCTGGTAACGTCTCTTCTACTTTCTGTCTCAGTGAATTTGCCTATTCTACTTACCTCATGTAAGTGGGATCATTCGATTTGTCCTTTTGCAACTGGCTTCTTTCATTTAATATAATGTGCTCAAGGTTCATCCATGTCAGAGCATGTGCTAGAATTTAATTTCTCTGTTAAAATTATGAGACTGGAGAGGAGATGGTGTGAGGCGATCCGGGCTTGCCCTCCATGGATGGCAGTGAGAGAAAGCAGAGCAGAGGTGCAGTCTTCCTGCCCTTCAGGAAGTTCCACGTTGTGATTCGGCTGCTGCTTTGCCATTGACCAAGGCTAGCAACCGGTGTGATTGATGGGGCAACAGAAAAACAAACTTCTTACCCCTAACCTGTTCCCAGAGTCCTTCTTCATACTGCCTAAAATACAGGGACTAGACAGTGGTCCCCGACCTCTTTGGTTCCAGGGACCGGTGCTCTTTTGAGAGTCTAATGTCTGATGATCTGAGGTGGAGCTGAGGTGGTGATGCTAGCGCTGGGGAGTGGCTGCAAATACAGCTGAAGCTTCACTCCCTTGCCCGCCACTCACTTTCTGCTGTGAAGCCCAGTTCCTAATAGGCCCCGGGCTGATACTGGTCTGTGGCCTAAAGGTTGGGGACCCTTGGACTAGGAGAATTACTTGATTTAACAGAGAGAGAGAGTAGGGAGTTGAGGTGGGAAGAAGACCTGCCAGTTATTCACACTTTATGTTAATTTCATCAGATCATTTTTCAGCACTCTCAGCTGACCTGAACAAATAAGAATTATGATGTTGGAGCGAAGGATAGAGTAGAGCCGAAGTTTTGGATCATATGTATGGTTGCTTATTCAGACACTGTCTAAGCCCCAGGCACCTGGGGAGAAGGAGGGAGAGAAGAACCTAGACTTGAGAGAAGAAGGACAGAGGAGCTAGACTTGCTCTTGCCAGTCTTAACTGGGACCAGATGGTATACCTCCCTGGCCCACCCAGGAGCTGTCATTCAAAACACCTAAGGGCCCTAGCCCACCTGCAGTCTTGAAGAGGAATGGGGAGAGCCAGACTTTGCAGCCTCCCTCCCTCTGTCCTTTGTAGGTTCTCTGGCAATGGAGACATGAAGAGGTTTCCAAGGCTCGCTCTGGGTCAAGCAGTACAAAGAAGTTCTTTGTAGAGACAGTTTATGTTCTATTCAGCTGTACTCACACGTTCTCTTCCAGCTCTAAGATCCTGTGTCTATGAATCTAAAGGATTCTGTGAAGGTTTACATACTTCGACACTCTCATAGGATGGGCCTCTTCACCTCAGTGTATTTCTTTCTTAGCATAACATTGAATGGATTTGGTGAAAAGGTAGCAGCTTTGACTGAAGAATGTGCAGAGTCAGGAGACAGGAAGGAGGTTACTAGGTCTGTGTTGTTGACCTAATTCTGTATTATGTTTTCATTGACTGAGTTGATTATTTTTAATCTCATTTCCTGGTAAGTGAATTACCTTTACTACTTTCAAGTTTTCCACGTCCTAGTTCCTTGCAGCATTTTATATGCACTGAAAATTCCCTGCCTAAGCTTTTTCTCATTCTTTTAAGCTAGTAGGAACAATATTATTTGAACAGCAGCATTGTTGCTGTTATTGTAAACACCCTGGTCTTACACATAATTTGTATGAAGAATAAGTTAATAATTATTGTCAAGTCTTTAAAGGAGCTGTGTTCGTTGTGTTGCATTTTAATGTTTAATGTACCACCTTAATCTTTTCATTTTCATTACCTTCCTTGAGTGAGTAAATATGCATAACTAAATCTGGCTTTTTTCACTGTCTCTAAAATCTTTTTCCTTGTTAAACAAGTTAGTTGTTCCAAAGTTATATTCATCATATATTGCAGTTGCTGGCATTGCTTTTTGTGTTTTGATTTCAATGAAAACACTTAAACAAATCACTTTTAAAAATACATATTCTCATTGTATTTTGAAACTGATACTCATTTTATCTTGAGGTTAGGTTGAACGTAAGAGAGACATTCCAAGTTAATGTTCAAACTCACACGCAGCAGTATTAAGTTATCTCAAGTTCCTTCATGAGTCATTTCGAAAAGCTGTAGTGTTTCTCTTCCTTTTGCTGCTCAGAAAACAGGGTCCTTTGGAACAGGGAATCCCCAACTGAAAAAGCTCTGCTGTGGCTCAACATCCTGCAAACTATTCTTCCACTTCCCCATATAAGTCCAATATTTAATATAAGATTTGGTTAATGCTAAATGGAGGGGCTCTGGCTTAAACAGTCGTGAGAGGGAAACTGTTAGCTCTAGTTCTGTAGCATAGCAAAGGGAGAACATAGCTATGTTAACTTGGAGATTTTTAATAAATAGAGAAATGAGGGATTGTTTATGATTTATGAAAGAGGAAATTTGGAGTGGTGATTAAGACTAGAACCACTGGTATTAGATAAATCTGGTTGAGCCATTGACTACCCAGGTGACTTTGATCTAACTAAGGGATTTCCATTTGTAAAGATACTAATATATAATGTTTAGGGGATATTGTGAAACTAATGTACCTATTTTGATATCTAGTACAAGGAAAGTTCTCAGTAAATGGATCATTTATTCATAACTTTATTCATAAATATTTTGTCATGTGTGTACCAAGAGAAATATATTATAAATTTCTTTGTGGCTGTTTAGTTGAAATAGAATGATGGCTATTGTCTCCATCTTAAAGGTACTCATGGATAAGGCAAATTGACATTCATGCGTATTGATGTAACTGAAGGCAATTTTCCTGCCTCTTGCCTGGTGAACTCCTATTTGTCTTTTAAACCCAACTCTTTATCACCTTCCCTGATCTTTCAGATGGCTCTTTCCTTTGTGTTTCCCTTGTACCAGGGTAACTCTTCTGTTGTTATCTTTATCTTAGGGTTCCTGCAGTCTCCCCTTTTGGACATGAACATTTTGAAAGGGAACGAATTATTTTATTCATACTTACTTTCCCCCCTCCCAGCCTCCCACCCTACTATTGTCTAGTACAGGACCTGGCATAGAGGCAGCTTACTTGGATTGAAATAGATTGCATTTAATTAAATCGAATACCTATATAGAAGGCAGGGCCATACAAAATATTTGGGGCCCACAAGACTGCTGGCTATGTCCATAAGGTGTCTCATTTTACAGTCTTGTGTTTGATTCCAGGACCCCAATCTTGACTTAGCACCAGAATGCACATCATATTTGATGCCACTCAGGACTGCAGTTGTCATTGCAGACAAAAGAGTGTGGTGTGATTCAGCTGCCAGCAGTTGTCAGGTTTCTTCAGGCTTTACAAATGGATTGCCTTTCTTTGGGATATGAACAGCAATGTGGTTGGTTCAGTCTACTGGAATTAAGATGGCCAATGTGACAGTAGGCAATAAGGGCTCAGATACAAGCTTAGAAATTGTTTTCAGATGTGATAGTTTTCCTGGTGAGAATGAATGGATTTAATATTTGTTTTGGACCTGTCAGTGGGGATATCTTTTTATTTGTAGTCTCTCTTGAGGCATAGGTTTACTTTTGTGTCCTTCAGTATCCTTTTTAAGAAAATGGAAGTAATTATTCCATGTATGGTGGCAGTTAAAAATAACACTGATTGTTATATCTTTAAATATGAACAATATCCATGAGCCATTTTTATGTACAAAATTTTTATGTAATTGCTACATCTGTTACATAGATTGCAGTTTTACTATAGATTCCTTTCTGGAACTTTGATATTCTTGAGAAGACGGTGAAGTTTAAGTACATATTCTTCTACCTGTTGTAATTTTTTACTCTCTGTTTGGCAGGTCTATTTTTCTTATTTTATTCAAGAATTGACTTGAAACTCTTTTTTCTCTGGCCATGAGCCCCCAAAGGTGGGGTAGTAGGAGCGTCCTGCCATATGTGAATGCAATGGAGGGTGCGTTGTCTGTATAAAACAATAAAACCAACAAAAGTCGGTCTGCTTTTTAATATTACCATGTGACGACAATTCAAAGCAAATGTCAGTGATAAAATACTCTTCCCTGAAAAAACTCTCTTGTTGACCTAAGTTCTAAGTTCTGCTGTGGTTACCAGTTGAATTTTAGTAATATATATGTAAGCTATAAATTGGTACATTTATATGACTTATTCTTTAATAAACATTGTTTCTATGTACAAGTTAATTTGGAGAACTCCTACTTAAACGCCGAGTGACATCCATTCACTTAAAATTTTTTATTGGGGTAACATTGGTTAATAATGTTTTAAAAAAATAATGAACATTTCTTCTCTCACACAGTTTCTGAGGGTCAGTATCTGTGAGTGGCTTAGGCCCATGCTTCTGGCTTAGCCTCTTTCATGAGGTTTCAGTCATTTGTAGGTTTGCTTGGGGTGTAAGATCTACTTCTAGCTCAGTCTTCAGGTCCCCTCTGGCTGTTGGTTGGAAGCCTCAGTTCCTAGCTATTTGGGCCTCTCCACCTGCCTGTCCATCATGGCTTCTGGCTTCCCCCAGTGTGAGCAATCCATATGCATTCATTTTGAGAGTAAGTTCCTAAAGGTTCAGAATTGAACTCACTTTAGGTATAGTTCTAGTCTCTGACTCCTGGGAACTATACATTTCTGTGTTTAAACTGTAGATTTGAAGTAAACAATGACAGCATAGTGATCGTAGAGATGAAGAGACCTATGTACTTCTACTCTGTCACTCTTTGTGACATTTGGAGTTTTTGTTTGTGTTTGAAAATTGAAATGGTGAAACAGTGTAAATTGCAGGGGGTATGATTTTTATTTGTAAGTGTAAATTTTAGTTTACACATTCATTGTATTGAATTTGGAAAACATCTTTAAATTAAAATTTACTAATTAAATTTTAAAATTAAATTCTTGTTTGTTTTAAAACTAAAGAAGGAATAAGAAAATACAATTAATTACATCAGCCTGATTTATTATTGTCCTAAATAGGAACTTTCTCAGACATTTTCTTTTTTATTGAAATTAGCTTATTCTGTTACTATAATATTATTATGTATAGATAAATTAATGTTCATTATTAATAATAAAAACAGGCCAACATATAGATATGTTTTTCTCTCTTTGTTTTAAAATACAGTAAAATAGTTAAAGGCTATTAGTTTTTCTTTTTTTCCCTTTTTTGAATGGTAACCTTTCTTTTTTATTCTTTATTTTTTCTTAGCATGATGACAAATAAAATAAAAGTGTCTCTGCCTGTGCTTCTTTTCTGGCCATTGTTATTATTTGTTTTATTTTACAATTTTAACTAAAAATAGTTTTGCCATATAGAGAAGTGTGGTGTTAGATAATTTACTTAGGTCAAATTTGCTAAGGTATGTCATTGCTTCTGGAATAATTTTCTCCATAAACTTTACCATCTCTAATAACTTTCCTTGTATTCCATACTTAGTTAAATAAACACATATTGCTTTTATAGAACAGCATGTTCCTAAAAAATCTATATGTAATAAGAATCATTGGAAAACAGAGATATTTAAAATATATTCTTTAAACATAAACGAGTTATTCATTTTCTTTTCAGTGTGCATTTACCTTTCCCCTCTTTTTCTCTTAAAAGAGAAGCAGCAAGCACCCATAAAGGGATATTCTGTGTTCTGACAAAGAATGTTAGATGCTTCCCCCAACCACCTTACTTTTTGCTCTGCTTAAGAGAGGCCTATAGCTCATTTCCACCCTGAAAACAACTTTGTTCCAGCCTCCTGGGTTTTTACTTGTCTTACAGACTCTCTTTCCCATAACTCTGAAGTCACAGATCAACTTCCTATCCAGCTAGAGTCAAAGCAGCACAAAGTTCCCTACCAAAGAGAGTCCATGAACCATTCAGGTTAAAGATGAAGACGTTTCCGTTTTCTCCATGTGGCCTGGGAACACGGTATCTGGAAATCACATCTAAGAACAGGCACATAATATGAGCTTGAATATATTGGTTAAGTGAATGAGCTCCTCACACTTCACATTAACAATCGACCGGGAATTTCTGAATGGCCCTTGCAGTTCTTAAGGAAGAGCAGCAAGTTCTTTTAGACCCTTCATATCCACAGGCCTGGATGTATTTACTTGTGAGTTTTCCCAAATGTATTTTCAGAAGAGCTCTTTTAACACAATGGTTTGGGTCAAACTTCTCAGTACTTCATCCTATCAGTTCAAAATATAAAAAAGATGCCTATGATAGAGTGGCTTGCCATCTGGACATCACTGTCATACTGTCAGAGGCCAGCCATTCCCTCCTCCTATAATTTTCCCTGCTTTGTTTGGCACAGGGGAAACCTCCCTGTCCTTTGGCCTCTTCCCACAGCATCTACTTTTTGTTGGATAACAGTAGTCATTAATCAGATGTGCACATCTGAGTGAAGACATTGAAGGAGAGCAACCAATGGTGTGAATTTCAGGCCAGTGATGGGAAAAGTCACATGGTATTTCTGGAGAGGGAATTCTGGCTTCAGAAACATCAGGTTATAAATCCTGACTCCTTAATCTAGATTAGCTAGGAGGTGATCTTGGGCAAATGATTGACCTCTTGGAGACTTAGTTTTCTCATCTCAAAAACGGGGATGATAATTCCAAGTGGCAGGGTTGTTGTTGGATTAAGTAGGATAACGGTGGTAGTAATGCTTAGCACATAGCGGGCTCTGTTAATTGGCAGTTGTGAATGTGATATTAAGGGCCATTTTAGGCTTCTCTGAAGCCTTCCTTAAGTCTGTTTCTGCCTGGATAGCTGATACAAAGCACTGGTTTTCCTCAGAGTTAACAGTAAAAACTTTTTCTATTGAAAAGGGTATTCAGACACTTGGGAATGATTAGTCTGGATGTTAGTTTTATTATTTGCTTTGTGTCAGTTGTTTTATTATTCTTAAATCATCTCCCTTTGAATTTATTGGCGTCTCTTCCAGTATATGTGATGCAAATCACTGAATAATTTAAAGGTTAAAGGGATGATGTGTTCATTTCAGGGCAGGAGCTTCTCTCTAAAAGAGGGCCAAAGTTTGCCTCTTAAATATGAGGGTGATTTTACATAAGGTCACAATAAAGTTAAGAAAATGCTTTGATTGAGTCTCTTCCATTTACATATACAGGTCTAGTGATGACTTCAAGAGAGGCACAAAATTATAGTTTGACTATATGTTAAATGGTAAGCCTCAAGATTTTCAACTTGGAGAGAAAGGCTGTTACTTTCCCTTATATCAAAAACCCCAATTGAAATATTAAGGAGTTTTAATAGTCTTTGATAAAAGACTCTGAGATGGAATCTGAGCTATTTATTAATCTGGTATATTTAATTTCTTTGGGCTAGGGAGGAAAAATAGTTTTTCCTGAAAAAGTAATATCCACAGTAAATGAAACACTTAGACACTGGTGTCTATTTTTAATGAATGGATATGAGAGCTGGGAAAGCCATTTAGTTTGCCTGTGTGTCAGTTTCTTTATAAAATGAGGGAGTTGGACCAAGAGTTCACCTCTTCTATCCTCACATGCTCTGATTGGTAATGCAAATCATAAGGTTTGAATGACTGTTGAATACCTGTCAGTCACTCTGTACTCTTGAAGGATGACAGGCCTCCATAAGATTGTCTACTTTTAATATTTTAAGAAAAGAAATTGCTTAAACTTTTGTAAATGAGAAAAAGGGGAGCAAGAGAATTTTGATTTTGCCCTCATTCTATTTATTTATTTATTTATTTATTTAATCAACCTGCAAGTCACTACTGCTTCTTTAAAGTTAAATAAATGCTTATTTCTGTTGATTTTTTCTGGGTAGCTTCTCAGAGTTGTGCTTTACTCTGATAGAATGTGCTGTGTTAAAAATGTTCCCCACCACCCTAAAATTCTTAAATTGTGACCACTGGTGGCTGCCATCACACTATTTTCTGTAGGTTTGTTAGAAATTTGCTTCATAAAGCTTAAACGTGAGGAGCTCAAGTAAACTAGCATTAATTTTTAAGTAACCTTTAAGTTCATTTTTCTACCAAATGTGATTTTCTTTTCTATTCTTTAAATTTCACTTAACTTTTACTAGATATTTTGGTGGTAACTTTGAGAGAAACATTGTTATGTTACTCCTTCCATGAGTTTACACCTCATTAGCATGTAACTAATTACATATCAATAGTTTACCAAGTACTTCAATCATACTTTAACTCACTTCAACCAATATGCGTCTCGCAACATGTTTATAAAGTTAAGCACTTATAATTATCAACTTTTTATAGAGTAGGAAATTGGGGTGTAGGAAAGTTAAATACCTTGCTGGGTATGTTGACATGGAAATCCTAGTCTGACTTCAACTTTAGTGCTGCACCGGTTCAGGTCAAATCAGCAAGCCTACTGGTGTATACCCTCTGTTGCACTTCAAAACATTTTCAGATGAGGAACCCCAAAGAATAAATTTGTAAAGGTTGACTTTACTTATGTGACACTTTGGACAAAAGGATTTTCTTTCCCTCTCAAAATACTATATAGGTCACTCCACATTCCTTCATAAAGCCGCACCTGTGAAGTAAATACGATATGTATTTAAGTTAAGGATTTCAAAACATTCAGCTTAGGAGAAAGATGTGGGCCACAGTGAATTCATTCATTCAACAGTCAAATGAGGGTCCTAGGGGATGGGGAAACAGCAGTGAACTGAAGAGATGAAAATTCTGGCCCTCATGGAGACTGTAAGGGACCGTGATGGGGAGACAGAGCATGAAACAGTAAATACGTGAAAATAGTCTGTCATCACATGGGGATATGTGCTATGGAGAAAAATAAAGGGACTGAAGTTTTTTAAAGAGTGTGAATCAGAAGTTGACATTTAAGCTTAGACCTGAAGAAGGCAGGGAAGGAAGAAGCCTCTAGATGCATGGAGGAGGAAGGCTCCTGGCAGGGGAAACAGCAAGTGTGAAAGCCCTGAGGTGGACACGCTTCTGGCAGGTGGTCTCACTTATAATGAGACCATTGTAAGTGGAGAAAAAGAACTAATACAATGATTATGTCAGAAATGTCAGCATGTAACAGGCACCTGATGGGTAGGCCTCTGTGAGATTATAAGATTTTATATGCTTTTAGTGCTGGATAGTGGAAAGATACCCCTCAATTGTTTATGCAGAGGGTAGTGTTATTACTGATACTGTCAACTCTTGTAGCAATTTCAGTCTTTAAGAAGACTTTTTAGTATATTTTTCTGAATAGGGATTACATCTATAAAATATAAAGTTCAAGGGAGATATGAGTGTAAGTTATAAGTGTCCCTTCTATACCCCAGACACCTAGTTCTTCTCCTGGAAGGCATGAATATTATCACAAATTAGGCCCCTAGATACTAATATAGCATAGAGGTTGCGGGCAACAGCTTTGGGGCCAGAGCATTTCAGTCCTGGTTTTGGTATTCGCTACCTGTGTGACCTGGGCCAAGGGCTGTCTCTAAATGCCTTCATTTCCTCATCTGTAGAATGGATAGAGTCATCATAGAGTTGTTGTGAGGCTTAAATGAGGTTATATATTTATGTAATATATATATATAGAGAGAGAGAGAAAGAAAATATATAAATATAAAGAATTTAGCATAGTTTCTAGCAAACAATAAGTACTCCATAAATATTAACTATTACCAGCATATTTAGTTCTCATAGGAAGCTTTTAAGGGAATCCCATCGTACAGATGAGGAAAGTGAGTCTTAGAAAGGTCAAGAAATTTCCTAGGAAACTGAAGCTAGTATGAGAAAGTTCAATGATGGTCAATTAGAATTATAATACCACATTCCAGGGTTTCCTAGGTGAGTGTCATTGAGATAACTCTTTTATGAGTCTTCCTTTCAGCCAAATAAGGTGGATAAATGTCAGGTGAATGTAAATATAGAAAAACTCGTAGGTGTTTGCTTGAGAGCCTAATCAAATTTAATTCTTTTATTTTTCATGGTTTTAGCCAAGGATATTTTACAAATGCACACTTTTTTTTTTTTTTTTTTTTGCTTTAGGCAACTTTCATTCTTCTAGCCACTGTTTAATGAGCATTGTGTTCCATGCAGCGTATTAGGCACAGTGGGTGAAAAAACTAGATGAAGTCCTGACCTGTGATGGTTACAGTTAAGGGAGAGACACAGATGAAGAGATCTGTAAAATACTGGGTATTTTTTGCTCTCATAGGGATTTGTCCAATTTGGGGAAAGGTTGATTTCCTTAAACCAATAGGTGTTTTCAAAAACATTTTTTTTTTTTGAGAATTCACTAAGTTTGTTGCTCATGGACGTACATCAAATAATTCTTAGAAACAATAGGCTTGTTTTTCATTTGATATGCCTGAGAACGTGCTAAACATTTGGTGGTGTTGCTTGCTTTGAAGGTTCACTGGGTTGCAGGCAGATATTGCATTGTTTGCCACCAGAAAAGTCATCATCAGTGTAGCGCATAAAGGAGATTATGACTTTATAACGTACAAAGGGAAATCAATAAGTATGGATTTTAAATGGAATGTTTTAATGGTGGGAAATGTGAGCACAGTTTGCCTTGAAACAATGTTAAATTATAAACATTGTCAGCTATTATTTCTTGGGTGGAAGAAGTGAAAAACCTTGAACCATTAATTCTGATTTGCCTGATATATATGGTCTACTCAGCCCTGCTATAGGCCTAGGGGGAATAAAACATAGTCGAAGGTTTAAAAATAATAAACTCTTTGATTAGCTTAAATCAGGATTTGTTTGGATAATGCTTGTTTTGCCAAATTTGCTGATAAATCATGGTAGGCACTCACTAGAAAAGGGAAGTATAGTATGATTTTAAATATTTACTTATTATTTGTTGCCTTCAGTGACAGTCATTGCATGTGTTTCCTTTTGTTCATTGGCCCTTCTTTTCAATTTTATTACACTTTACCTCCTTATCTACTCTTTTCACTCTCTGTGATCCCGCCACTCTCACCTCCTTAGCTCATGTTCTTGGTCTTGTGTGGGAAGACATCTCTCATAGAAATTCTAGCCTTTCCACCCCTGCTTCGGTTAAGAGTGAAATTCACCTACAGAATTTTTCCTGCCTTTCAGTTCCGGTTAATGCCTCTGAGAGTAGAGCTGCCTATAGCCCACATGGAAAGATTGAATTACTTCATATTCTAGGTACAGAGCTGTAAATCCTGAATGCTTGCGCTGTTGGGGCAGGTTCTTTGCCAGTCAGCCTAGACCTCACATTCCAACCTCTCTGGAAGTTGTCTGTGTATCTAAATCCCTGGTTTCTTTTAGACCCATTTTAAAAGTCAGCTGGTCAGTGTAGAGTTTCCATACTGTGAAGGCCTCAGTGTGTGCTCTGTGACCTGGTAAATAGCATTGGACCTCTGGAACCCTGGAGGCTAGGCAGATTTCCTTGTGGCTCCTTTACAGATGCATTGCTTGGGATTGGCGAATCCCTATCCCTAAACAGCGATAGGAAAGAGGTGGCACTTAGCAGTCACTCACCATTGTTTTCTCTAAAGACACAAGCAGCAGTCTCTGTTGGCCACTTGCCAAATGCTTAAAGTCCTTGAAGTTAAGCATCGAATTGGCAGCCCCTTTCTCCCTTCCTGGAGAAGCCTAAGGCAGGACAAACGGAACAACTATTGTGTTTCTCTGTAGAAGTGGGAGACATTAGTTTTTCTCTAAAGACAGCCATCATATCATGTCATTCCTGTCGTATCATTCATCAGAGTAGGTAGACCTCTGCCATTTCGCCTGACTTGTTAAGATTAGTCCCAAAAAGCAGTATGTCTGAACGAAACTCCTGTCCCTTCTCAAGCCCTTGGGAAGCCCTGGCCTTATTCTGAGTCAAAGATCTCCATGGTTCCACCTCCTTCAAGAATCATTCCACAGCCAGCTTCAGTCACTCTGTGCTGTCTTCTCTCACCCCGACATGCATCCCACAACTGGCTCTTCAATACCAGCCTGCCAGATCCATTTGGGAGGTTTCTTTGGCTGCCTTTTTTTTTTCTTTTCTTTTCTTTCTTTTTTTTTTTTGCACAATGGTCTACAACTGTTAACTCTTTTTATCACTGAGTAAGGCAGTATAGTGTGTCCATGACAATATGGGTTATATCTGACTCTTTATTAGATGAAATCATATACATAGAGCCCCTAGCCCCGCACTTGGTACATATGGTAGGGATACCATAAACATGAGCTTTCTTGATCCTTTCTGTATTCTTTTTTGGCAGCAAGCAATGTGTAGGCAGGCTCTTCAATTCTTGTTCGGTGAGCATCTTCATAGTGTTATGGGTAAAAGAGTGGACCTTGGTCCCCTACTGTTTGGGTCCAAATTTATAGTCTAGGTGACTTTGGGCAACTTAGGCAATTTGCTTAACCTTTGTGCCTTGGCTACCTTATCATCAGTTAGCACGAAGAGTTCCTATTCATAATGTTGTGAAGATTAATATTGTAGGTGCTTATAAGACCATGTGTCTGGTACATAGTGCTAAGAAAGTAGGAGAAACATCCTGTTATATTAATAATAGAAATGGGGCTACAGAGGTCACTGTAGTATAAATCAGCGGGCTTTCATTGCTATGAAGGCTAAAGGAAGGTGAGTACACCCTTTCTTTCTTCGGGAAAACCCAGGTCAGATTGGAGCTGAATGTATAAAATGGGATCCCAAAACTGGGGTCAAAAGGTCATTGGAGCAGCCTAGCTGGGAATGGGAGTTTCTGACTCAGCTAGGTACAATATGCACATTTCTCAAACCTTATTGTAAGAATCACCTGGGGTACTTATTAGGTATGCAGACTCACTCTAGGGCTTTGCCTCAGACAGATCTACTGAATCAGAATTTCAGGGAGGGCCTTGGAATCTGATGGCTAACAACCCAGACAAATAGTACCACCTGGAAACACTAAACAGCCATCACCCAGGAAGCTTGAAAAAACACTGATGCCTGGTTCTCATGCACAGGACATTCTGATTTCATTGTTTTGGGGCATGGAGACTTTTTGTTTTAAAGCTTCTCACAGAAATGTAATGTGAGCCAGGGTTGAAATCCACTAAAATTGAGAAAGAATCAGACTTAAGTTCTCAGAATCGGTTGAGATGTGTGTTAACAATACGGGATTGATTTCTCCAGCCCCAGCCTGCTGAAATCCTACACACTGGTGATAGTAGGGGTTGTGGAGGGGGTAGGGGGAGTGGGCCCTGGAATCTGCATTCTATATAGACTTTCCAGGTGATTCTTCTGCATGCTAGACTTTGAGGACTACCCACTAAACAATGTTTTCCCTTAGTACACATGCGTGAAAGTGGCTGAATGAATGAAAAAAATCATTACTTTCTTTCCTGCTAAACCCATCTGTTAGAAACATGCTTATCCACGTACTGTAGGTAAATTTATTACTCTCCTTTGATTGGCATAAGGTTTCTAGATAGGTCTAATTTTTAACATGGTTTGATTTGACCTGGCAGAAATTTATGGGAGTTATTTTTGTTTTTTTTGGCATAGCTACATGAACACAACAGGTCAGATGATGAAACCAGGGAAAAGTGCTGTAGAACAAAATTGACTGGTTGGGCAGGTTGTAGTTCAGCATAGGGTGCCTGTGTTCTCAAGGCTGTTAAACAAAGGGTCTGAAAAAGTAAAAAAATGACTGAACAGAGAATGTAGACGTTTATAAAATTAAATGTTTATGTAGCTGTTCTAAAGGCAGAAAGCATGCTGCTTTTCACAGATGGCCATTCTGCACGGGGCTGGAGTCTCACCTGCTTTTGCTCACTGCTGCATCCCCAGTGCCCAGCACATGCTTGGCACTTAATAGGGGCTCCACAAATAGTTTAGGAATGAGAATCCTTCCTACTGCAGCAGTAGTGTGAGTGCAGTGTTTTCCCTTTTTGCATTAAGACTGAGGGAAATCATTTCTTTGGAGAGCTAGTCTAGTACATTTGTACGTACTACATCAGTGCAGACATTTATCAGGTCCCCTTGGAGGAAATGACTCCTCTGTCTGCAAAACTAGCTCATAAAGTAGTTGGAGGCATTTTATTTGCATAGATAAAGAATCTGTTACTCCTGCTGGAGGTGGGAGGAGATTAAGTGTGGAAGTATCATAATAAGAGTTTCCAGAGCTGCACATTGGCAGTTCCCATGGGAGCCCTGTCCAGGGGAAAGGATGAACTGCGAAGGATAATGCTACCACTGAATGCTGCTAGTAGTGAGTTTATCTCTATTAGGGAGATGGATGCATCTGGTGATCAAAGTCTGATGGCATTAAACAGGTGGTCAGCTTCTCCTGTGATCTAATTCATGTTCAGCTCACCGATAAACTTAATCCTTTGCTTTTTCATGTAGCTTGTCTATGGTCCATGGACCAGCAAGATTGACATTACCTAAGAGCTTGTTGAAATGCAGACTCTTAGGGCCCACTCCAGCAAGCCTAGTGTGCCGGGTTTGCCTTATATGTAGCATTCTCTTATTATATCATGACTCACTGATGCTTAGTTACTGTGAGTCAGCATCCATGAGTTTTATTAACTTCAAGATACTGATGAAGTAGTTGCTGAACCTGTAAACTGAGAACTGACCCTCAGCAGAGGTGAATTCACCAGGGAAATGTCACCGAATGGGTGACAGAAGGCCAATTGGCCTTCTTCAGGTGACCTCCCTTTGTTGTATAGTGCCTTTTAATTTCAGCACTGATACCTGGTACAGGTTGCCTCAGATAACTGTATGGGCTTCGTTTCCATTCTGGCATGTGCACTGTAATGAACTCTTCTCCTTTCTAGCTGCATGAGCATACTTCCTCCAGTTACTTGGCAGCCAGCTAGGACCCCAGTGGTTTCTGAGAGTCTTTATAGTGGTAAAGAAAGGAGCCTTATTTGTTGAAATTTTGTAGATGTATTTGTCTATAGATTATTATAATCATTTTTTTTAAATTAACTAAAGTCCATACTTTATTTTAACTTCTTTAGTTTTTACCTAATGTCCCTTTTCTTTTCCAGGATCACATGAAGATACCACATTTTGTTTAGTTATCATCTCCCCTTAGGCTCTTTTTGGCTGAGTTTCTCAGATTTTCTTTGTTTTTGATGACTTTGCCAGTTTTGAGGAATATTAATCAGGTATTTTAGACTGCCCCTCAGTTGGGATTTGTCTGATGTTTTCCTCGTGATTAGACTGGGTTATGCGTTTTCAGGAGGACAACACAGAAGTGTCATTCTCATCATATCATATCAAGGATACATACGTCAGCATGACTTGACACTGTTGTTGTTGGCTTTGATTACCTGGCTGAGGAATTAGTCAGGTTCATCTATTTTAAAGTTACTCTGTTCTACCCCTTTCCCTACAGTACTCTTTAGAAGGAAGTCATTATGTATCATACACACTCAAGAATTGAAGAGCTATGTTTGAGGTTCGAGTATTTACATTAATTATTTGGAATTCTCTTTTGTATGGGAGATTGGTCACTTCTCCATCATTTATATCAGTGGACTCATGAAAGCCTATTTTATGCTTTGTGTTATGATCCAATACTACTTACTTTTGTCACTCAAATTATAGATTTTTTTGACATCCATTAGAAATATACAACTTTTATTATTAACGGGTCTAGGTCTACCTGCAAGCAAAGGTGGTAATCATTTAACTGGTGTGATTTCAATCCAGCTTCTCACCAATTTTAAAATTGGTGCCATTTGAAATACCTAGTTACTCCTTGTATTAATTTGCCAGAGCTGTCTTGACAAAGTATCACAGACTGGGTGGCTGAAACAACAGAAATTTATTTTCTCACAGTCCTAGAGTCTGAGAGTCTGAGATCAAGGTGTCAGCAAGGTTGAATTCTTTTGAGGCCTCTGTCCTTGGCTCTTTGATGGCCATCTTCTCCCAGTGTTCTCACATGGTTATTTTTCTGGACTTGCCTGTGTTCTAATCTCCTCTTCTTGTAAGGATACCAGTATTGGATTAGAACCCACCCTAATGATCTCATTTTAATCGAATCACCCTTTGAAAGACCCTGTCTTCAAATACATTCACATTTTGAGGTACTGAGGGTTAGGACTTCAATATCTGAAATTTGGGAAAATGCTATTCACCCCCTCACACTCCTTTAGGGAGTCTTTTCACCAGGTTTTCCTAGAAGGGGTAGTGACTAGTTGTGTTTCTTAGTTTATCTTACTAACATTACAGTCATTGCTGTGAGGCAGAAGTGTACATCCTCTAAAATGGTTTGAGACACCAGCAGTTGGATTTAGGGTAGCATGAGATCACTGGGTGCCTAAATGAGTGGTGGGAGAAATGAAAGGAGTTTCTGGGCAAAATTCATAAAGAAGATAGTAGGGCACTAAAATAGGAAGTTTATAGTAGCCTACTTTGTGTGTAAGATGACTCTGCCTATTATTGAAAAACATCTTTCTTTAGCTGCTTGACCACATACAAATCTATAAGAATGGCCTCAGGGTCAAATACATAAGAAAATTTGGTGATTTATATTGCAAAGGTGATTCCCTCTTTGTATACATGCTACCCAGTGTGATGTAGAAGAATATCTGTCTCTATTCTTAGTTTAGGGTTATGTTAAAAAAAAGACCTGGCTTTATCTATACCTTGCCTAAAGGAGTATGAATATTGTGTACTGAATTAATATTTCTTGATTCTAAGCCCAGTCTTTGAATCTGAGTCTATTGTGGCTTTATAGACAGCAGATCCTGCTAGTGCTTATGGTTTTGTTCTTTCATCTTATTCAACCATTGCAGAAGGTAATGGTGTCAAGCTTCATGTTTTCTGTCATACTTGTCTTCTAAGGCCAGTAATAATTTAGGACACCATACAATAATGAGGGTGATTCAAGGAAGAAATCAAGATGGAATGGAGAGAGCCTGAGCTATGTTCCTGATTTCTTAATCTATGGCAGAGACTACTAGTTGCCTTCCCAAATCTGTTTTCTGGCTTTAGCAAGAACTTTAACCCAGTTAAAAATTATATTTCTCAGCCCCCATTACATTCAAGTATGTCCACATGATTAAGTTTCAGCCAATAAGATGTAAGTAGAAGTGTTTGGGAAATTCCAGAAAGGCCGTTGAAAAGGAAGACCACACATTTCTTGCTGCTTTCTCATTTCCTTCTTCTTATAATCTTGAATATGATGACTGGAGTACTAGCAGCTATCTTGGACCATGAAGTGAAGCGAATTAAAGGTCTTGAACATAAGACCTTTAAAACTCCTAGAAGAAAACTTGGGGAAAAAGCTCCTTGAGAATGATGTTGGCAATGATTTTTTTACATATGGTCCCAAAAGCACAAACAATAAAAGCAAAAATTAGTAATTGGGACTATATCAAATGAGAAAGCTTCTGCACAGCAAAAGAAACAATAAACAAAATGAATGGCAACCTATGGAATGGGAGAAAATATTTTCAAATCATATATCTTATAAGGGGTGAGTACCCAAAATATTTAAAGAATTCATACAAACCAAGCAAAAAATCCCAAAAATACAATTAAAAATAAACAGAGGAACCGAATAGACATTTTTTTCCTGAAAAAGACTTACAAATGGCCAACAGGTACATAAAAAGATGCTCAACATTACTTGTCATCAGGGAAATTCAAATCAAACCCACAATGAGCTATAACCTCACACTCGTTAGAATGGCTATTATCAAAAAGATAAGAAATAACGTGTTAGTGAGGATGTAGGGGAAAGGGAACCCTTGTGTACTATTGGGAGAAATGTAAATTGGTGCAGTCACTATGAAAAACAGTATGAAGGTTCCTCAAAATTTAAAAATAGTACTATTACATAATTCAGAAATCATGTTTCTGGGTATATATTCAAAGGGAATGAAAACAGGATACTAAAGAGATATCTGCACTTCCGTGATCATTGCAGCATTATTTACAATAGCCGAGATATGGAAACAACTTAAGTGTGCATTAACAGATGACAGAATAAAGAAGACACACACACACACAGTGGAATATTATTCTGCCATGAGAAAGAAAGAAATCCAGACATTTGTGACAACTTGGGTGGACCTTGAGGGCATTGCGCTGAGTAGCTAAGTAAAATAAATCAGAAGGGAAGACAAACATTGTATAATATCACCTACATGTGGAATCTGAAAAAGTTGAACTCCTGGAAACAGAGAGTAGAATGGTGGTTACCAGGGGCTGGGGTATGGGGGAAATGGGCGGTTTTGGTAAAAGGGTACAAACTTTCAGTTGTAAGATGTTTGGGGATCTAATATAAAGTAGGTGATTATAGTTAACAATACTGTATTATATACTTGAACATAGCTAAGAGGAAATCTTAAATCATTCTTATCACAAAAAAAGAAGTGTTAATTATGTGAGGTGATGGAGGTATTAGCTATAGCTATGGTGGTGGTTATTTTGCAATATATAAGTGTATCAACTCAACACGTGTACACCTTAAACTGACACAATATTCTATGTCAATTATATCTCAATAAAGTTTGAGAAAAAAATATACTACTTTAGAAATATCGGTACATTAGTACTTCTGAAAATCACTAACTTCTTTTGAGGTATAATTGACCTATAACATTACATTTGTTTCAGGTGTACAACATAACAATTTGATATTTTGAATTATTAAGGGCTGAATAAAATATTCTGTTATGGATTCAATCTTTTTGTAGTTTACATTGAATAATCATTTAGGCAAAAAGTTTTTAACAGATCCAAAACCTGGACTCGCACCCCATGACACTCCAGGTTTTTGTATAATGGTTTTGGAAATAGAACATGTGAATCATGTCATTGGCATTATCTCTTACAGGATCCATGAAAGGAATAAAAAGAGTATTGTGTTACCCTATAAGCAGCAAACTCCAAGATTTAGTTTGAGTTAAAAATATAAATAAGGTAAATTTGATAATTGTGTGAGAGAGTTATTATGACTCATTTATAGAAAAGTAACGTATTGCTAACATTCAGACGGGCTGCATTTGAGCCAAAGTTAGTGTCCTCAGTTATTCCAGTTTGCTGGGACTGAGGGGGTTTCCTGGGACATTTTAGTGTTAAAACAGAAAGGGTCCTAAACAAAGTGAGATAAGTCAATCACCATATAGTTGGTCTGACCAGGGCAGCAGCTCTTATGTTCTCAGTGACTTGTCTGAGAATGTACATCAGTGCTCACTGATACACTGATATGCTCCAAATAAGACTCATTCTCAGCAGTTCCCATAAGTGTAACGATAGTCATTGTAAATAGTCCAGAGTTATCTCTCTCTTAATGAAAGAGCTAAATGAAAATGTAATACAGATACGTGTGCCCCATTGCAAAGTCTCACCTGGTAGTGAGTCTTTACCTAAGGAAGAGGTATTCCCTTCTTATCTAAGGCAAATTTTACTCTTGGATTCACGGTCCAGTTCCTTCCCATCTTTTCAGTGGCCTTGTACCATAATTTATCTTGCTGTTCTGTAATATCTTTTCTATCTTTTACATTTGCTCTTAAACATGCATTAAAAAATGTTTGCAATTAATTCCCCAGCCCTCTCTAGGTACCAATCTATCTCCTCATCTTTATAATCAGAATCCTTTCCCAGGCTTTCTACTTCCCATCTTCATTGTTTTTTTTTTTTTTTTTTTTAACTTCTAGTTTATTTGTTTCAGTCCATTCCAGGCTGGCATTTATCTCTTCCACTTTCTGAAGCTTCTCTTGTTGAAGTTGACATTGACCTTTAATATCATTGACCCAGTGGACCTGTTTGGTCTTTATCTTTCTTGAACTTTTACCAGCATTTGATTCTGTAGTCTTCTGTTTGCTTCTCAGAACTTTCTTGCACCACACTCACTTGAGCCCTTGGTTTTCCTCTTACCTCTCTGGCCATTTCTTTTTTTATTCTTTGCTGTCTCTTTGTTACTGCTTTCTCCTCTATGCATTAGTATTCCTAAGGGGTCAGGTGCTAAGCTCTTTTTACCTCAAACTTGAATTACTCTAGGTCATATCATTCACAGTGTGGCTTCAATAACATAAATAAGCAGACTACTCCAAAATCAGTATTTTCACAGACTTCTTGTCAAAGTGCTTACTAGACGTTTTCACTTATATATCCCACCTTTAATTGAATGTACTTAAATCTGAACTTGTGTTTATCCACTGAGTAACTCTTATCAGAAACGTGCAAGTCAAAGCTGAGTTCTTATCTGCTCACATCTCCAGTGTCCTACTAATCTACTAATAAGACTAGAGTTTGCCCTATGTGTCTATTTATAACTTGTTTCAACGTCAAGGTTTTGGTTAATTATTCATTCAAAATCTTATCGAGGGCATTCATTGTATGTGCCTATCAATTCTGTGTTTTAAGTAATGTATGAAGTCGTTTAGTTTTCTCCCACTCCGTTGCTACCATCAGCATCATTTCTCACCTGGGCTACTGAAGCAGATTCTTACCTAGAAGCACCTGTGTTAAATTTTGCTTTTGGTCAACTTATTTCTACATTGAACTCAGGGTGATAGTTAAACAAAGATCCGGTAATGTCAAGTTGCTTAAAAAGGCTTCCCATGGTCTTTTAGTTTAACTCTTAGGCTTACAAATTCCTTATTATTTTATCAAATTCTTCACTCTAATCTCAAAACACTCTCAACCTTTCTATAATCCAGTCCTATTGAATTCTGTGAATTCCTCAAATGCACTATGCTTTTCTGCTCTCTGCCCTTTAAACTGCAGTTTTCTCTTCTTTGAAATTCCTTTTTCCTATTTATTTTCTGACTCCTATTCATCCAGTTCTCAACTTAAATGTCACATCCACAGAGTGGTCTTTTCTCTCCCTGTGGACCAGTAGTTATCAATCCTTGGCTCCACAATAGAATCAGCTAGAGACATTTAAAAATATCGATGATACAATTTAACATCTCTGGGATGGGGTGTGAATCAGAATCACCTGGAGGGCTTGTTAAAACCACCAGGTAACACTGATGCTGGTGTGGGGACCACACTTGGAAATCATTACTCTAGATTAGACTAATTTTGAGCTTTAGCTAGCAAAGTGTTTCCATAGCACCTGTACATCTCTTAGCACAAACACTTTATTTTATCATTAAAAAAAATTCTCTTTCCTGCTAGAAAGGAAAGACAACCTTTGTGAGGTCAGGCACCCTGGCTTTCTTGTTTACTTTTGTATCTGTAGGGTCTAGCACTGTGCGTGGCACGTAAGAAGGATTTAGTTAATATTTGTTGAATGAATAAATAAAAGGCTATTTTTGAGTAAGAAGGTGGTATTTAGATTACCTATGAATCAATTATGGCAGTAATAATATAGAGAATAAGACTAGAGTTTCCCCTGTGTGTCTGTGTGTAATTTGTTTCAACTTTGGTTTTGGTTGACTATTCATTCAAAATCTTATCAAGGGCATTCATTATATGTGCCTCGAATTCTCCTTCTCATCACTACCACTACCTTTAATGTATGTAAAGAGACAACAAGCGAATATATTTTTGGCTGATTGTGATATAACACAATTCCATGAAAATCTGACGCTTATTCGTGATGTATACGTATGTGCTCCTATGTTTGTATGTATGGTGGAATATATTTTAGAAATGAGAATCAAAGAGGACCAGAAGTTGTACATTGTATACAGCTCCATTGCCCCCCCTCCCCAATTTAATTCTTTAGAATTGACCAAGCAGAGACTTCTTTCAGCCTTGATAAGGTCGTTATGGAAATTATACTTTGGGTGATGTTTTGAAATGGATTAAAATCATTTTACTGCCTATATACTATCTTCAATTTTCTATTTCCTGAGTGAAAGACAAGCATAAATTATAATTTATATTTACAAAGTATTATATGCTTATTTATTTACCCTTTATTGAACATTTACTATATGAAACATAATCCCAGAAATGAAAGACACACTTTCTGTCTTCATTCATATCTTAGCATAAGAGGCATGCAAGCCCCCCTTGCCAGGCAAGTGTGGGCCTGATGTATTTCATTTCAGGATATTAACCTGGGGTTGGAGAGTTTGATGCAGGTTCTCTCTTGTCTGTGGGTCATACCTAGGGATACATGCTGACACACAGACTTAAGAACTGCCAAGTAAAGAAGTTTATTGGACTATTCAGTCTTTGCAGATTCATGGATGAGATTCAGCTGCATGATGCACACTGGAAAATGTGCACAATTTTGTTTTGATTTAATATATATAAAATCTCCTCTGAAGGGAGCACTCATAGTTTTCTCATATTTCCAAAAGGGTCTGTGGTTTCAATAAGGATTTGAACTATTGCTCTAATATGCAAACCGATGGAGGAGAACAATGAGTTGGTGAAGAAGTGATTCTGTGATTAGACTTGCTACTGGGATTTCCCTAGAACTTCCCCCTTAAATACAGAAGTAATCTGTGGTAGATGATGTATTAAAAAGTAACTCAAAATCAAGGCATATTCTGCATATGCTATGGTATCTCAGTAAAAAATCTTGGGTAAAATTATTTTTTAAAGTACAGGATTTAAGAAAAACATCTGTCTGTATTTCTGTATTCATCAGTTCTAGTTTTTGTGTAGAACCCACCTGTTGAGGTATCCATGGCGATACCACAACAGCCACCATGACTACTGCTCCAATGAACTCTACTAGAAGTTGTCATTTAATTTTTGCTTACTATGTTCCAGAAGCTCTGTGTATATTTTTCTGATTTCACAACAATTTACATTGCAGTTACTGTGTCTGCATTTTATAAGTGAGAAGACCAAGGCGTAGAGAGGCTAGGAAACTCATTCTAGGTGAGACAGCTTCTATTTAGTGGAGCCAAGATTTGACCCCAGCATTGGCAGATTCAAAAGTCTATGCCTGTTTGTAGGATGATGCTGATTTACTTTATGGTATTGTGTTTTAATCCAGGTGTTTTTGATTTTAAATAACTAAAATCAATTTGAACGAGCATTCACAAAAATTTGTCAGGATAAGGAGTGTCTTGAGGATCTCGAAGAATGCAGGTGGCTTCTGGAAGGAGCTGCAACTGAGAACTGGAAAACCCTCATTCTTTTTCTCTGTATCTTATCTTACCTCCTCTCTTGCACGTCGGCTTTATTGTTCCCTCTCTGGCTTGTTTTCTGCTGCTCATGTGGATGATAGAAAATGGCTGCTGAGATTAGCTGTCCGTAAATCTCAATTCCAAATTCCTGGTAGAAAATCTGATTGGCTCTTTTTCAAGTAAACATCCATTCTGGGTCCAATCAGCTTCAGCCAAGGAGACAGAATTACATTGTCCAAACATGGCTGCCATGGAATTTGGAGGCACCATCCTTTACTGGTAGGATGTCTTACTCACCTGGTTTGACTACAAACCATTCTGGGTACTCTAATCATTACATGGAGATGTCTAAGAATCCCACTGCAGGTTTGACTTATGATTATAGCTCTTTGAAGAGAAAACAAGAATAGGACAAGTTTGGCAGTATGTTGTCATGTCAATGATTTCCCCTTTTGAAGTACATCATCATTGTTCCCTTGATCTCACTTACTCCTTATAACTCAGTCACCTTTATACACACGCGTGCATGCGCATGCGCGTGCGTGCACGCTCGCGTACACACACACACACACACACACACACACAAGTATGCTTTACAGTATCTGCTCTGAGGAAGCTTCTGCCTTCTTGGAGCTCAACTTTTGCTTGGGCGATAGTAACAACAACTCTTAGCCAAAATAAAGTAAATAAAACCCTTCCCTAACCTGTTGTCCTTCGTGTCTCTTTATGATGTTGAGAGTACTTTCCCCAATAGTCACTACTTATCCAGAAGTAGGTTCAGTTATTCTCATTAGGCATAATAGGAAGAATAAATTCACCTAGGGCTCTCAGGAACAAATGGTGGTCACCAACTTTTTTCTCCATCAAAGGGGCTTCTAAGAAAGATCAAACCTCAGCATCCAATTACATACATGCAACTATATTCTTCTGCAGCTGTAAAGAGAAAGAAACTCAAAGAGAAAGACATTGTTACATTTTTTGGTAGATGGCCTAAACTTAGGAACATTAAGTGTTCCAAAAGTTTGTAGGTCCATTGTTTAGAATTTGGAACTCATTTTACTATGGTTACAATATTATACTTGCTAGTTTATGTTTCTAGCCAAACTGTAAATGATCATTTGGTGTACAACATAACTGAAATGGTAATTATAATCTTGAAATTTCCTTGCCCTTAAAATTGGAGTCTGGACTCTCATGTGTCCAAAGCTTTGAATTCAGTAGCTTCCTGAATACTAATTCCGTTGAACTTCTCTAAAGTTTGATTCTCTCTGGAACCTCCATTTTCACCTATAACCACTTTGAAAGATGGTAGGGAGAGTGGTGTGCAGGTGAATGATGGGTGTGGATCTTAGGTATTCAAAGACACAGGGGTACTAGATACCATTAAAGGAAGATTAGGGTAGTGTAGAGAGTAGTGGGTTTGTTGTCCTTAGTGAGTCCCAGAGGAAAGATAGGGTAGTCTGGGGAGGAGGAGATGGGAGGGAAGAATGAGTGTCTGCAGCATTTGATAAATAGGTGTTGGCATTATTTAGTCAATGTCTGCGCGGAAGATATTTATTAACTATTTTTTCTTGCATGTGGTTCTTTCCCTTAGATTAGTCTGCAGTAAATGAATAATGAATTTTACAGCACTCCCCATTTGTTTAGCTGAATCCCTGAACTCCCCGGGGTGAGGCACCATGACTGCACAGGAGTCCTGCCAGGTAATGGGAAAGTGTGCACTAGCCTCTAATTGCACGGCAGTGTAATGTAATCGCAGTGTGCCTTTGTGGAACTCCTGCATACATGGCTTTGGTCGATGATGTTATCCCCTTTTCTGATATGGACCGAGACAACTTTACCTTCTCAGCAAACAGATGGACAACAAGGTTGAAACAGAATCTTGTACTAAAATAGTCTTTGAGTCATTCTCTTTGTTCGCTCTTCCAGGAAAATTGCCCCTTTCTTCTTGCAGAAGGCCAGCGCTGAGAACTAATGTACTCAGACTTGTTGGACTCTCTATCCAATGTATGTTTTATATTTTTCTTCTTGGTCAAGATTGGCTTTTGCTAGGATAGGATTAGTGTCTAATTTGTTTTGGCACAACACCTGGTTTTTGCCCTAAGTAGATGTTGAACAATAAAATTGAAAGTTTTGCATCACCTTTTTATTTTTGTCCTCTTGCAAAAAAGGTCCCGTCATGAGAACAAGGGAAACTTGATTTCACCTATAAGTTTATTTTAGGAAACAAGGATGCTCTAGCAGAAGTCACTTGACTTGGTTCTTAGGTTCTCGTCCATGTTGTGCCGGTAACTGCCTTAGGAAAAATGGTTCATTTGACTTCAGGAAATATGTTTCATTTTTCAGGGCTCGGTTTTTTCATCTATAAAAGGGAATGATAAAACTTCAACTGAAAGGCTGTTGTGAGTATAGACTGAGATGATGATTGTGAAAGCTCTTGGATGAAGTAGCATTCCCCTAATAACATAGGTTTCAATTAGTTTTCAGAGGTTGGAACTATCATCCCTCTATAACAAAATAATTTCTAAGAAGCAAGGAGTAATTCACTTAAAAATTTATTTATTGTAAACCTATTTATTGTGCTCAGTGCATTTTAGAATAGGAATAATAATATTCATGCTTTTGTCATTTCATCCTTCGTTTGATTTTTGGAATGCAGTATAAAATGAAGCATAGAGTAATTCATGGCATAATGTGGATCACGATGCCCCTATCCTGCTCATTTGGGGCATTTACTGTCATCATGCTTTCTGGTGAGAGCATAAACTGATGTGCTATCAAAGGAACATCTCGAGCAATCTGCACTGTTGAACTGATACAGTCAGTATGAACTAGGCAGCTGGCCACACCAGTTTACAGCATTTTTTTGAGGATGATGGTATCTGTTTTCTGCTTTCTCATCTCCAATATTTATAGCTGTAGGTAGGTACTGCAATGTCTATGTTTTCTAAGGCCCTATGGGAATATGTGTAAAATTGCAGGCCGAAAATGCTGGTATTTTTTTCCCTCAGAAATTAAGTAACATCACGTAATAACATTGGGTACTGAACAGTTTTCTCTCTGTCAAAAAAGGTATACTTTAGGATTATTGATTTTCCACGTAACCACTGAGGAGGAGAGCTTTAGCCTGCATGTGCCATTTAGGTCGTGGGAAAGGGAGACAGTGCTTGAAAGGACCTCTAATCCCTACAGAATGGCCTGTGGGCCTTGCACCAAAGGTCACATTATTTGTCTTGATTTGTTCTCACGCTTACCTGGGGAGGCAAATAAGTCTTTGGTCCTTACTCCGTTTCTCTGGTCTCACATGACTGAACTATTTATCTTTATTCACTAATGCTTATCAGAGCAGTTGTAAAATACCCTTTTCCGTCTTTAGATAAAAGTTGAAAGTCTTAATATATCACTAATGAGCCTTTGGTTTAAGAAAGCACCGGATGTTAATAATAATTAGGAATGAAGTTAGAGCTGACTTTCTATAATTTTCTTTTGCTTTTATTATAGCTTGAAAAGGTTATAAATGAGTAGTTTTAAAGTTGTTTTTTCCTTTTTAATAAATACCTTGGTTGGAGAAATTTTGTTTTCTGCCATGAACAAAGCTTACTTACCTATCTCTCTACTTTTGCTCACGCAATTCCTTTTGCTCAGCCTTCATTCTTGTTGGCTTCCCACCCTTCTGCCCATTAAACTCTCCCCGTCCTGCAGGGTGGGGCTCACAAAGCTGCCTTCCTAGATCTGGGTGTTGTGGCACTGTTCTGACTTATTTACATGTCTGTTTTTTCCTGTGCCACTTGAAGTTTTATGTTTTATTTATCTTTGTATTCCCAGCATCAAAAAAAGAACCTGGTAGATAATACGAACTTAATAAATGTTTACTGAACAAATGAATGAGTGCTTGAAGAGGGTAAGAGCGTTGTACCAAGTGATGGAAACCAGCGGAAGCCATCTAAATGTATGGTGGAGGAAGGTAGGAGGGATGTCTCAGGAAAGATAGATATACTTTGAGGGACATTTTAGAGAATGAGCAGTTATTTGTTTGTTGAAAAGGACGGGGGAAGAATGGCCTGGGTGAATGGAGAACCAGAGGAATTTATTGATGAGAAATTTGCCCTGAAAGGAGTGCAGTATGGCTAGAACTTACATGCAAATAAAAAGTGCAGAAAGTGAATCTAAAAAGGTAAACAGGTTATATGTTACTTTAAATTTTGTGTCAGTTAAAAAAAAATCACTGAGTTTGTTTATCAGAATAACCTCTGTGATGCCTTGATTAAGTGTATAATGCAAAGTGGGATTAGATCTCATGAGGTCATTTGATTAGATGAGCTATTATTTAATTAAATTTTATGTAACAATGACTTCAGAGTAAACAGATGGGTATATTGGTCTGTGTTTAAAACAAAACATTTGTGGAAATCACAAACTGAAATCATAGAAGTTTTACGGGATTCTTCCTGATTTAGAGGTAAAATATTAGAATCTTCATTTAACCCTAAATGCCCTATATCTTGAATAACTTTATAGCTGAATTTATGTTTCAATGGGATTTAACTGGTATACTAGTTACCAGCCATTTAAAAATGTAATACTTATAAAGACATTATAATTAGATAAACTTAGAATCTTTTCTATAATGACTCTACTTTTGTGCAGATTGAAAGAGAGAATATATGCAAAACGCTTAGTTCCAAGTAGGTACCGGGCACACAGCAGGTGCTCAGAAAAATAATCTGTTTCTTCCTCAAACTCACTAGACCTGAGGAAGCTTCTGCTCTAGCTCTATGAACTTTCGGGAGAAACTTTAAGAAAACAGCACTCTGCCTCCACACATATCTTCGCTGAAATATCTGCTATTCTTTTGTAAGAGCTTGGAATTTCCTTGGTGATTTTACGCAAGATTTCCTGTCTTAAATATGCTCATTGTATGAGTCTTAGATAACAGAGCTGATCTGATTTGAGTACAGAATCTTTAAAGCCTTGGTGGGACTAAATATTTTAGCAGTTACTTACATTAAAAATAGTTCTAGCCCCTTTCATCTCGAGGTTTCAGGAAATCATTCCAAGGCACTTTCGACATGCAAGACAAATGCTTTTCTCTTGGATTTGTATGTGGGTGTTAGGTTTGTCTAATGCCTATTAATGCTGAACAGGAATTGAGATGCCAAGTTGTGAAAGGAAAATTTAAACTGGGTGTTTGCTGGGCACCATTTGGTAGTATTGCATGCCTTTGGTTTGTTTTGATTAAATTCCAAGATGATACAATCTGGCTGTTAAAAACAATTAATTGCTTTGTTTTTTACTTAGAGGTATAATGATTCCAGATTTGCAAGTTAGAATGCATTTTGCGTTGGGACACTGGAAACATGAGCAAACATGAGTTAGCCTTTAGGTGAGCATAGCAGGTTACTTGGTCACACCAAGACATGGTTCAGGGAACATTTCTGTGGAGATGTATAATTTTCTAAACTTCAATTACTAGAAATAATAGAATTATTAACCTGCTTGGCCCAAAACAAAGCAAAACTATAACAAATATAAAAAGTAGAGATTTTTTTAGATCCCACTCCCTAATCTTAATCTAATTAAATTACAAATCAGTATTAAAAATATGACCCTAAAGCAACTTTTGGAAATTAGGAAACACTCTCCCAGACAAACCTTTGGTCAAATAGCAAATCAAAGAGAAATGATAAGTTCTTTATAAAGCAATAAAAATTTACGTTATACCCAGATCTTTAGGGTATATCAGAGGAAAATTTATAACAGTAAACATTTTTTTTTATTTGTGAAGAAAAGACCAGCAAAAACATCTGCCCCTCAGCAAAAAAAAAAAAAAAAAAAAAAGTGATAAAGTTAAAAGTTGGAATTAATGGAATAGAAAATAAAAAGCAGAAAGGCTAAATTAGACAAACTGGAAAAGGTAAAAATGTACAAGATTAGGAATGAGGAAACAGACATGATCGCAGAAATAGGAGAGTTGGAAAGAATTATAAGAATTGTACATGCAGACTAGGACCAAAACTTTTTATAAACAATTTTGGAAATATGGAAGAAATGGACAGTTTTATAAGTAAAATGTAAATGATCAATATCGACTCATAGAAACTTCAAACAGATCAATTACTATGGAAGTCCTAGTTTGTGCCTTTTGTCGTGTCCCATTTGACATTGGTTCTGAACTTTTTTTCTTTTTAAGGAAGTATTATTTTAAAATGCACTAAAATAAGAGGATGATATCCTCCACCTTATCATATCAGGTTTTACTGTGGTCTCCTCTAACAGGGTGTTGAAAAATGTGTTTTTACTTTAACACATACTTAAAGGTGAAAAGATGGTCAGTATTACGCTGTGTTTTTATTCCGTTATCTCCAAATACAAGTTCACTTACATTTCTCTTTAAAGAACAGCATTGCAAAGCACCTGCTGGTAAAATGAAATGTGTTTCTACATTGGTGGCTAAAGGTAACTAACGCATTCCGGTCTTGATGGTGGTGGGAGAATTACTTGGCGCTGCTACTCCTGTCAGCTACTTGGTATTCCAGTCCGTTGTGCCATGGCCCCTGCCGTGGTCTGTAACAAGCATGAAGCTGCCAGCCTGACTGTTGGATGAATGAAGTCAGTTGAAAGTGTGGGAAGAATGAATGCGCTTGGGACAGTGGTTTTGTCATTTATTTGTATAGTATGAGTTTACAGTTATTTATTGTTTAATACTTTAAATTTTATTTTGGAATAATCTCCTGTGGCAGAAAATGAGATAATGAGGTATAAAGTTTAATAAAAAATTAAGTACCGAATTTCTGTTTCTCAAGAAAGACAGTGATGAATGTATAACTCACACATCTGCTGAAGCAGCATCAATATCTACTTCAAATGTTTGTAATTATTTTAAGAATACTTTGCCCAAAGACCATGATTTAATATATACAACTGCAGAAGGTGTCATTACATTTTATTCTGTGAAGCATGACTTTTCATTTAGATCACACGACTCTTTAAATTTATTTCACCCATTTTCAATTAAAAATTTTTTTTGCACCTATTTTCAATTTTAAGTTTTTAATACAATATGAAAAGTGAGGCAGTAGCTGTTAATCTGTTGTTCCATTAGCAGAAAAAATTAGCACAGTTAGATTATGCTAGTCTTGTATAAATATTACCAGATTCCTTAAATAGAAGTTCAGTTAAATTCTGTTCCTGAATGGTTTAATTATTTTAATATAATTCATGGAATCAAAGTAAAGCTTTTACAAAAACCATTCTACTGAAATTTAAATGTTTAATATTGTGAATTCCATTTTAAATTTGTTTAAAACGTTTATCATCAAAAATAAAAATTTTAAAATAGTTTTATTGAGGTAAAATTCTCATATCAGTTATTTCACCCATTTAAGTGCTCAATTGGAAGACTTTTAGTAAATTCATACAGTTGTGTAACCATGACTACCATTCCGTTTTAGACCACTTCTGTCCCCCCCAGAAGTTCTCTGGGGCCCCTTTGCAGTCAATCTCTACTTTCACGTTCAGCCTCCACCACTAAAAATGACTGATTTCTTTCAAACAAAGTGCAATGGAAATAGAAATAATTGCCAAATTTTACAAGTATTTTTCTCTATACACAAAGTAGTTGAACTACATTTTTGTGATGAAGCTGATATTAAATACAAAATATCCGTCAATCTGCAGTATGGATTTTCTCTCTTTGCAGTCCATTATCAATCCCATTTTAGACATGTTTTGAGTCTTTGAAGAACTACTTTGTAAATCAGTGCCTATCGATAATATTGGAAATTTTTGCAAAGGAATCTTCTAAATTTGGGCTGTATTTTGTTTGAAATCAGGTGGAAATTTTCAATCAAGTATTCAGTTAATGGAACAAGCATAATATTCAGCTTTTAAAGTTTTACAGATTGCAGCTATGGAAAACAAAGCTTTCAAACAGGAAGGCACTTGAATTAATTCTTACAAAGTAGACACTAAGCAAAATAATTAAGAGTTCAAACACAATATAAAGGATTTAATTTTGAAATTTTATAGTTGTACTTGGAATATCCGACTTATGGGAAGAATTTTTTGATGAAAATACTATTTTTAATAGAATAAATTTGTATTTTCTACCTGAGTTCAAAATAGATTGACTTTTAGAGGGTCTATGATTTTAAAGTATCTAATTTTGATGAAATAGTAAAAGGAATCATAAATAGATACAATTTATTTGATGAGGTTTTTTATAGGTATTTCTCAAAGGTATTACAAGCAAAAAATTTTCATATTTACATATTTCAATATAAAATATATTTTATTTAAAGTTAAAAATATACTACAGTTAATGGAATTATCTCTGTGCTTACTAAGTTTTTGAGCCCTGAGGAGAAAGTATCTTCTCATTAAAAATGTGGTCTACAGAAAAGAGTCAATCGAAGAGGTCATAGCCTCAAATTAATTAACTGTGAAACATATATTTGAAGAAGATTGCAGGAATTTTTATGAAAATTAAAAAAATCCTATTGAAAATATATTCTTCATAAAAATAGCAGTGACTCAGTATTAGTGACAAACTGATTAAAGTACTTGAACAGATGCCAAGAATAGTTTTCTTTGTCATGTTTTTAAAATTATAAATCAATATAAAGAAGTTTTTAAAAATTGCTTAATAAATACAAACATGTTTTATTTTTTAATGTTTTATTTTTGAATTGAGCTATTTTCTCAGTCCACCAATATAATAAAACCATTTTTTTTTGTTAATGAAAGTACATTTTTAAAATATATGATTTTAATTGTTTACTAGTATCTTTTTTTCATTCTCAAATGTGTAATTTGAATGAGAAATTTATGGTCATTCTATGTTTAAGAGTCAGATAATTGCAAAAGGTATTTAAACTTTTCCAGATCACAGAAAAAGATAAGTACCTCTTTAATTCACTTTATGAAGCCAGGATACCTTTAATACCAATATAAGACAATATAATATGATCAAGAAGGTATTATTTTAGGAATATAAATTTGGTTGAATATTAGGAAGTCCAGCTACCTCATCTATTATATATAAAAATATTAAAAGATAAGTAACATGATCATATCAGTAGTTGCCAAGAAGTCATTTGACAAAGTTCAGTATGATTTCTAATTAAACTCTGAAATTAAGAAGGAATAGCAGGAAACTACTAAGATGTAATAAAGCCTATTTCTGAAAAAGTAACAACAGATTTCATTATAAATGGTGAAATGCTAAAACAATTAAATAAGGATCTAGTTTAGAATGCCTATGACCAGCATTTTTGTTTACCGTTATCTTTAATGTCCTAGAAAATGGAAAAGATAACAAATTATATTGCTGATATCTTTACTGGAATAGAAGAGATAAAAGACATGTTTTGGTGCTGCTGAAATGACTGTGTATATATACCTTTAAATGTGAGACTAAATTTAAAAAGCAGTTAACTCTCGTAGAATTAATAAAATATTTGAGGAGTTGCTGGATGCCTGATGAATATAAAAACTGAAAGCTTTTCTCTATGTAAGCAAAGCAATGAACATTAAGAAATGAAGGAATTATTCCCTTAAATAAAACCACAACAATATACCTAATATGTAAATTTCCTACTGTTCAAAAATAGAACGGCAGCATGGGTTTTAAAAACCTGTATGAAATGATCATAAAGTTTTACATTGATAAAGAAATACCCTATTATACCTAAAGAAAATAAGAAAAATAAGAATACTATAAAGTCACTATAGTCAACAAACTGCTGGCCTAGCAATTGTCAAATAGATTATTTGGAACAGATAGTCAGATTCAGAGATAGATCATTCAGAATAGATAATTGAAAATACAGAAAACTTAATATTTGATACATGTTGTGGTCCAATGGGAAGGTCCTATATTATTTTGTTGTTATAGGTAGTTCCCTATCTGGTTAAAATATAACAGGACTCATCATTACTATTTAAAGATAGTTTCTTGGTGGATTAAAGACAAATTAAGAAAACCAAAACCATTAACATTTCATAAGGATATCTAAAAAAGCACACCAACCTGAAGCTTGGGAAACCTTCTTAATCAAGCTTGGAAACCCCAGAAGCTGTATAAGAAAAGGAAAACATACACAGTAAAAACACATAATGGCTGTGTGTAGAGACAGATGAGTGAAAGAGTAATCGAGGCGGTCATTTCATAAATTATATAAACGTCCAACCAATGTACTGTATACTTGAAACTAATAATAAAATAAAATAAAACTAGTAATAAATAAATCAGTAGACATCAGCTATATGTGGTAAAATTATTTGTAAAATATATTGCAGGCCAAGTGTTAATATTTCTAATTTATAAAGAGCTCTTATAAATAGGAAATATATAAACTATTCTAAAGCAAAATGGGCAAAGAATATGAATAGACAATTCATAGAGATAAGGTTAATGTGTGCATGTTAGTGTACATCAGTATGTTTAAATGAACACAAAAAAGAATTCTTAGAAGACACCACAGGCTGTTAACTTTGGTACCTGGGTGAGCGAGGGGCTGATGTGAGCGGAAATTGAAAAAAATATTATTATGACACTCTTCTCACAGATTACTGAGGGAGATAGACATATAGAGTGCTCCATAGGTGCCAGAGTTGAGGAATAAAGAAATAGGTGAGTTAGAGGAGGGAAGGAAGGCAGGTGTCTCTGAATGGAGAGGACTCTGGGCAGTAACTTATTTTCTTCAATACTGGATTAATGAGATTATTACTTACTTGCAACTAATGGCACTTCCATGAGATAAATATAGTATTGAATTTAAAAATTATTGTGAGGCCCTCAGAAAAAGACATCACATGACTACAGTTCCTGCTTAAACTGGTCTTCTTAAAGGTGAAGGGATTAAGAAGTAGAAATTGGTCGTTACAAAATAGTCACAGGGATGGGGATTTAAGTATAGGGAATATAGTCAGTAATATTGTAATAACTATGTATAGTGCCAGGTGGGTACTAGACTTATCAGGGGGATCACTTTGTAAATTATATAAATGTCTTATAGCAAACTTTTTTTTTTATATAAATAGGAAAAGGATATTCTAAAGTAATAATATAGTATAATAAATGTGTAGTATGGTAAATACATAAGCCAGTAAGAGTATACTCTAAAGTAATGATAAAGTATAGTATAGTGTATGTATAGTATAGTAAATACATAAACCAGTAAGTCATTTTTATCACTATCAAGTAGTATGTATTGTACATAATTGTGTGTGCTATACTTTTATATGACTGGCAGTGCAGTAGGTTTATTTACACCAGCATCACCACAAACACACGGGGAATGCCTTGCACTATGATATTACGACGGCTCTGATGTCACAAGCAGATAGGAATTTTCCAGTGCCGTTGTCATCATGAGACTGCTGTCGCACATGCGGTCCGTTGTTGACTGAAACGTCTTGTGTGGAAGCACATGACTGTATTCTGGTCAGGTTTTTCTTGTTGGGACTTAGCTGTGAGATGTTGAGATGCGGCTGCATGTGTGAAATAGAACCGAATGGCGTGTCCCCAGCTTTTTAAAAGCTTGTTAGCAAGTCTGGGGTAACTGGATGACAATTTCTGGGTTAGTTTGACTTTCCATGTAATTTGACTTTCATGTTAGCCTGAGTTTATCTCTGGCATAGTTGCTATCACATTATTTTGTAATGTTCTTAGTCTCATTTTGTATCATGTTTCATAGTTCTGTACTCAATACTCTCAACAAATGTTGAATCAGATTTGTAAGATGAGCACCATTAGCTGCAACAGAAAAATGCAAATGAGATTGTAGCTGTGTGGAAATGAGAAATCACATTGTCAGTGGCAGAGTACCATGACCTTTGCCTTAAATCTTTTCCTGTGGAGAAAGAATTGCACCTATTGCAGAAGCTAGTTTCCTAATACTTGTGTTTTTTCATCTGATTTCTTGAAACCGAACAAATCATTAAATTTTTTTTTTTTATGTTTTAACACAGAATATAACTAAGATGTCACATCTAAGGTATGTGTTACTAATTTACTTTTAAGGTAGATTAGAAGAGTAATTTCAATAGCACAAAAATGAATCTTGATTTTCTTTATATTAATTAGAAAGATAAAAACAATTTTGTAAATTGTGGCTGGATTTTGACTTCTCGGTCTGAGATCTCAAATGTTACATTTATTTTTGCAGTCTAAAAAAGGCAGTTCCTTCTTAGATTTATTTGGGGACTTTTATTTACCCTTTAAATATTGGGTTCTGTTGGGTTCTCTTTTGATTCCTTTCTTTTCACTTCCCGTCTTCCTTCCTTCTTAGATGAATAACATTGACTGAGTTCCTACCGTGTATCAGGACAGGGCCGTGCTGTACAGTGAACTGGTTGTGTACTACACAATTCCACAAGGTGACACTCACTGCACCACCCCCAAGACTTAGATAATGCCATCAGGTATTGTGCTAGCTAATTGACAACATCTCATTTCCCTCATAACAACCTATGAGATGAATATCATCATTCTTATTTTATAGATGAGAAAGCTGAGTTTGGGGTATGTTAAAACTTGTTTAAGCTTACATAATAATGAGTGGGTGATGGAATTTGTGAGAGTCCAAAGCCCCTGATTCAACAGTATGCCACCTTTTGTGGGTGATCTCAGCTCTTGGTCCTCTCATCCATGACCACAACCTGAAGGATGGTAATTCCTAAAAGATTCTCCTCCCTATACTCTCCTTTCTCTGTTGCTGGCCTACTAGACAACTCTTCCAGCATATCCTCAGATTCCTCAGGATTAAAATAGAATCATCATCATTTTCTTATGACTGTTCCTTCTTTATTCCTAACCTCATTTAATGGCACCAACAGCCCAGGCTCTTCTCTCTCCCTTATCTCCCTCATCCAATCAGATATCAGGTCCTATCAGTTCTGTTTCTGAAATCTCTCTTCTTTTGTTCCCTTCTTTTTCATGCCAGTTTTACCACTGTTAGTTCAGGCCCTCTTTGCTTTATTCTGAATGCATCTACTCCGTCTGAAATAAGAGAAGTGTGACCTAAAGCCTCACATCTCTAGGCGTTGCAATGGCTATTGCCTCTGACTGGTTCACCTTTCCCCACCTTCCCCAGTTGGCTACTTAAAGACTCAGCTTTAAGGCTTTTTCAGGGATTCCTTCCTTGATTCTTTTCATTAAGCGCTTTCCTTAAGTTAAATTATTTTTTTTCTGCTCCCATGACACATCATGTGTAAGTCTATCACATCACTCATCACAGTACCCTGAGAATTGATTTGCTTGTCTGAGTCCTTCCTTGGACTTATCTTTGTCTTCCCAGCATCTAGCAGCTTTTCTGGGAGGAGATCAATAAATGCTTGAGGGAATGAATGAATGCACACAGTGGACTCGTTAGGCAGATCTGAAAGAACTGTTCACATAATACTATAGTGTTCTACATGTTTATTTAGCGCTACTAAAGTCTGAATGCAGTTTTTATAAACTTGTGTGGTTGAACATAATGCTGATGTTTTTAAATTATATAAAAGATTTTTTTCTTCCCCCTGCCATTTACAACAGCAGGCAGCATGATTATTGCTTGACCCATATTCATATTGGCTGCAGCTTCTTCCCTTATCCTGTTGATAAGAGATTATAACTCAATTGCATGACAATTTAAAAAGTGGACTCTGTGTTGAACTTTGGTTTAGGGTGCCAAACTTTTGCATCAACACTAATGAATAAACTAACTTCTTAGTATGTGCTTTGTTTATCTTTCCTGATTCCTGTCCATCAACAATGGTTACTACACCAAGAAAATACCTTGAGGTTGATTATCTCAGCACCTCAGCTGCTGCTAAATTTGAACTTAGACATCTGTGGAGCGTGTTCATTAACATGTACCTTTTTCATCTTATACAGATATATGTCTTGTCCCAGCTCTGCCCTATCTGGTTCAAACCAGCCTCTTAACTCTCCATGGACATCAGTTTCCTCATCTTTAAAATGAGCATTTGGACTAAACTAGCTAGGAGAACTTTTCAAACTCATATGTCCTCTATTCTATTACTTTGGGTCCCTACTGCATGTTCTCTTTCTGTCTTATTTCCCTGTCCACCATCCCTTCCTCCCTCGCCAGTGGACTGGTCCTGTCTGTCTGTCCTACCACTATATACATCGATAGGCTGTGTTTTTCGGCACTTGGCTTTGACCCAAAGGTTTTCTTCAACATGAAGAGCTTGAGGAGCAGTTTGCTTTTGTGCTGTCCCTTTCACTGGCATACTCGGGTCTCTTCCACAAAGGGTTTGTGAGTCTCTTCCTTTTAAGAAGCACATTCCTGATTGCATTTGCAAAAGTAGAGTGAGGTTGCAGCGTGAACAGAGGAAGATTCCTGGATTAGAGCAAGAACGTTTATAATTGTAACAGATTTGGAACTGTGATTGTGACTGCGGTAAGACATGAAGAGTGACTAGATATATAATCTGTTATAAATATCACACAAATTAAGTATGTAAGGTTTTGGAGTGAGGAAAGCACATTATAGTCCCCCAGAGCTTCCAGATGACTTTGTTACATTTTCCTTAAATGAGAGTACAACCTGTTAGGTTACTGAGCGTTTCCCACACAATTTGTTGACAAAGCACTTCAGGTAAAATCATTGTTTCATAAAGGTGCGCCTGTTTTTTATGAAGTAAACTAAGACTCTCCTGATTTCATTTGCCTGTGTTCTAATTTTATCATTAGACACGAAAGGACAAATCAGGTACAAGGTATTTTTGATGTACATGGGAAGTGTTTCTATCAAAACTATTTTTGGCAAGATGGAAAGGCATGTCTGGGCTGTTGGAAGTAGAAGAGAAAAAGCTGGAAAGGAGGGAGACAAGGTACCCTAGGAGGGCACGTCTAGGAGGACGCGTGCAGAGAAGCAGCAAGCTCTGAAGGCCAAGAGGTGACATATCCCTTCTGGGCGGAATGCAGGACACTAGGGGCTGCTGCTGGACACCCAGCTCTGGATTTCAGCGGCAGCCGTATCAGAAGGACAAGAGAGAGGTCCTGACGAGTGGAGAAAGCCGAGGAGGACTGGATTGCTCTGGAGCTCCGGCGGCCGGTTCGGACAGGGTTAAGACCATCACCTGCAGTTAAAGAGCGACCCAGATGGGAAGTAGGAAGTGCCGCAGCTGAGCTTCCTGTATAAATAAACGCGCGGCTCCCAGCGCTGCTGCTGGTGAGCTGCGCCCCACGCTCTGCAAGACTCTCGGGCACCGCAGCGACTCCAAAGGCAGGAGGCGGTTGGTTATAGGTCCTCCTCCTACTCCTTCTGCGGCCCAATAGTTCTGAGAGCCCGAGTCTGCTACAGTCCTGCAGAGTGCAAAGCTGTCAGCCGCAGAGCACGAAGGAAGAGGGAGAGAATGAAACAGCTCCTCCTCCCCGGGGTGTGAGCAGCCCCGGCTGGCGGTGCGCGCGCGGGAGGCTGCTGAAGCCCGGCGGCCGCCGGAGGAACGTAGCTCTCCTGCCAGGTAGGTTTAGCGAGCTTTTAGACGCTGCAGGCATTGCAAGACGGGTATGGTGTTGCGCTGAGGAAAGAAAAAAGGACGACACTATGATACCACGATTTTCTGCTTTATTTGCTGCCTCTAGTGCTTCCAGCCATACAGAACTGAATTCATTCTACGTGCCTTAAACACCTGTTAACTTAATAATAGATGTCTTTGTAAAGGTAAAATAAACTAGTTTCATTTCTACTATAATACTCTCTACAGAACGTATTGTAAAAATGGAAGGTTAGATCAAACCTCCCAATGTCTTCAGGGGAGACCAAAAGTTGGCAAAACCTCAGATGTTTGCCTTCTGTTACAGGCAATGAACAGCAATATGTTGACATACATAGATATGAATAAGATATTATCCATGAGATCTTGACCAAACAGTATACTGATTATTTTGTCAGGTAATTGCTGAGTGAAATTCTCATCTTATGCTGCTTTTCTCAAATTTAAGTTAAAATGAAACTGATTCCTGCTGTTTCAGCAGAGAAAAAGGATCTTTAGCTTATCCTTTCCAGGGTACCTTTTGTTTTTCTTAATTAGTTTGGAGATTCTGCTGTAAGTCTGCTCCTGATGCATATAATCCTCACATTCAGATTCTCAGAAAGAATTCTCCATTCTAGGAAAATGTTTTCTATTTCGTGTGTCCATAGAGCCTCTCACTTTCTTTCTGCCCCATACGTATCTTATCAAAACATTAGTTGGGGCTCCATAGGACTATCTGTCTTCTTCTAACTTGGCATTTCTCAATATTTATTTGAACTTTCAGATATGATTAAAGAAAAAATGTATCTAACATTTCTGTAGCAGCAGATTGGGGGTGTCTAAGCAGAAGCAAAATAAATGAACTTCGAGATGACTCAGTTTTTAGGGTGTGGGTGAGAGACAGAAGGAACCCAGCCAGTCTTCACTGAGTTGCTAGCTAATTAAAGTATCTGACTGCTGCAGCTTTCACTGAGATGACCCTCTTGATCCCTGGTCCTTTTCACTTCTAATTCCTCCTTCTCCTTACTCTGTCCTCCTTTCCCAGTCCTAGTCCTTTTCTTGGTAGCAGTCCCTTAAGTATTTCTGAAACTATTTGAGGAGAAGAGAAGGGGAGAAAAAGTAAAATAGCTATAGCAGATCCACAAAGCCACTTGGAGAGAATTGTATTAGGAAATCCAAGGCCACGTTTTCCTCCAACTCCTGCCTTACTCTTGCACACTTGTGACTGGTATCTCATTCTTTCTGGTGGGCATAAACAGAAAAATAGGAAAGAAAAAAAGATCTGTATCAGAAATAGCCTCTGACCGATGAAACTGTAAATGTGTATAGAAAATGTAAAAAATATGTTAAGTCGCAGAATCAGGTTGCTTGACTTTTTATTTAAAATAAACAGAAAAAAAAAAAACCCTGAACCAAAAAAACCCCCTAACCAATCACCCTAGATAACTTGCTTCTACACGACTGTGCTGGAAGTGAGGTTTGAGTGTGGTCAAACACTGCATTAACCCAGAGTTTTACAAATATTTACAGTCATCTATGCCAAATATCTTTGTGCTGAGCCCCAAAAACATTCTCAGCATTCAAAAGCCTTATTCTCATGAATGGTTTCAGTTCACTGGCAATTTAAAGGCATCCAGACTTCCAAACTAGGTCAATTTAAGACATTAAAATAATAATAATAATAATAATAATAATAATAATAATAATAATAATAATAATTAGTTTTTGGGTCTCCCAGATTACGAACCAAGTTTTCAGAGCCAAACTCTACATCAGAGAAAAAATTATGCTCTATCTAGAAAGGAAAAAGCTTATTTTATCTATATAATAAGACCATTTAGCTTCCTGGAAACTATCTTTCTTTTTCAATAATGAATACATTTAATCTGAGAAAGTATATTTAAATTTTCCATTTCAAAAAGTAATTTCAATATTTGAGATGTTTAGAAACATTTATAAAGATATAAGAATTATTTCTCTGTAGTGTTTCTGCTAATTCTAGCTCATGTGTTTCCCCTGGCCTTGACTAATGATTACTTTCTTGTTAAGTGAGGTTCTTGGTGTTTGAAATTTCAAATTTGAGGTAGTGGTCAGGAATCATGCTGAACCCAGATGTTGATGGAGAAACAAAGTCCAAACAGTTTTGGGACTAAACTTTGTGCAATTGATTATTTTAGATAGGGAAAGAGGCCAAGCTGCCCCACGAGTCACACTTTCCACTCTGAACCATGCGGAGTAGGTATTTGCAGCCGCTGCTCCTGAGGGTGGAGACCTTTTTTCAGGGATGCCTACCTTAATTTACAGAAGTTCCTTAGCTACAACAAATTATTGATATTTTCAGCATTTGAATTGCTGGGAGTGAACATAGATGAGAACGAGGCCTTTACTATTTTCTCTCTTCTATGTACATTCAGGGAAGTTATCCACTGTAGTATTGAGTGACTGTTGTTTGCCAGGTGTACGCTAGGTGCTGAGGATATAAAGATGTACAAAATGGCCTCTGTCCTGAAAGAATTCACAGGAGTTTGGAAGTGACTTTGAACTAGAGCGATAGTTCTAAAATTAACGTTTTACCTAGGCAAGAAAAATACTTTGATGTTTGTCATCTTTATCAGGGTTTCCCTGATGTCACCTGAGCGAGCATTCAGTAACTTGAAACGTCATAACAATATTGAAGTTAATTTATTTGATTATTTTAATTTTAATTTGTTATTTCACTTTTAGGCGTGTAGTAATGTTTTATTTTTATTAACTTTGCCATTTGCTATTTATTTGGTCAATGAGTACTTCTAAACCCAGTGCAGACTGTAGTAGTTATTTAAAAAATGGAAAACAGTACATTAAAGAGAGTAAAAGTGACCAATGCTTTTTCAGCACGGAATGAGAAACATCTCATCTGTGACTGGATCCCTTCCTTGAACTGAAAACACAACAACCTAAGTGAAACGCATTTCTCTTATTCACAGCAGGAGATACTTCTGATCACATGGCTTGTACCTATTAAAGAACATACTTAGAAAGCCACGTCTTGTTGGTTTTTAATTCCTCTCCAGTCATGAATTTGAGTCCCAGACCTTTAGTCAACTGGTTCTTTGTCTTTCTTGGGAAGAAGAACAAGATATCTCATTTCTCTCTTTGCGGGACTGTGACCGAAGTTATAAGCCCACAAATTGTCCTATGTACAATTATAAGAAACTATCTGTTGACATCTCCTCAGTTAGCTTGCTCTTTATAAATGAGGACTAGATTTAATCACCTGTATATCCCAGAACCTAACACCTGTGGAATTCAGTTCTTTGTGGGTTGACTTTGTTTTTTGCATTATTGGTTCCTTAAGAAGCTGATTTGGCAAAGATGTACGAAAATACACACCCTGTATGTACCTTGCTTAGTGTGGGATGGAGGACATTCCTCTCCCAAACTGGTTTTAAACTTGCTTCTAATTAAAATTTCTATATACGACTTTTAACTTTCATAGCAGAGTAACACTTACACATGCTTTTATTCATTTGAAGAAAAAATTTTGATTTGGATATTCATGGTTTAGCAACTGTAGTTTCCTGGTAATGTCATAACCCAAGAAACCAGCCCTTCTCTTGCTCTATGGACCTTTCTGAAATAACACTTCTCCTTGATCTGTTAATTACATCATTGTCTGACCTGCCTTTAAGTGGTGTTCCTTCCTGCTTCTGAGCTTTGTTGTTATGCCAGGCAGGGGGAAGAAAATTATTCAGCAGGGCTGTATGAATAATTGTGGGAGGCAAGGGAACCATTGATTTAAAAAGGGGTGGGCAGGGCACATGGTGGTGTCAAGGAGGGAGCTACCATGGTGAATTTAAAATTATAATGCCAAAAATGTCATTGAACTTTTATCCTCATATTCACTCTTACCTTCTTTGCTAAGTTTTTATTGTTAGGAAAGCTGGGAATGGATTTCCTCCTCTTGGGCATTCCCCTGTAGTGGTAATGAGAACATAGAAAGAAGGCAAGAAAAAAGAAATGTGCTTTTTAGAAAAAAGGATCAGCATTTTGCCAGTGTTAAAACTTGGCATTCCAGGTCTTCTGTACTCTGCAGGGTTTTGAGTTAGGTTATCACAATGTCATGTGCTTTGTTGGCCATGATCTCATATTTCTTTTCATATACTTTGCCTATATATTTTATAGGAAAAAATATAAAAATTGAATCTTATTATTCTCACCATAAGAAAATTATAACTGAGATGATAGATGTGTTAACTAACCTTATTATGGTAATCATTTCACAAAATATATATATTAAATCTTATGTTGCACACCTTAAACTTATACAATGTTATGTATCAATTATGGCAATACAGCTGAAAAAAATTAAGTCTTCTTAAAATAGTTGTAACAGAATTTATTCATACCCTAATTTAAAATAGCAAAGAGATCGTCTAGAAAAGTCTTGCTAATATTTAAGGTGCTCATCCTAATACAGTGTCTGTCCTTTTCACCCACAAAACAAGTCAATATCAGTTCCATGTTTAGAAGATAAGGGTCTTCAGGTTACAAAGTTATGATCTTATTACTATCCTGGAAACTGATGAGATGGAGATGTTAAAACTAAAGAATCATAGGCTGAAGTATTTTTTCATATCTTGATTTCCTCCAAATGAAGCTTTGAAACGGTGGGGAAGAGAACGTGATTTCCTTTTTATCCCATGAGGCTCAGTGATAAACTGTTTTATAATGCTGCTATCTCACAAAGCCCGAGGTAAAGATTTACTTCTATCACATTGTAGAATTAAATATTTCTTGGGTTTGTTTATTCCAGAGATTAGTTTCTAATTTGGAACTAAGACCTCAGCACAGATCAGCTGGATTTTTATGTTGATGTTCTGTTACATCAGCAATATCCTGGTGATTCATTTTGGTAGCTTTCTATTTTTTTTTAGTCTCTTTAATTATGCTTTATCAATTTATCTAAATTTTGAAGTTTGTGCAGAAGGGGTAAAAATTCCTAAATCACTGGAGAAGTGTCCTAGTAAAACATTATCCTTTCCAACCACGTTATCTTTTTGTGCAATGGAATAACTACTATAATTTTAGGTAGTGAAACAAGTATAAATACATTAGTTAAAAATGCTTTGAATGTTGGCTCTCCTACCCTCTGCATTTTTCAAGCAGATTGCTTTTTCAGTCCACCAGCAGAATATGAAAATTCCTTATACATCCCGTGCTTCCAGCACTACTTCTGAAGTATTCCTTTCTTTGGCAATTCTAATGAAAACACACGAGGGAAAAAGTGACTCCCATTTTTTCCTACTAGATAGTACTTGCTTTTCATATAAGGAACACTTTATAGTGCAAGAGACCCTCAGAATAGATAGAACTGCTGATTTTCCCCCTCCTCTGAAGCAAAATAAGGTGCTTTAAAGTGGTTTTCCTTCTTTGTACACCCCAGCCAGTCTGTCCTATTCTGTGGTTAGTTATAGTGGAGCAAATGATACTTCTATAATTTGGATGAAGTCTGCCTTCACCACCCCACCCAACCTTGCCATCGACTTTAGAAAGTTTAAACCTGAAGGCAGCTGTCGGTTTCTTTTTTCCAACATGCCCTTTGCATTTTCTGCCAAAATTCTTTTCTCCTTGGGTTCTTGACACGCAGTAAGAGGCTCGATCACATTTGTAATAATTGTAAAAGTAATTATAATCGTTACTGTTTTAAATCAAGCAGTAATCTGGAACATTCAAATGACTTTGTTATTTTAGGTAAAATGTGAAATATGAAGTAGAACAAGTTGAACAAGAATGAGTTACAGGCTCTCTAGAAGGAAAACATCTTGAGACCTGGAGGGGAGTAATGTGGACTGTCAGTGTACCCATGAGGATGTGGTCCCATGAAAGGGTCAGGAGGAGCTGCGTGCGTGTGGTCAGTCTTCCTGTGGGCACCCCCTCTAAATCTTATGCCATTTGCTAGTAATTTGGCTGCAGGGGCTGAGTTTCTACTGTTGGTGATTTCATGCTGTGGAGACTGGTGAATCTTAAGACGTAAACGAGGAAACACTAGAACACCATGGAACCATTCACAAACATCTCAAGTGTGGGGGAATTCATTAGGGAACATCAGCATTCTCCTAATTATTGCTTGAGGAGCTCGATATCTAATGAATCAATGGTAAAAATCTTTTGATACTCTTTTTTTATGACGTGCCCACTATGTATCATTTATTTTTAAAATATTCATTGTTCTTTTTACCCAGAGTGAAAAACCAAAGGGCTTGTTTTCAAACTGTGCATGGTGAATGCTTTGGCTTTTGTGACGGTACCTGGAAGGCTGCTGGGGTAAAGGTCAACAGTACCTGTCCTTGGCCTCCCAGCATTGCTTCAACCAGCACTTGTCTTCCTTATCTCTTTTATCGAGTGGCAATTTACTTAAGATTTTGTTTTCATAAAATTCTATTGCTTAAAAAATGTTTGAAAGCGATCACTTTAGGGAATTGATGTTATTGTACAGAACAATAAATCACTTCTTTTTGAAGAATAATTTTGAATTGTTCACATCTCAGAGATGAAATATGTGACTCCTTTCCTTTCTTCCACTGAGTCACAAGGACTGCCTAGACTGGAATTCTTGGAATTTTTTTTTTTTTAACAAAATAGGTCTCTGCTTGGTAAAAAGTTGTTATGTCATAAAATATTTTAATACATAAAATATATTTTTAAAATTTATATATATTTTAAACCACTTTATTGCGATATTATTGACAGAAAGCTACACATATTTGATGTATACAATGTGATAAGTTTGGAGATGAGCATACACTCATGGAGCAACGTAATGCTTAGAGTTAAAAATACTGTCTTATATGCTTAAAAATTTGCTAAGAGGGTAGATCTTATATTGAGTACAAATAAAAAGGGCAGGAGGAAATTTTCAGAGATGACAGATATATTTTTATAACTTTGATTTTGTAACCTATAGGCATGTAACTCACAAATTAAGAAATAAAAACTTAAGTATATGGCAAGGCACGAGATGATGTTTCAGATGGCCTTGATTAACACAATTTCTAGTTCTGCCAACAGAAGAAGGTTGTTTCTGAGATATGCCTTTTAAGAAGTATCCAATTATGTCTTTGCTTTTTGAGTACATTAAAAATTTATCTTGTTTAATGTCTCCTTCTAAAAATAATATAAGTTGAGACTCAGAAATAATTAACTTTCTTGAAGAATATCTAGATTTCTTATTGGGTTGGAGCAACAGGAGTTATCTATTCACAACAGCTTTCCTCAGATGGGCTCAGCAGGATAATTGACATTTGTGGAATGGGATGGTTCAGGCCTGTATTATTTCCCATTCTTTCCTTCTCAGGAAGCAGTTACAGGCTATATTTCTTCTTGTTTGACTTGGGATTTCTTTTATTGGGTGGGGGGAGATAATTCAGAGTACGTTGCATGAGCAGTGTTGGGAAAATAGAGATAAGTAATTGGGGGAGATTGATGAGCTTCTTTGTACTGTGAACTGGAGACTCTTGAAGAAACAAATGGGTGATACCTGTCTACGCATAGACTGGGAAGAAGAGAGAGGTAAATCATTCATTTTTACCTCTAATTGACTCTAACGAGAGATTTTTTTTTTTTAACTTTAAAATCCTGAATTTGATATGTGGGTTGCTTGGAATTTACATTGTTCTTGGATGATAACTCATTAACAGTTAATCGAATAAGAACACTGTCTCTTGAACCTTACTAGGTCTTTCCCAAGAAATATCATATTAGAAACCAATCATTGGTTGCTTCCTATTTAATTTATTTTTAATCAAGTCTTCTACTACCACTCAATGAGTTAGGTGAAACATCTTGAACACGTCAGGTTACTAGTTACTAAATGTTGACATTTTCTGGTATGACATTCAGAAAGTCAGTGCAGTTAGATCTCAGATTTTTTTCTTTCCACCTGTTCCAATTGGTTTGTCCTTCCATTATTTTAGCACTTCTATACATACGTATTGGGACTTAAGCCACTGTGGGGCTATGTAGCAAATGTTGAACATGTAATTTCTTTTGCCCAGAAATTAGGAGGAAAAAAGTGTGACTCTTGAGGGAGTAGAGGGAGGGTATTTACAATTATTTCTTTAGCAGAATGTATTAGAATTGTCCACACTCTTTTAAAATAGTAAGAACTTTAGGATTTTGCTTTGTTTAATCAGAATAGGAAATATCTTGATTGATATAAACTATGAATATGCAGGAAAATTATTTTCACAATTATTTTACTGCTTTTAAAGATATTCTAAATAAAAACAATCCAACAGAAGGACGTCAGTTATAATTTTTATATTTTAGTGTAGAAACATCCTTTCCTATGGTCATGCTATGTGTGAAGACATTTTATTCTGGTACAGTTTCAGTGAACTTATGGTATTTGTAGTCATGGACTTCATGTCTTTTTTTCTTTCTGTCTTTTTTCTTTCTCTCCCTCCTCCCTACTTCTCACTCTCCCTGCTTCATTCCTCCACATAATATTCCCTTGCAAGGCAGCTCTACGGTAGTGGACCAGGCACTGGGCTTGGCTTCAGAAAATGGAGGTTTAAGTTTTCTCTGCCATATACAAACTCTGAGCTTTGGCAGAATACTTAACTTCTCAGGACCTCAATTCATCTATAAAATAAAGGAAATAATCATTATGGTTGCAAAAGATTAAATGAAGTAATATGTGCCAAGGAACACAATTAACAATAACATCCTATTGAAAAATTTCTTTATACGTAAGGGCTACTGTTTCAGCCTTCTTAAATGTATCTTTCAGTGGCATTAAGTACATTTACAATGTTGTGCAACCATCACACTATCCCTTCCAGAACTATTTCCCAAATAGACACACTGCACTCACTAAATAATAACTCTCTATTTCCCCCTCCCCCAGCTCTTAGTAACCACCTTTCTACATGCCATTTCTATGAATTTGACTGCTCTGTGTACTTATATAAATGGAATCATACAATATTTGTCCTTTCCTCTTTGGCTTATTTCACTTAGCATAATGTCCTCAAGGTTTACCCGTGTTGTAGCATATGTCAGAATTTCATTCCTTTTGAAGGCTGAATAATATTCCACTTTATGTTTACATCACATTTTATTTATCCATTCATCCATTGATGGACATATGGTTTGTTTTCAATCTATTGATTGTAGTGGTGTGACTCCTAAATGGAATGTTTGTTCATAGTGGTCTTTAATTCTCATAGTTTACATGATATGAATCACCTTAACTAAGTAAGGTCACCTTAAATTTCAGGACTCCAAGAACACCTTGCCAAGGTGACAGGTTCTCCAGCCCATGGTTCTCAGAAACACATTCATCGTACGCTTAGAGATCATTGAGGGTGAGGATTTGCTCTGTTGATGCCTAAATGTGTTGCTTAAACAATAGCTGTATCAATGGATGTAATATTTTCTGCTTTGGAACTTTCTGTAGGGATTGAGAAGACTGAAGAAGGCTGAAGACAGGCTGATGGGCTCAGTTGGTAAGGTGCATTATCTCACCATGAATGCTGAAAATCCGACGCCTGGAGACCTGGCTCTTGCTCCCCTCATCACTTGCAAACTCTGCCTGTGTGAGCAGTCTTTGGACAAGATGACCACACTCCAAGAATGCCAGTGCATCTTTTGCACAGCTGTAAGTTTTCCTTGATGCCTTCATCATGAGAGAATACCAAGGAAGAACTATAAAAGCTCAAGATACATTTCTGTGGCTTACTGAGAAGCCAGGTTTTGTTAAATATAAATATGATCCTGCATTGAAGAGCAATTTCACATTTAGAGCTACTTCCAGATAACAATTTGAATGGTAAAGCCTGTATTTACTGGTTTTTAGGAAAAGTGTAATATTTGCGTGAAATCTTATTTATTTATTTTATTATTTATTTATTTTAAAATCTTATTTATTTATTTTTAATTTTTTTATGGAGACATTGGTTAACAAAAATTTGATTATTAGTTGAATAAGCAGAGTTCTTCTCTTCTTAAATTTCTAGCTAAGGAACAAAATAGACATTTTTAACATGCCTTAGTTACTTATCATCTGCAAGAAGCTTTGTATACTTTCTCATCTCCTATAAGGCACATGGTGCACAACTGTTTTACTTTGTCATAGCTCCTTTTATTTTTCTATTTTCACAATATGCTGAAAGCTGCTTATTCCTCATAATAGAGAAACCTATAGATCTCCAGGTATGAGCTTATCTTATTCAGTTTGACGCTTGATATCAATACCAGTGACCTTCATTACACGTTTCCCTGAAGGTTGGCTGGTTAAGGCATAAAGGTAGGAAACAGATCGATGAGTTCAAAGCGACTGTTAGAAGTTTGAGCCCAGGTGGTCTTATTCAAATTTTCATGTATTCAAACATTTTTTTTAGCTCCTCCTATGAGCCAGGCACTCTGCTGAATGTTGGGGATGTAATGATGAATAAGACACTTTCCACAGAGAAGATGGAACTCTACAAGAGTCTGGTAAAATCAGGGACAGCTTAACATAGTGTACCACAGGAGCATCTCACCCACTCTGGGCTGGGTCCTGCTTGCAGTGATCTCTGAGTTGAAGTTTTAAACAAGAGATTATAAACTGATGTCTATGGCCTCATGGAAGATTACAAACTACATCTGGCCTCAATGCATTTTTGTTTGGATCTCCAACTTAGAAATTTAAAATAACAAATTTTATAATTTTTTCATGAAAAAGTGGTAAGGTACAGTTATCCTGTGCCTGTATTCATTGGCCCAGAAATAGATGATCTTTTCTCTATTTGCATCCCTGACTTGCTCCTGTATGTATTCAAATCAACTACACTTTCAAACTAAGGATGGGTTAAGAATTAGACAAGAAGAGTTCTTGGCATCTCAGCATGGTAGAGAGGAGGGCCCAATGCCTAAATTATAATATTTACCATTTATCTTTTCTTTGGTAGGCCTTATATGGGCAGTCTGTTAATATTAATTATACAATCAGTATAGTAATCACCAGACAAATGTGGGTTTAATGCCCTGACTTTAATGGAAATTGAATAGTTTAGTTACAGTAACCAACCAGTGGTTAAATCAAGGGGAATAAGGAGAGAGGAATCATTTAGAAAGTAGAACCATTGAGAAAGAGGCAAGTTTACTAAAGTTGACTGTGAATTTTTTTTTTTAAAGACAAATTAGGTGAAATAAAATTTATTTCATCTTTCCTTGTCAATTTAATCAATATGGCCCATTTTCAAGCTAGTTTATACCATTAAAAAATTTTTTTTTGATTGAAGATTAGGATAGGGAGAAGCCTCAGCATGGTATTTAGGTAAAAAAGAAAGGGACTAAAATCCTTTTTTTACGTTTTGAACTCTAGGATCCAAAGATGGCAAAGAATAGAATTGTTTGTCCATTCATTCGACAAAAATCTAGTGAGCAGCATCTGTGTCAGAGGAACTGCTCTAGGCATGAAGATTTACCAGTTAAAGAAAGAAAACCCATCAGAGATCCTTACTCTTACCAAGTTACTTAATAAACAAGAAAAGCAATGAATAGGTGCGTTATGGTATTAGGTGAAAAGGACTTAGGAGAAAAGTAGAGCAGGAGCAAAGGTTAAGCATGCGGGTGAGGAGGTGTTGCATGCGGTTCAAGTAGAGTGGTGAGGAGGAGGCCTCACTAAGTGATGTTTGTGCTGGTTCTTTATCATCTTGTCAGCGTGTGTCGCTTTATAGAAAGTGAGGAAATGACCTTGTCATCGAGGGCAGCTGCAATTTCCTTTGGTTGGTCTTTGTTTCTGAACGCTGTGCTTCGAAAATGATTATTTCTCTGACTTTCTCACATATGTTTTGGACCCTTGCTAATCTTTCAAACAAATGAGTCAGAAGCAACATTTGGTTAAAGGCAGGATGGAAATTTTTGTCCAAGAGTTATGGATGTTTAAAAGCAGGATATGCAATTCAGTTTTTGCTATGAGATTTAATAGTGCAGAATTCAAGTTTGTGTGTCAACGTTGGGCAAAGAGTACACAGGCAAAGGTTGCATTTCATAGCCCCAAAGAGTCGACACTGACATATTGTTTCAGTAGATCTTAGTTCCCAATTATAAACAGAACAACTGCTTCTCATTTTTCCTTCAACAATTTAGGGGTAGGAGTACAATTAGGTTATTCTGCCATCTAGGTTTGTACTTCCTCATTGTTGGGGAATGCTGAAAAGCAGAAAGGCAAATGGCTTGGTATTTTTGGTATCCCTCCAACTCTGGAACGTTTTGTACCTATAAATATTAACCTTCCGTGGCTTACTGATACCCTCTTCCTTATGATCTTCCGAAATAGTGAGCTCTGTGTGTTTGATCACCTTAGTGTCTGTAAATTTGCAATTGATATCAGACTCACCTGAAATACTACTCTAACTTTTTATTGTTGGAGTTTTTATTTCTTCGTTTCAAAAAAATATTTTGAAAATGTGTCTAATCCCCTCAGATATTAATTTGCATTCAAATTAAAGATATCAGATATATTTTGTGTTTTCAAGGCTGAAAATAAATTTGTGACTTTTTATTATGCCACGTACTACTAATTTACAACTTTAAATATGATTGGATGACATCTCCCAAGTATTGGCTGGGAAAGACTTCTGGTACGTATCATATTTTTAAAATGGTTTTGCTAAGATAGTCCCTCTCTCTCCTACATTCAGGGAATGGCCAAACATCATGATCTTCTAGCTGGATATGGTGCTATACTGATATACTTTCATAGATTTAATCAAGCTTTTTATACATTCTATTCTTGTCTTGTTTTCCCAAAGATGTATCCCTGACCGTTTGTTGTGAGGTTGAATTCTTTCTGTTTCCAAGATCAGGGTGCTCTGGGAGTGCAGAATGGACAGATGTGGAGTGTCTAACTTGACCTTTGGATGTTAGTTAGTTCAGTCTCTGTCCTTAGGGAGACCTGGCCTTTAAATAGGTACTGCCACAACCTGAATCTGTTCCATGGTCCTCCGGCTCTATGCAATGGAGATGCTCCTTGAATCAAATGTTCCATAGTCAAATTAGCTTAGAAACTGGTATGTAATCTATTCTTCTCTTGGAGGGACCTAATGCATATTTGCGTTTTAGAGACTGTGAAATCTTGTGGTCGAGAGGAACGCCAGGGGACCCTGTTTAACTTCTGAAGCATTCCTGTTTGATCATACCACATTTTCTAGTAGCATACCTATTAACTTCCCCACAATCAGTTCTCTGAAGAAAGCTACTTTAAATTATTCCATCTAGATAATTCTTGATTTAAATGACATCCAGAGAAAGGAGTGTGACAGATGTTGCTTTACATAATCCATCAATATATCTAGTTTCTTGTTAAAGGAAACTTAACATGATCTATGTGCGAAGGTGGTTTCTGTTACACTATTTTCTCAGCTTTAATCTACAAAAGAAAGGCTAGTATAAAGCAAAGGATGTTGAATCTACAGGGCAAAAATGAGCATAGCTGTCATTAGCATGACTGAAGTCATAGATCATTGGAATATCATGGAGCCAGAGAATTTGATTTTGGGGGGTTATGGAGAGAGGTGGTGCCAAATTATTTCTAATTGTAATTAAAGGTTAAATTTCTCAGGGATATTTGTCTACTGACTAATGATATGCAAAAACTTAGTTTCTCTTTCTCTCTCTGCCTGTGGATTTAAATAATCTAAATATGAAAATTCAAAATTTCCTCTTCTGCAACTCACTTTTTCAGATAATAACACGATTATAATTCAAGTGAAAGAAGAAAAATTCGCAAGTCAGTTATCAAAGGAGGGCAAATTTGTAGGTTTGTTCCCTTGTGAGCAATATTTACCTCTTTGATTTATTTTGGAAGCTATTTCTGTTAGCTATGAATTAAATAATCATGAAAACACGGGGTTGCTTGTTTTTATAACCTAGATAATTTCACCTGAAAAGAGTTGGTATGTTGGGCATGGCCTATTTACCTTTCAGATTAAAGACAGGATGTGCTGAGCAAAAAGAAAATAAAGTCCAGTCATATTCTTGCCTTTTCTCCATTACGTTGTGTTGGCTCTAAATAGTTAGAACTCCTTTTACTATTCATTTCTCTGAGCCAAACGGATTTTCCAATGTTTAAAAAAGTGAGAGGAAATATAAAACTTTTTAGACCAAACCCTTCTTTTCCTTGGGGCCTGGTGGGTGACCTTTAAGAAAAGCCCACATATGGCCTGGGAGACATTTCAGTTTGGGAAGATTTGCAGAGAGAGGGAGAGAGGGAGAGGGAGGAGGGGGAGAGGGGAGAGGGGAAAAGAAGAAGGGAGAGAGGAATGTGTATGCATATGTTTGTGTGTTCATGTGCAAACTTGTGTACCCATGTGGTTGGTAACTTTCAAATGAAGCAAAGAACCTGCAATAGTTCTTTTCTGGATTCTAATTGATATCTGTATCAGGATAAAGGAATGCCATTCTTCTGCTCCTACCTCCATTTTTCTCTCCCCAGATTCTCTCTACAGGTTAAGGGTGCAAATACAGTGCTAGGAAGATCCAGGCTCAAGTTCAAGTTTGGCCATTTAATGGTGTATAACTTAAGGCAAAATCTTTGGCTTCTCTGAACCTTAGTTTTTTCACCTGTAGGATGGAGGGAGGGAGGGAGTGATAATACCTATCTCAGTGTTGTAGGAAGCATCAAATTAGAATTTCAGTAAAGTGGCTAGCACAGCGCCCACCCCCTAGTAAATGGTGTTATTATTTCTTTCTTTCCTAAGTTCTGTTAGTATACTGAGCTGTTCTGTTTACCAAAGTGTTTTAGAGAAAGCAAATCCTATTACAAACTTGTCTGGTAGGGTTTATGGGGGGGGGGGCGGGGGGCGGCAAAATAAACAATACAACTTTGAAACTAAATAGATGAGTACATTTCTGATGGATGTAAAAGATTCAGGTGGAAGATTGTATCAAGCCACCATTTATTTAAGAGCTGCTTTCCTCTAACAAGAATATAATAATATAATTACTTATTAGCTTAATATGTTTAGTCTAGTATCTTTTTAAGTGGATTTGTTTTGTTTTGTTTTGTTTGTTTTATAACTGTGGAGCTGCAAACATTACTTAGGCATTTTACTCCAGCAATGTCACGGAACATTTTTTTGTTGCCTCTTCTGGTCATGTGACCTGCCAACCTTTCCTGATGCTTTTAAATTCTTCAATTCTCTTGATTCCCACGTCTTCTAGTACTATTGAATGGACAGAACTGAATTCTGCCAGTTCAAAGCCATCTCATTTTGTCAGTTTCAGGTACTAAAATATACTGGCTTACAAGGTTAGCTTTATGCTCTCCTTCCACTTTACCTTGGGTGATCAACAGTGAGTCAGTGAATTTTGTCTTTCTCTTTGTTTATTTTTGTAAATGACTTCAGTATACTTACTGCTTATATTTAAGAGATTTAATGATCATGCTATGATCATTATGCTATGACTCTCTGACAGAGGAGGTCTTTTGTATTTATTTAAGTCACTGTTTTAAAATACAGATTTTGATACTGTTTTTCCACTGATGATTGAGCTGCTACAGGTCAAATAGCATTTGAGAAATAGGAGCAATTTATAACAGCATGAGAAATGGATTAGAGATGACTCAAGGAGGAGCTGGCTTCCTGAACCTATGATCTCATTCATGCCTAATGCTCACCACTTACTTGTTCAAAGAAAGTGGTACAATTGTGAGAAGAGAGAAGGGAGCAGCAAAAGAAAACTATACACTTAAGGCGAAATGACTTTGTCATAGCATCATATTCCTAGAATTGGAAGGGACCTTAGCTCTTCTAATACCCCCACTCTCTTTGAAAGAAGTCCTTTTCCTGGATGCCAGTATGGTTTGGTATTTAAGAGAATGGGTCTCAAATCTGGTTGCCTGGACTTTATTTATCCAACAAATTTTTTTATAAATACCATGCCCAGTTTTGATGGTTAAGATACAGTGGTGAATAATCTGATCAAAGCCTGGTTTTCAGATAGCTCAAATTTTAATGCAAGGTACAGATACTACAAGTACATACAGAAGTCAGATGACAATATGTACTCTGAGGAAAAGCAGCAGGGGAGGGAGATAAGGAGTGCTATAGGAGAGGGGGTTTACACTTGATGTTAGGTGGTCAGGGAAGTCTCACTGACAAGATGTTATTTAAGAAGAGACGTGAAGGACATGAAGGGAACAAGCTGTGTAGATATCTGGGAGAAGAAGTTTTAGGCAAAGGGGAGCAATGTGGTGGTTCTAAGCTGGGAGTGTACTTGGTATATTCGGTATAGCAAGGAGGCCAGTGTGAATGTGTTTGAGTGTGTGTGTGTGAGAGAGAGTGTGTGTGGGAGGGAAGGGGAGCAGTAGGAGATGAAGTCAGAGAGGTATAGTGATGTTAGTATGTAGGACCTTGCAGGCTTTGGTCAAGGTTTTGGCCCTAGTTTGATGTGAGAACAGAAGCCTTTGGAGAGTTTTGATCCACAGAGAGACGTGATCTAACAATGATTTAAGTGGATCCCTGGGTTAGTAAGAGTTCTTCGGAGAAACAGATCCAATATGAAGTATATGTCCAATATGATACACACACACATACACACACACACATACATACACATACACATATGAATTGGTTCACACAATTATGGAGGTGAAGTCTTATGATCTGCTATCTTCATGTTGAAGACTCAGGAAAAACAATGGTGTAGTTCCAGTCTGAGTCCAAAGCCTAAGAATGAGGAGATCCATTGGTGTAAGTTCTAGTCTGAAGGCAGGAGGAAACCAGTGTCCCAGCTCCTGTAGTCAGGGGGAGTTAATTATCCATTCCTTTGCCTTTTTGTTCTATTTATTTCCTCAACTGCTTAGATGAGGCCCACTTATCTGGGAAGGGGGCAGTCTACTTAGTCTACTGATTGAAATGCTAATCTGGAAACACCCTCACAGATACAACTATAAGTAATGTGAAACCAGCTATCTGGGCAGCCCGTCTATGGCCTAGTCAAGTTGACATCTAAAATTAGCCATCACAACCACCCTGGCTGCTGCATAGAGAATGAACTAAAGGAACAAGGGTGAAAGCAAGGAGACTAGTTAAAAGGTAAATATAATAGCTCAGGCCAGAGATGATGGTGGATTGGACAGCAGGTGGTAGCAGTAATGTCTTTAGGTAGTCCAAGTCTTCATTTTCTCTTATTTAGGAATAATAAAAAATATATCATAAGGATATAGAGAAGATCACAGTAGAAATCTAAATAAAGCACATAGTAGTGCCTGGAATATAGCGAGTGTGTCACTCTTCTGGTGTTAGTACGATCATTTAGATTTTGCTTGAAAACTTCCAGGATTGGGACATACCATCACTGGCTATTCAGTTATTAGAAATTCTAGTTCTAAACTATCTTTTCTTCTACATTTATTTGAACCTATTTCTGTGTAACTTCTACCTGTTAGTACTATTTCTTCTCTCTAGAACAAAAATGGTTGAAATCTAATATTTTCTACTCACTAGCTTTATATTATTTGAATGAATGTTATCTTTCTGTGAGCAGGCAAGAAAATTACTCATTAAAAATTATCCCACAGTACTTTGTCAAGTGTGGGAATATTAATAAATAGAACTTTATTTCTCCCATTTTCCTCTTCTGTTGACACAGTCTTTTGGAACAAGTTTCATTTGCATGACATTCTTGACTTTGTCATAGATTAAACAAGTACTTCAGGCTTTTTTATATTCTCTTGGAAAAGCATATGGTTTCGGGTAGGGTAGGGAGGTATGGTACTATAATAAGGACTGAGATTTAATTTCTTTTTCTCAAAGAAGGTTATAAAAAGATACTGTCTCAGTAATCTGTGTTTGTATGTTGTGGAGACTTTTTTAATGCATACCTTGCTTTTAATTTAATTCTTCAAACCATATATTGGAATGTGATAAGCTGGCCAAACATGCAGACCAGAGATAGGCAAAAGAGGGCTTACAGTGAAAGAATTTTCCTTTTTATCCAGAGTCACCAAGGCTTATCTATCTATTCTTTTGAAGTTGCACCTTTATTCCAATTTCTTCTAAGTCGATTCCCACCTTAGTCCTGATTCTGCTCTTCCATTTAGTACTACTATGTACTAGCCACTGTGCTAAATATGTGCATAATGCATTACCAGTCTGGCTCTCATGTGGGAAGCTGACCCTCTGATAGAGGAGGTATAGTGTGTTAGGGGAGCATATAGGAGCCCACCTAAACTAGATTCGAAGAGGTTAGGAAAGATTTCCTGAGATGCTGACACCAAAAGATGAATAGAAGATTGCTTGATGGTAGTGTCGGTGGATGGGAAGAATGCGGAAGGGAGGAGGCAGCCACATGCGAAGGCACCAAGGAAGGATGGCCTACTGAGGAACCAAACTGAAGGACATGCCTGGAACATACTGTTGTTAAGTATGGGTGCACTTGGGCATGAGGCTGGAGAGGCAGGCAGAGGCTAGATGGAGGGTCTTGTATGCCATGTTAAAGAGTTATGGAGCCAGTGGAAGGCTTTGTTTGGGAGTGGGATAGGGAGGACGACTTTGCCATAGGATGGAGAATGATCTGAAAGTGGGCAAAACTGGACTTGGGTGAAGGAAGAGGGTGGTTAGAGCTCAGAGAATAACCTATCAACAACATAATGCTATGTTTGTTATGGTAGACTGAAATTTTGAGGCCTGGAGTGTTTAAACGATCATGTCCCTAATTTCTTCTTTTTCCTAGCCATTTGGTTACTGATGTCAGATTTCTTAAAATATTGTCCAAATGCCGCTACCATTATTAAGGATTCATTTGCTCCTGTTTGAATCATATTCCTGTCTGTTGCACAGTGTCTATCCAGAGCACCTTCTGATACCTCTCATATGAGATATCTCGTACTCCATGTCTTTCCTTCTTCCTAGAATGCTCCTCAGTTCCTAATGATGATGTCTCATTGCCTGGTCAGTGCATACTTCCATTCATCATTTAACAGATACTCATTCTGACAAGCAGAATACTAGATTGGGGGCAGGATTTTATTGGTGAAAAACTCAAACATGGTTCTTACCCTTGTGGCACTGGCTATTCTAGTGTATAATTATCATTTCTTCTCTGAAAGCATTAAAAATCTAATTAAGTAGATTCCATACAAATATTTGTATTGCCTTATATTCCAGCTCTCTGACATAGCTCCATTTGATTTTCTCACCTTGACTTGTAGTTTGCTGAGGACAGAAACCCAAAAAAGCAATAGGCATCACTAATCATTATTGTGGTTGTCATCATAATAGTAAGCGTTTATTCAACTTATTCAATAGGGGCATTGTTCTAAGTGCTTTAACTCATTTCATTCATATAATGACCCAAATTGGACATTTAAAAATCTCTATTTTAAAAACTATGAAGTAGATATATAGTATTACTTATTTACTAGTGGAACAATTTTTTTTGAACTTATATATTCATATTTTGAGGCTTCAGCCATCTCAAGCAAATCATTTATCTAATTGCCAATTTCCAGAAGTGCTCGGGACAGGCAGGGACAACTGTGCCAGAAGCAGATAGCTATTCCAATTAGCTTCAACTATTCTACAAATTTTGCAGTAATTTAAGGGCAGGATATGTAGGGTTTTAGTTCCTCTGTTTATCTCTTTGCAGAAATAGGAAGCCGACAGGCAAATGAAGGTCCCCAAGAGAAGGGTCAGCAGGAAAGGACGTGGTTGAATCCTTTCTTCCCTTCAACTGCCAACCCAGAACGTCTTTCAGTACCAGACTGATACTTTAGCTCAATGCAAAGTTTTTGGTGACTAGTTTCCCATATGTTGATGGGGATAGAGAATTTTAACTAGATATATAGTGGAACCTTACTTACTTGTTCCCCTCCCTCTTATCTCCTTTATCCTTGCTCACTTCTTTTTAAAGATTAATTTTTAATTATAAATGCAATACATGCATTTATAAATGCCTGTAAAACAAAACAAAAATATCCAAAGTATTGATGATAAGAACAGTTCATCTGTACACCCTTCCAAACTTTTCCTCTGAGTATAACTAAACATGTGGATGGATATATATTCATACAACACATAATGGAAAAATGAGATCTTTATCTATAGATATTTTTCTTCTTGAGTTTCATAAATTTAAGTTAGTGCAATGTGGACATGTTTCTGTGTAAGCATATGCAAGACCTACCCTCCATACCTTCCTTTTTAAGTGTTGTGTAATGTTCTATGGTCTTGCTATATCAACATTTCTTTAAGTAGGCCCCTTCTAATGAATGGACTCTAAGATTGTTTCCAGTTTTTGCTATTATAAATGAAAGTGTTTGTACTTATATAAATGTGAAAATATACCTCTTTAGGATAAATTTCTAGAAGTGGAATTGCCTAGTCAAAAGGTATGTGCATTTTAAATTGATACATGTTGCAAATTGCCTTCTCACACTGTTGTGCCAGTTTAGCATTCCTAGGAATAGTGTAGGAAAGACCCCTGTTTTGACACTCTGGGTATTTTCAAATTTTTCATCTTCTCTAATTTGATATGTGAAAAGAACACACCTCATTGCTTAATCCATGCTTCCTCTTTTAAGGAGGAAGCAAATTGTAGCAAAACAAAATCATCTCATAAATCTCTCTTTAAAAAAATGTAGGGTATATCCAGTGCCAGTAGAGTTTCAGCTGATTTAGACCTTGGTAGTCACAGTACTGTCGAGTTGGAAAAATGGGCCATATCTAGAAAAGTATATTATACATAGGATACACGAATAATGAACAAATAATGCTTATAGTGGTTGTCTTAAGGCGGTGGAAGATACAGTCACAAAGTTTATGTTCAGTGGCAAGATAAGTAGGAAAAGGAACTTTTAAAAGTTTAGGCTAATGGAAGCCAAAAAGGTTGTGAGCTAACCAGAAAATTCAGTTAACTCTAAAACCCTATTTTTGAATATTTAAGTTCATCAAGAATTGGTTATGTTGGATTCAAGATGTGCACAGCACCTCTTGGAATGAGTCTGGACACAGTCAAGTGCCTCATTTTCACGTAAATAAATAGCTCTACATTAACTAAAAGCCTCAACGGTTGTTTTGAGTCATTTCCCACCCCAATAAGGAGGCCCTTTTGGTTGGATTCTTCTGGAAAGTGTTTGTGAGTTATTAGCCACATGAATGTAGGTTTTTATTCAATTTCTTTGACCCTCAGTTTATTTATTAAAGAAATCAAGGACAAACGCAAATCAAAACCGCAATGAGATCCATCTCACACCTGTTAGAATAGGTATAATCTACAGGACAAGTAATAACAAATGTTGGAGAGATTCAGAGAAAAGGAACCCTCATACACTTCTGGTAGGACTGCAAATTGGTACAGCCACTATGGAAAACAGTATGGAGGTTCCTCAAAAAGCTAAGAATTGATCTACCATATGATCTAGCAATCCCTCTACTGGGCATTTACCCAAAGACTTGAAAACTCTATCTGAAAATATATTTGCACAGATGTTCATAGCAGCATTATTCATGGTGGCCAAGACATGGAAGGAACTGAAGTGTCCTATGATAGATGATTGGCTGAAGTAACTGTGGTACATATACACAATGGAATATTACTCAGCCATAAGAGGAGATGAAACACTGCCATTTGCGAAACATGGATGGACCTCAAGATAATCATGCTAAGCGAAATAAGCCAGACAGAAAAGTTAAAAATTACATAATATCATTTATATGTGGGATATAAACCTAAAAGCAACAAATGAACAAGACAAACAAAGACTCATGGACATGGAGTATAGACTAGTGGTTACCAGAGGGTAGGAGGTGGGGGAGGAGGGGTAGATAGATGGTCAAAGGGGTCAAATATAGCGGTGTAGTAGGGCAAATGGGTAAAGGGGATCAAATAGGTGGTAGCTGAAGGAAACGACTTTGGGTGGTAAACACACAATAGAATATACAGATGTCAAGCTATAATGTACACCTGAAATTATATAACTTTATTAACCAGTGTTACCCCAATGAACTTAATTAAAACAACTTTAAAAAATCAAGGACAAGTAAGGGCATTTGAGTACCTATCATATAATATGTATTATACAAGAGTACTATTTTTTCCTTTTATCCTCCAGTTTACAGATAAAGAAACCAGTGCCAGAATTAAATTAAATTACCTGCCAAGATCCATATTCTTAATTCCTGAATCATAGGATTATTTGGATGAAATAAGAGCAACCTCTGTGAAAATACATAATGTACTGCTTAGCGCATAGTATGTGCTCCCTACATTTTATTTGTTAGCATAAACAATGGGTGAGCCTACCTGTACTTTCTAAAGCTTGACAATGGCCTATATAATGTAAAACTGATGACTGGCTTTTGTGTACGTAAAAGTTTAGTCAATACAAAAAAAATGTAAGGAGCAACTGATTTTAAAAAATCCAAGGATTTTTCCAGAGATCAGAGAGTATGTAGTCTGACTACAATGGTGGCCATAGGTTCAGATTGAAGGGACTGAACTTTCAACTATGTGATTTTGGGCAAGCTACTTGAGGAAATGAAGGGCTGAGAGATTAAGAGGTCTGGTTGGATAGCAGGAAGTTCTCAGTGCATTTAGCATATATTCAGATTTTGAAACATAAGTCAAGGTTCAAGCCTAGACCTCCTGGTTTAATGGTGTTCTTCCAACCACTACATGCATCATGTTTGTGGAAGTTACCAGTGTTCCCAAAAGGACCTCAGTCTGGCAGTTTTTTTCAAGTGTCTGTTGTGTGCTAAGAGTAATTACTGAATGGATAACTCTAAAGCACAAGGATCTTTACTGCAACTGGAAAATAATATTTTATAGCTGTAATACCTGCTTTTCCTAGGATAGTGTATTAAATACAGATTGTTTTAAGATGACATGCTGTCTAGTCTTTGAAAACTTTATGGTTTATTGTGTTGATAACCTTCAGAAGGAAAAAAGTAATGTTTTCAAGTTGTAAAGATTTCAGAATTTTCTCATGCTCTAGTTCTGATAACATGAAAATCATTTTGAGGAAATGAGAAAGCAAGCAAAGGGTGTGTCTCAATTAGATCTTGGTTTAAATCTCCACTGTTATGTTTGCTAGTCATGGGAACTTTGGATAAGTTGTTGAACTGCTTTGTGTGAAATGGGAATAATAGCAGTCTCAGAGTTGCTATGAAGATTAAATGAGATAATTTTAAAACACATACCATAGCTGTCATAGGAACTTGACAAATAAGTTTCATTCCCATCATCTCCTTCTTTCCTCTGCCTCTTATCTAATGAATATTTTAGTTCTAGGCCTGTGGTTCTCAAAGTGTGGCCCTAAAACCAGCAGCATCAGCGGTAGCTGTGAACTTGTTAGAATTATACATTCTTAAGACTCACCTACCCTAGACCTACAGAATTGGAAACTCTGGGGATGGAGCATTATGATCTGTGTTTCAGTTCACCCTCCAGGGGGTTCTGGTGCATTAGTCTAGGGTTTTTTGCAGAGCACTGTATTGGTGAAACACATATAAATTCCTAACTATCATGTGTTTTGAAAAACATATGCTCCCTTTGTCTCTTCTGTGACTGCTGACACATTTCTGAAACAACTAGTCATATAGCTTTGACTTAAGATCTTTGCCTTGATAGTCTAATTTGCTAGAATATGGTGCTAACTCAAAACATTTGGAAAGTGGCAGTTCAAGGACAGTAACTAGGTTGGATTTTATAAGAGAGTCAAGAGCAATCTCAGATACATAAGCCTATGGGTTTACTAAAAGAAAGAAAAAGAAGAGTGGTTCAAATTATGCAATTTAAAAAAAAGAGTAAGTACCATATATAAACCCTCCTGATTTCTAGAAACTTGGTTTTTAGAAAAAGTCAACAACATTCACATTTTTTCAGAATGAAGTCTTGGCAGAAAATTATGAGGTGAGGGATAGTTGAAATTATGTTAGCATCTAAATTATAAGTGGAAAGATATTCTGATTTTGCTGTGGAGTAATTGGATAAAGTAATATCAAATTAATTTTGACTGAAACAAGATGCTCATAGTCCATGTGGTCACTGTTAGTCATTGTCCAACTTTTTCTACTTTTACAGAATTCACATTTTTAAATCTATTAAATTCGCTTTTGTAAATGTAGCCACGGAGGAAGTTTGCTTAAGGCTGTTGCCTAGTCTAAACTTATAGTACTTGGTTCCTGTCATTCCATGTAGAGAATGACAGGAAATAAATAGCATCACTATTGTCCAGTTGTCATTGATGTGAGCTAATTTTCATGTTGGCTTTATAGGTTATATCCTGTAGAAAAAAATGTAATTGATGGTGCATTAGCTTCATTCTCATTTATACAGTGTAAATATTCTTTTAAATTTCAAATATTTAGATAATCATTAATATTTCTATCATTAGTTTTAATTAATAAAATTTTATTTCACTGTATTTATTAAAACTCTAGTTTAATACTAATACAGATATTGAGGTTTTATATAAAATGTAATACAGATGATTCCTGTTTTAAGGAACATTAAAATCTGAGATTTGGTGAATGTTGCAATTTTTTTTTTTAGTTTTAAAAAATTGTGCAACAATTTGTTATAAAACTTTTCAAACATACAACAAAGGTGAAAGTATTTTAACAATGACTGTATTCCTACTACCTCTTAGATTCTAACATTAATTTTTTACTCTACATTTATCCATCCATCCATACTTCTGTCCTTTAAATGGTATAGTTTTAATATTCACTGTGAATTCTGTAGTAGAGTGTTAAGTACAATATTGTCCAATGCATTTGCTTAGATTGGTTGAATGTTGCATTTTATGCAGATAACTTGCATAATCCTACATCATGAATGAAAGAGTTTCTTGATCTTTTATTAAGTTGGAGTTTGTTCCTTTCTGTGTTTCTGAGACCTTATGTATGTTCTGAAAGTAAGAAGAGCCGCCTGAGAGTTCAAACAGGGACACTTTAGGTACACAGTAGGAGGAAGAGGAAGAAAGTGATAAATGAGTTTAGTGAGATATGCTGACTAATCCAGTGTGTGCTTATTCTCATTGCCTGTCCCGGGCCTGTGGACTGGGGCCTTGGAGCCAGCTGAGAGCCGGCAGTTCTGAGGTCTAATGTTTCTTTGGAGGAAATGGAAGGATGTAAACTTGGCCAGCCTTTGTATTTTCTTTCTCCTGGAACCATTGGTTGTTTTTCTGGGTATACTGTGTTGTGAGATAGCACCTGGCACAGATGGATCTCTTTGGAACTAGTATAAGAATTAAGAATTGCGGCCATCCTCTGTAAAGAAGGTAGCACAGGTGGGTCAAAAAGGACAGCCTCTGAAAGGTTATTCAAAGAGTTATTGAATTACTTGTGTTGGAAGCAGATCTTTCCAGTGCTGGTGCCCGCTCCCTGCTCTGATTGAAATGTTGCTATGTTTAGCATATTTAATTGGCTTTATTTGTGAGAACTGGACCAGGCTGCAGCATTTCCAGTGGATTTCTCTTCAGAACTATTTCTGTCACTGAGTTTTTTAATTTAGATGTTTCATGATCGCTTGAGATAAAGATAGAAGTGTTTGATCACTCTTGCTTGGTGGGTACTGGAGTAATTTTGATTGAGAGCCAGATTTAATCTCCCTTATTGAATGACTTCTCAAATTTATGAGATGAATCTAGTACCCTTTTCCAGAAAAAGTAACACCACTATTTTGGGTAAAGTATTTAAAGGGTCTCAATCAGAACTTTAAAGTTTGCATATATAATTTCCCCCTTGAACTTCTTTTACTATTTCTTCTGGAAATAGCTGAATGTATGTATTTATTCTCTATGGAGAAGTTGGTTAGAAAGGAATCCTTTCTATGGACATGATGCTTCTGAATATTACAAAATGACCTAAAGGCAACGATGATGGACATATCTTCCTTAATTAGACTTGAGAGCGTGAATAGTATTGAATTTGTGGTTCTCAGACTTGCACATTTGGAATCACTTTGAGAGTTTAAAAATACTGATGCCAGTTCAATGAGGTTGCAGAATGCAAGATCAATATACAAAAATTAATTGTATTTTTATACATTAGCAAAGAATAAGATGATGATGGCATTAAGACAAGTTTCATTTATAATAATATCAAAAAGAATAAAATACTTAGGAATAAATTTAACAAAATGAGTACAAGTCTACAATCTGAAGACTGCAAAACATTGTTGAAAGAAATTCAAGGAGTGGAAGGCTTAATATTATTAAAATGACAATATTCCCCAAATGGATCTTCAGATTCAACACAATTCCTATCAAAATGCAGATCTTTTTTTGTAGAAATTGACAAGCTGATCCTAAAATTCATATGAAAATTTGAGGGACCTAGAATAGTCAAAACAATCTTAAAAAGAAACAAAGTTGGAGAACTCACTTCCTGATTTGAAACACACTATAGCACTATAGTAATCAAAACTCTGTGATACTTTCATAAGGATAAACAGATCAGTGAAATAGACTTGAGAGTCCAGAAATAAATTTTGATGTTTAGTGTCAGTTGATTTTTGTCATGGATGCTAAGGTAGTTCAAAGGGTAAAAAATAGTTTGTCAATAAATGGTGCTAGGACAACTGGATATCCACTTACAAAATAATGAAGTTAGACTGCTTTCTTGCACCATGGACAGATATTAACTCAAATGGATTGTAGACCTAACTGTAAGAGCTAAAACTTATAACTCTTAGAAGAAGATATTAGAAATAGAAAAAAATTCATGACCTTGGGTTAGGCAAAGCATGAACCACAAAAGAAAAGATATAAATTGGACTTCATGAAAATTAAAAACATTTGTATTTCAATAAACATCATTAAGAAAGTGAAAAGCTAGTCCACAGAATGGGAGAGAATATTTGTAAATCATAGCCAATAAGAAACATATCGAGACTATATAAAGATTCTTACAAGTCAATAATAAAAACACAAATGACCCAATTAAAAATGAACAAAAGATCTTAATAGACATTTCTCCAAAGAAGATGTATAAATTACCCTACACACACGAAAAGATGCTCATCAGGGAAATGCAAATGAAAACCATAGTGAGATAACATTTTGCACACATTAGGATAGCTAGAGTAAAAAGATAGACAATAACAAGTTCTGGTGAAGATTTGAAGAAATTAGAACCCTCATACACTGCTGGTGGGAATGTACAATTATGCAGCTGCCTTGAAAAATAGTCTAGCAGTTCTTCAAAAGACAAACATAGAGTTATGCCATATACCACATCCACTCCTAAGGACATACCCAAGAGGAATGAAAACATATATCTACAAGAAAACTTATACATAGGTGTTCATAGAGGCATTATTCACTGTAACAAAAAGATGAAAATACCCCACATGTCCATCAACTGATGTATGGATAAATAAAAATGGCATATCCATATAATGGAATATTACTTGGCAATAAAAAGAAATATCGATACATGCTATAACATGGGTCAACCTTGCAAACATTTTGGTGAAAGAAACCAGTCAATGAGGACCACATATTGTATTAGTCAATTTATATTAAATGTCCAGAATAGGCAAATCTGTGGAGACAGAAGTTAGACTGGTGGTTACTTAGACCTTGGGTGGTGGGGAGACTTAAAGGGGAATGGGAAGTGACTACTTTGGGGATAATGAAATATTTTAAACTCTATGTGTGATAGTAGTACAACGGTGAATATACTAAAAACCATTGAATTGTATACTTCAAATAAATAAATTATATAGTATGTGAATTATATCCCAATAACACTTATATATATAAATACATATGCACATATACATATACATGTATATAAAATACTGAAGCCTGGTCCCTCAGAAATTCTGAATTAATTGATCTGTGGTGTGACCTGAGCATTGGGCTTTTGGAAAACTCCCCAGATGACTCTATTGAACAGTCCTAGACCTAGACCTTGCTACTTAAAAGTATGGCCTGTGTACCCTGTGTACCAGGAGAATCAACAAGACCTGGGAGCTTATAAGGAGTGCAGGATCTCAGGCCCAACCCCAGATCTACTGAATCAATCTGCATTTTTAACAGGATCCTTAAGTGATTCACATGGACATTAACGTTCAAGAAGCATTGTCAGTAAGGTAGTTGAATAGTAAGGCAGGTGAATGTGATTTTGAAATTCACTGCCTTCCTGTTGAAATATCCCTCTTCCTTCTGCCCAGGTCTTCCCCTCCAGCCTGTTCTCTTGGGTTCCTGTACCCTATTCCAATGTGCCTGTATGTGGAGGGGGGCCTCCCTTCATACCACCGGGCAATTCTTGGATACCAGTAGAGGGTGTCCAAGAATTCACCTCAGTTCTGACACCCTATCTGGAGATAACATCAGGTTAAGGGTTTAGTCCTACAAGACTCTGCTCCCTCCTCGATTCTAATGGTGATTTGAATAGTGGAGTTGGTTAGATTTGGAGCATGTTTTGGTTGTGGAGTTTGAGGAAAAGCAGAATCAAGGATGATGGGTTTTGTGTTTGTTTTTGGCTTAAGAAACTGGGTAAAATAAGTTCCTTTTACAAAGATGGGGAAGACCGTGTTTGTGTTTATGTTGGGGGGGGTGACGGGGGGGCGGTGGTGCCCTGGCTCATTTCCTCCTCCCGTTCTCCATTCTTTCTATAATGCCTCTCATTGGCCAAGTCTTCCTGGCACCTGAAAATATATTGTCTACATTACAGAGCAGATCAGGGAAGTGGGGAATGGAACTGAGAGCAAGTAAGCAGTGGGCCAGAACAATTGGTTATAGCTAGTTAACAAGGTGCCCAAGTAGGAAATGTAAAGAGAAGAAAGAATTTAGATCCCATCCTGCAATTTCAGCATTTGAAAACCAAGTCAAGGAAAATGAAAGTGTTTGAGAAGGAAAGGTTAGAGGGGAAGAATGAAAATCAGAGAGGTGTGGAATTCTGAAGGCAAGAAAAGAGAAAATTTCAAGGAAGTAGAAGTCGTTAAGTGTGTCTTACATGGCTGAGAGGTCAAGAAGGAAGAAAATATGTATAAATGTGTATTGGAATCGGTGATATGGAGATCACTGGCAACTTTGGACAGCCACTTTGTTAAGTCATAGGGGAGGAGCTGCAATGGCACTGATGAAGGAGTGAGGGAAGTGAAGGCAGACAGCGCTTTCAAATATTTGACGGTGAGGAGTTGAAGTATGGGATGAAGAAAGCAGTATCTAGCCAGGAAGAGAAGTAAGGAAGGGATTTTTTTATTGCCTGTTTTATTATAATTTTTAGGATCTTTTTGGACATGTTTAACTGCTGAAGAAAGACCCAATAGGTAGGAAAAATTCAAGACATAAGAAGGAAAAGAGATAATATCTTACAAAGGAGGGAATAGGAACTAGAAAATAGTGGAGTTGGCCCTGGAAGGAGGAGTTGGTGTCTAGGTGTCAAACGAAGGAAGAAGAGAGAAAGGATGCAGTTGAGTTTGTATGTTTCGGTGATTGGAGCTGAAGGAGTTTTCCACAAAGCTGCTAAGTGGTACATTCAGGCTTCCAGCTCCCACAGGAAGTCTGAGTGTTTACCATGTGCCAGATCCAGTGATAGATGTTTTTAGGGTATATGAAGTGGCATGAGATATGAGCTAGACCCTGAAGAAACTCCTAGGCTATTGGAGATACAGCCTAGTTCTTAGTCACCTGCAATGCAAGGTGGTAAGCACTGCGCTGTTGACATGTACGGCTTACTTCAATTGTTAACATCTGGTGTTACTTAAGGTGGTGATGAAAATAGTGGAAAGTAGAGAGGAAGAGCCAAGTCTTTTGGAGAACTGGTGGAGGGGGCTATAGTTTTGTAGTTAATAAAATTCTCTTTGGATAGTCTGCTATTCCAGTAAGTCCTCAAGGGAAAATGCCATAGCGCCAGCCCCATCGGAATTCACATGTTCTCTTATTTTTGACGGATTTACAGGGTTTCTTTTTGAAGGGGAAAATAATTGGAATCCCAACGCTGAGCTATTTAAAAATTACTTTTATTATAGTCTCACAAACTTATATAGACGTAATACAAGGTACAAGCACATTTAGACATATCTCTTAAACAAGAACATCAGAATAAATAAGCTGAATATTAACTTAAATTATAGACCAACAAAGTTAAGCTACTATTAATGTGATGGTTGATGTTTAGGTTCAACCAATTCACTTTTTATAATTAGACTCTGAATCTGGTGTGTTCAATGAACAAGTGGTAATTCAATGGCCTAGCCACTTTTCTGTGTTGGAATCACTAAAAATCTTGACTTGTACAGCTTTTACTGGGCCCAGATACTTCCGTAGTTTTTTTATTGGCCTGTGACAATGAAAGCATTTCTACCTGGCAAAGCAGGACTGCATCACAAGTGCAAATGTGAGTACTGAAATTGAGTGGAAATGGGGTATTCCCTGAGATGTTCCAAAGTATGCTTTTATTATTATTATTAACTAAACATAAAATGGATTAAAACCTTGCCATGGAGAACTCATGGGCTCCCAACAATACACTTTTGCACCCAGGTTGAAAAGAACTCTGCTAGCTGGAAATCAGAGTGCTGTGCGACCAGGTGGGCTAGGCATTGTGCCATATTAAGGGGCAAGGCAAGGAAAGCTTGATTGAACAAGAGATGCTTAAGGATGAGAACTATAAAACCGTACTTATGGCTTGTTGTTTGATTTGGGCTTCTTTTTAACTATCTGGTGCCAGGTTTTCCTGCCAGCTCTCTGATATCCCATGTAGTTAGAGGGGTATAAAGGTGGGCCCCATCACTATCATATTTGTGAAAAGCCAAGGTTTCTGAAAGGGGTTTTATAAGAAAAAGTTTTAGGATCATACCATACTAAGAAACAACTTACTACTCAGCTATAGATTACTGATTTATTTGAATTCTTTCCAAACTGTTAAACATTTCCAAACCAGAATGCTTTTGATGTGTTAAAGTCTTTTGAATTGAGAGAGATATACCATCTTAAGATTACTAATAATTTAACTCAACAGCATCCAACAAAGGGCTTTATTCTTGTATCATGTGTAGAAATCATAGTCTGAACTGAAATGAACAATATTGACCTTAATGTAAGATACCATTTAGAACACTCTTGAGACATTATGCTGTAGTTATGTACTGAAGCAGAGAAATGTTAGTCTATAGTTTATTAAATATTCATTTTAGTGTACAGCATTATACCAGGAATGATGAAAAGCAAATTTTAAAACTTAAGGCCTATCTAGGTTTTGGCCTGTGGGTGCCTTCTCCCTTCCCTCTTCCTTTCCATGCAAGACTGAGTTAAGGGCTGAGAAACCCAGTGTCATTAGTTCACCAACTCAGCTTCAAGCTAGGTGGGCTGCCAGTCCTTTTTGGACTTCAGAACCCCAGCACCTGAACCCAGAAGCATCTAAGAGCCTGGGGCTCAATTTAAACTTTAATGGCACCCATTATCTTCTTCCTCTCAACAACAGCGCCTATTCTCCCCTTGCCTTCTCATCATCACGGGACTTGTCTCTAGGGGTCACATCTGTTTAGGGACTTTCATTTCTGCATGCCTCCCTATGGTTCAGAAACATCTATTCCATTTTCCAGTTATACTTTATGTTTGCATACCTCTTATTTTTTATTGTGTTTTCATGTATTTATGCTCATGAAGGGCTCTCCATTTCCCTAAGAGTAGGCTAGGGAGCTGGTATTGTCCCACTTTATAATGGAGAATGCTCTAACTAGAGAGGTTAATGACTTGACTGAGATGCCAAGGAGACTTTTTTTTTAATAATTTTTTATTTTTCATTTACAATACAATATTTTATTAGTTTCAGGTGTATAAAATGGTGATTAGACATTTATAGAACTTATGAAGTGATCACCCTGATAAATCTAGTACACATCACACACCATACACAGTTATTACAATATTATTGACTATATTCCCTATGCTGTACCTTACATCACCATAACTATTTTGTAACTATCAATTTGTACTTCTTAATCCCTTCCCCTTTTCAGTCACCCCTCAACCCCCTCCCATCTGTCAAGTGTCAAAATGTTCTCTGTATCTATGAGTCTGTTTCTGTTTTGTTTGTTCATTTATTTTGTTCTTTAGATTCTACATATGAGTGAAATCATCACGTGGCATTTGTCTTTCTCTTTCTGACTTACTCTACTCAGCACAGTACTCTCTAGGGCTATCCATGTTTTTGCAGATGGCAAGATTTTATTCTTTTTATGGCTGAGTAATATTCCATTGCATATATGTACAACCTCTTCTTTATCCATTCAAATATTGATGGTCACCTAGGTTGCCTTCATATTTTGGCTATTGCAGACAATGCTGCAATGAACATATGGATTCACATGTTTTTTCAAAGTAATGATTAGGGTTCATTTGGATAATACCCAGAAGTGGGAATTACTACGTTCTTTTTGTCTCTTGTTATAACCTTTGTTTTAAGGCCTATTGTCTAGTATAAGTATTACTACTCATGCTTTTTTTTGTATGTTTCCATTTTCATGAAATGTCTTTTTCCATCCCTTATACTTTCAGTCTGTATGTGTCTTTTGATCTGAAGTGAGTCTCTTGTAGGCAACATATGTAAGAGAGTTTTTTTTTTTATTCATTCAGCCACCCTAACTTTTGATTGGAGCATTCAATCCATTTACATTTAAAGTAATTATTGATATGTAGTTGTTGCCATTTTATTATTTATATTTTTAATCTTTTTTTTTCTTCTTCTTCTTAAAGAAGTCCCTCTAACATTTCTTCTAATACTAGTTTGGTGTTGATGAACTTCTTTAGCTTTTTCTTGTCTGGGAAGCTCTTTATCTGTCATTTGATTCTAAATGATAGCTTTGCTGGGTAGAGTAATCTTGGTTGCAGGTCCTTGCTTTTCATCACTTTGAATATTTCTTGCCAATTTCTTATGGCCTGCAAAGTTTCTGTTGAGAAATCAGCTGACAGTCTTATGGGAGCTTCTTTGCTTCTTTATAGGTGACTAATTGCTTTTCTTTTCTCTTGCTGCTTTTAAGATTGTCTTTAACCTTTGTTATTTTAATTGTGATGTTTTTATGATTTTAATTATGGCGTGGGCCTCCTTGGGTTCATCTCGTTTGGAACTCTCTGCACTTTTTGGGCTGTTATGTCTACTTTCTTTGCCAGGTTAGGGAAGTTTTCCATCATCATTTCTTCCAATAGTTTTTCTATTTCTTACTCTCTCTATCTTTTCCTTCTGGTACCTCTATGATGTGAATATTGTTATGCTGTTATACTTAGTGTTGTCCCAGAGACCCCTTAAACTATCCTGTTTTTTGGATTCTTTTTTCTCATTGCTGTTCTGATTGTTTTTTTTTTTTTTCTGCTACCTTATTTCTAAATCGCTGATTCACTCCTACTTCATCTACTGTTGATTCCCTCTAATGTATTCCTCATTTCAGTCATTGTAGTCTTTATTTCTGACGTCTTCTGTTTTATGTTTTCTATCTCTTTGTTAGAGTTCTCACTGAGTTCACCTACTCTCCTTTAAATTCATTGTGCATCCATATAACCAGTATTTGAACACTGCATCTGGTAGGTTGCTCATCTCCATTTTGTTTAGTTCTTTTTTTGGAGCTTTGTTTTCTTTCATTTGGGACATATTTATTTATCGACCTGTGTGGTTTCTATGTATTAGGTAGGGCTGCTATGTCTCCCAGTCTTAGTAGCATAGCCTTATATAGTATATGTCCGGTGGGGCCCAGTGGTGCAGTATTCCTTGTCACCTGAGCTGGGTCCTCCAGGTGTGTCCCTTGTATGGGTTGTGCGTGCCTTTCCCTTGTAGTTGAGTCTTGGTTGCTGTTTGCATATCAGTGAGAGGGATTGACCCTTGGGCTGATTGGTTGTGAGGAGTGGCCAGTGAGGGGCCGAACTTATGGAGCAAGGTTTGCTTTAGTAGGGCTCCGGTGCCTTCCCAGTCTGCCTTGTGCATGTGTTGTCCTTGGATGTAGCCCCGGGTGGCGCTCTGGCTCCAGCGCCATCTGAACCAGGCCACTGGGTGTGCTGGCCTTGGGCCTCGTGGGAGGGGCCCAGCTGCAGACCAAGTTCAGCTGCAGCATGTGTCCTACCTGGGGCCACCTGGCAAGAGTCGCCAAGCAATCTGAAGATGGTCACCACCCATTAGAGTTTGTACTTTAATCTTAATGGTTAGAATCCAGTTCTGCTGACTAGTTGTTGTAATGCTTTTTTCCTTCAAGAAAAATTTAAAGAAAATGACAGAATAAGCAACTGTATAGTAAATATATATATGTATATATATTTATGTATATTATTCTTGAGTGGATCTATAGTAGCTTTTTCTAAATGTTGTAGCCCTTTTTCCCTTTGTCCACCTAATATATGAGAATACCTATGAAGAATACACATTGGTACATTGGAAAATAACACCTCCGAAAGGGACTAGGAGACTTCTTTCTGGGAAGATTTCATTGTACATATTTCATAGGCTTTCAGGGTTGGGAGAGACAAAAAAGTCATCTCGTTCACCAGGTATTTGATGCCATTGTTTAGATCACATTTGAATCATTGAGGGCTATGGAAGGATTTTTAGGAACAATTATTATTATACAGGACACTTTCTGGCCTAAAAATGTTTCTATATTCTACCAAACTAATTAAGTGGAATGTTGACTATTCAAAACAAAAGTTGTTTCTTTCTTTCTTTGGTCATCTGGATTTTTTAAATGTTCTATTTGAAACATTTCTCTTAGAACTTGTTAGCTGTTATGGAAACAGCATATTTAGACAATTGTTTAATACTATAATTTATTGGAATATAATGTTTTTCACTGTGACTAAATGATGGTGGTTTTCTTTTTCCTCTTTCTGTGTTTCTGTCTTTATTTACAGGCTAGACCCTGTTTCTTTCATAACCGTTATATGTGTGTGTTTTCAGTTCTTTTGTGCTTTAGCTTGAAGTTTTGATGAAGAGAGAGGAGTTCAAGATTAAATTTTTAGTGAAAGCTAATGGAAGATATATAAAGAACCTAAGGTACTTAAATAAGAAGAAATAACTAGAGATGGTTGTTTTCCTCTCCTTTGAATAGAAATTCAGGCCCCTAGTGATGGAATGTCAAGAGCATTATTTAGCAACTTACTCTAACAGATGTCTTTTTTGAACCAGTATTTTTTAGAATTTAGAACAAGGGTATATAGGATATGTATACTTATACCCTATAGTTGGTGTATACAGCTCTAACCTCCTGAAATCATAGGTCACATATTGTGGCCAGGGAGTACTTGTGGGAAGCTTAAAAGTTCATTGGGTATATGCATCATGGTTGCAGTGTGCCTAAGAACATGCCATTAGCAAATAGAATATCCATTATAAACTCTTGGGAAAACTTAGATTTCAGCTTTATAAATTTGCAACATAAGTGGAAATGAATTTTTTTTTTCGCTTATAAAGACTCACGTAGTCTTTTCAGTTCCTGTTTTATCCTAAGCTTTATCTATAGGCCTAAACCATTGTAAGGAGAGGCCTGAATAGAGATATGTGGGATATTCTGTTACAAATATTTGTTCTGTCTGTGGAGCTTACCATAAGTGGCTTAACTGGTCCCCTGCAGGGAGTGGAGAAAGGATAATCTGAAAAGGTCAAAGGATTAACAGTTTCCCTTAAAGTTTTTCATCGAAAGTCTAAGACCAGGTGAAGGTCATAGAAATATAACAAAATATTCTGTAACTAACAAATTTTCAAAGGGCATCGCTATACGAAATTTCAGGTTCATGTTTGTGCTCGTGAGTGTTTTAAACCTTGTGAGGTAACCATAACAGGTATTATTGTCCCCATTTTAAAAATTAAGGGAGGCAAGTCTGGGTCATAGTTTAATTAATTTTTCCATTGTCGTCTGAACAGAGTGGTGCTGGGGCTAGAGCCCAGATATTAGGAATTTGATGTTCATTGCACTGTACAATTTGTTTTTCTCAGATAACTTTCCATTGAACCTAGAGACCATACATTTTTCAGTCTTTCTACTTAAATTTCAAATGGCACGTGGGGAGATCAAGGCAGTAACAATGGAATCTGTGTGGCAGATGGAAGGCCTGAGAGGTACTTAGGAGCAGAGCGGGGTGGACAAGGCTTCACATTGTTTATTCATTTATCCCTTGGTGTGACACTCCTTTTTGTGAGCCACCTTTGCTATTTCTCTTGAGGTTTGCCTGCCCGTTGAAATTCTTCCCCATATTTCCTTGCTGCTGCTCTCTCCTAATTATCATTCTTCCTAGGACTGGAGACCATGTTTGGCACAATAACTCCTTGTGAAAGTGATTGTTCATGCTTCTCTTGAACAAGACAATGAAAGTTAAAATATGGTATCTATTTGAGGTCAATTGTAGGAAAGAGGGACTTAAGATCCCAGCTTCCAGATGTCTTTTCCCGATTCATACTAAATAATGAGCACTTTTCCCATGTCTTTAAACATTTGAAAATGTTTTTCATGATTCTTCAGCATCTCCATTGCATGAATTTACCATAATTTATATACATGTTATTCGATTTTGCATGTATAGGTTATTTTTAGTTTTTTTTTTTTCATGATGAATATTTTAGAAAAAGTAGACTCCTTGAAGAGGAATAAATACTTAAAGAGATACAAATCTGGTTTAAATGGTTTGCCCTAGTCATGATTCATGAGTATACTGAACTAATTTCAATCAGTAAAAACATTTTTTTCTGAAATAATACAATTATGATATTACTTTTATTTTCAAATGGGGAAAATGAGTAAAGATGGTCAATGAAAGGAATAGATTTCACAATTATTTCATCAGTGTTCTGAACATAGAATTTATGTAATCCTTAATATGTTGTAAAAGGTTAGTGCATCAGCAGTATTTTAATGTATCAGTTTGAAAGATCTGAGCCCAATTATAAATAATCACTTTATGAGAGTCATGAATTCATTGGCTAGCTTATGTATTTTGAGGGCATCCTCCTCAAATCCTGAGCTTGCTTTTTTCATCATGTGTATAAAGAAAAGCTGACCAATTAGCAAATTAGTAGAGACGAGGAGCCAGATTTTGGATTTCTAAAGAGTTATATCTTCTAGAACTATAGCCTTCAATTTTGTGTGAGCATGTGTGGGTAGCTTGGGAGGGAGCAGGGTGGTGTTAGAGGCCTCTATAATGCTAACAGTTCTCCTACCTTCTCAGTCTGACTCACACCTCCACCCACTGCCCAAGATCCAGGTGCAATAAGCAATGAGTAGATCAAGTTTGTCCTTGATGTTTTTCCTCTTATTTTCTCTGGGTTTCCTTTTCCTAGTCATTTTTTTCTTTACGCAGGTTCTACTCAAATCTCCTCATCATAGCATCTACCAAGGCCCATAGTTTTGGGGAAGAAGCAAGGCTATAGAATTTAAGCAAAGGCCTTGCCTCAAGTAATCAGAACAAACAATCTCAATGGGGGACATCTCTTTTCCCAAATTGTCTTTGACGTTATCTTTTCCAGGTGTATTTTGCTGTTCAGGGTGTTCCTGAGTAAGTTAGTGCCTTAATCCCAATTGATTTTGTTTGACTAGCTTAGCATGAGGGTCGCAGTTCTACTTTGGGGCAAACTTTGAGGGAGAGGACCACTAGATAAAAATGAAACTAGGAAGGCACATAAAAAAAAAAAGTAAAAAGAAGGCTTTTGCCATTTGTGTAAAAGTGTTTCTTTTTTTTCCTGTTCTGTGGTGGATAAAATGTGTGAGCATACAGGAGTTTGACTTGTTGCCTTGAATAAACTCAATATTCTTAGGATGAAGTCATACATAATTAATTGCCTGTCTCTGCATTTTTTTTCCCAAAGTGATGGCTCTTAGTATTCATACTTGTGATAACTTATGTTTCCTGAGTACAAGAGCCTGAGGACTGCCAAGTAAGGAAGAAGAGGCAGTGATGCTTTTGTAACCTCTGTGCCACTGTAATACAGTGGGTAATTGTCTTTTTTTTTTTTTTTTTTTTCCAGTGCCTGAAACAGTACATGCAGCTGGCAATCCGAGAAGGATGTGGGTCTCCCATCACTTGCCCTGACATGGTGTGCCTAAACCATGGGACCCTGCAGGAAGCTGAGGTATGGATGAGTGCCATGATCTTCCCCTCTTTCCTGTTGACATCATTTCCTTGGATCTTGATTCTGATGTACTTCCCTACCAGGGAGTATAGAAACAAAAGCCAGAGGTTAACTTTTTAAAGGAGTACTTTATTGCTACATACCTTTGGATTCTTTATATAAACTGTTAAAGCTGTTATTTACCTCTGTTCTGTTTATAAGTGCTATCTGAATGTTGAAGAAACTCTAGACTAGGCAAAGATATAGAAATAACATTTATCAAATGTGAGGTTTGGAGGCTGAATTGGGAGTGGTTTTGTGATCTTTATTTTATTTTTAATTTATTTTATTTTAATTAGCTTCAAGTATAGTATATTGGTTAGATATCTATATAGTTCATAAAACAATCCCCCCAATTGCTCCCTCCCTCTCCTGACTCTCCACCTAGCCAACGTATTAATGCTAACTGCATTCCCTATGCCGTGCTCCCCATTCCCATGACCATCCATCAGCTACTAATTTGTACTTCTTTAACCTTTCACCCGATTCCCAGCCCCCCAAACCCCCTCCCCTTTGTCCATCACCAGATTGTCCACTATATTTGTGAGTCTGTTTTGGATTAATTTGTTCTTTTTATTCCTTAGATTCCGCATTTAAGTGAAATCATATAGTGTTTGTCTTTCTCTGTCAAACTTGGATACCTTCTAGGTCCATCAGAGAAAGATCTTTTGCCAGCCCCTTCCTTTTCGTCTGTGTGTGTCTTTTAATGTGAAGTGAGTCTCTTGTAGGCAGCATTTGTAGGGGTCTTTTTTTCTTATCCTTTCAGCCACTCTATCTTTTGGTTGGAGCATTTAATTCTTTTCCGTTTAAGGTACTTATTGATAGGAATGTAGTTGTTACCATTCTTTATTCCTGTTTTTGATACATGATTTTTCTTCTTAAAGAAGTCCCTCCAACATTTCCTGTAATACTGGCTTCCTTTAGCTTAGTTTTGTCTGGGAAGCTCTTTACCTGTCCTTCAACTCTAAATGATTGTAGATTCTTGATTGTAGATCCTGGGTCTTAATCATGTAAATATTTTATGCCAAGCCATTCTGTCCTGCATAGTTCCTTTTGAGAAATCAGCTGCCAGTCTTCTGGGTGTTCCCTTATAGGTAACTATCTGTTTTTTCTTGCTGCTTTTAATATTTTTTCTTTATATTTAACCTTTGGCATTTTAATTATGATGTCTTGGTGTGGGCCTCTTTGGATCCTGTTTTTTGGGATCCTCTGAGCTTCCTGAAGTTGTGTCCATTTTCTTCACCAGGTTAGGGTTTTCTATCATTATTTCTTCAAACATCTGTTCAACATCTTATTTTCCTTCAGGTACGCCTATCAGACAGATATTTGGGAATAGTATGCTTTCTCACATATAGTTATTATAATACATACCTCTTAATCTAAGTATTAATTTGAATATATCACAATGGGGCTTATCTACATTATGCTTGACTGGATTCTATATCCAAGACTACTTTTTCTGCCTTTAAGAAAATGTTTAATTATACAGGTAACACGTAAATATACTTTACGTATTAAAAATACTTCTGGTTAAGGCTCAAGTTCCCTTTGTCCTGCTGCTATTTATGTTACAATATATGCGTCTCCATCATTCATTGCCTTATAAAATGCATGTAAGTTTAACATTTCTTCATCTTCAAAAGACACAAGGCATTTAAGCTCTTACCTCTGAATGCTTTCCTGCGTGGGTCTAGTTCACACAGTTGCCCGTGCTCCATCTGTCTGCCTCCTGCAGGCTTTAGGTCCTCCCTGTCTTCTTAGTGCTTCCAGATTGCCTCAGCTGTGGCTCTGCCTCTTATTTATCAGGAATAGCTTCATCAGCAAAGCATTTAACGGCTGATTTAAATACTATTTGCTTATGCAGGAAATAGTAGAAAAGGCAGATTTTCCCCTTCAATGTCCTTGAAGCTGTTAGGAGGAAGTGCCTCTGGAGGGCTTGTGGCTAGAGGTGCTCCACTGGGAGCCAGGGAAAAGTAAAACTTTCCTTCCTTGTGTCCTCTGGTACTTTCAGCTGTTGTGCTGTAGGGCTTTTCTGATGTCTTTGATCCAGGGATCTTGTCCAACATGGAATTAAGAAAGGCAGGGCCCAGATTGTTTATTCTGATGGCTTCAGGAAAGGCCTTTCATTGACGTCGGTAGCCTTATTAAAAAGGTAATGACTACTTTAAACAGATCCCTTACAGTAGTAGAGAAGTAAAGTATCATCACTTGCTGGGCAAGCCTGAACCATTGGTCTGGACCATGTAAAATTTGAATGGCGAGCACATGACCCATTAGAGTAGTACCCCCTGTGACATGGCCTGAGAAATTGAACTTCTTCCTGCTGCCAGTGGAAAGCAGGAAATAGCTTCTCACCCACCAATCCTCCTTCCAAGCCCTGGGGCATGGAAGTGACCAGCCTGCCTTGTATTGCTGGTGCCACAGTATGCGCCAGAGGAAGGACAGGTGTAGCTGCTCCTGCCAAGAATGGGGACTCTAGAGTTCCATAGGAAGGGATTGAGTGGGGCACTCTGGAGGACTATGATAGAGGAATGGTAGAAGGTGGGCATGCAGTGCTAGGGAATTTGAAACTACATTTGCAAAATAAACACTTACTTACATGGTACGTTCTTTAAAGGTGGCTTTGGTAAAGCCTGCTGGAATTTTAGAGATCCATATGTTCCCCCAAATAACTATTTAGCACTGACTCCCTCCCTTTGCCACCTCTTAACACTCTTTTTTTCCCATCATCACAGTGTGAAGCAGGGGCAGAAGAAAGGTGAGGATGCCCAGGCAAGCGGCCATACTTCTGTTACTGTGGTTTCAGGTTCTGAATGGGAAGGGATTAAGTCTGCTTCTAATGATAACCTTTGGCTCGAATAATGTGCTGCGATTCTTACCCATAAGAGTAAAACTGGGATGGCGAAGGGTAAAGGAATCTGCTATGTCAAAGTGAATAGACATTTTTGAGGTTCTCAGCTGAATTTTGTTTTAGAACATTTGAAACCTTGTTTTAAAGCTGCATATAAATGGAGAATAATGTTTCTAAGCTTCTTCTTTAAACTAAAGGCCAATGAAAAAATACTAAGCAGCAATGGGTTGAACGTGTCACAAGGATGTGCACATAGGCATATATATCCATTATTCCCTAGATGAGCAGAGGGAGAAAAGGCAAGGAATGATGAGGCGAGATGTACTGAGGCCTCTGCAGAACAGGTGAAAAAGGAATAGCAAAAGCAGCGCTCTGCAGGGAACGGTAAAAGGTTCCTGGCCCTGGAATTCCATCCAGTCTCCCCCTCCTTCACTTTCCAAGTGGACCTTGCCATCTGGCTCTCAGACAATGATGCCTTCTTGTTTTTACAACCAGGGTTCGATACGTAGTATGTAATGTAGGTAAGTAGATGAGCTTCGGTGAATGTGCCATTTTTCTTTTCTATTAGGAAATACAGTTCTTATTTTCTGGGTTGAGATAGGAAACATTCTTAGTTTCTGTATTAATGTGATGAGACACCCATAAGACATAGTACTGTTTCTCTTGCCAGTATCTTTGCAAGTCACAGAACTTCAGGAATTGCCAAAAATTTTGACTTGCTGTAATTATCTACTAGTAGTCAATTCTACCTCCAGATATACTGACCTGTTGTATTTTATGTTCATCCTGATCCTTTAATTTTTGAAAGCAACTATAGCAGAGGTATGATTTCAAGGGCCAGACCTAAGTTAAGTCTGGACTTTTTTTCTTGCTTCTGTCCTGGCTTTCCAAGCCTGAGGGACAGTACTTTCATGAAGTTGATCTCTAGCTTCTCTGTTTTAACTATTTTATTTTCCTAACTAAAAAGCAATATATGTTATATTTATCAATATTTCTTATGGGAACACACACCACTTTTAGCATAAATGCTCCTCTGGCAAGCAGGCTCCACTATCTGCACCTTTTTTAATTTTGCTTTTTGTAGGGCTAGTTTCAGCATAGGTGGTGAGGCCTGCTCAGCTATTATAGTCATAGTTAATAATGGTAAACAGTGTATGCCTTGCTTTTCTTTTCTTCTCAATTGTGGATATATCCAATTAACTGTTATATATAATAATTACAGCACTCCCCACATCCCCCCACAACATAGGTATATTTTAACTTCCCTGGTTATGTTTTACTATAGGAGGAATGGAATGGGAAGTGAAGACTTTTCAACAGAGTAGGGACTAGGTACTTAATAAGTATCCTCAGGTTCATTTTTACCAAAAAAAAAAAAAAAAGAAAGAAAAAAGATGGTGATTGTAGGCAGTTAGTAACTTTTTATTGTATTGTTCTTATTCTATATAAATAAACTGAATTTTGTTTTCTCTTTGAATTGATATGTTTTTTTCTTTTTGGAAAGATTTTCTAGAATGATGAGAAGAAAAGTCTTCCATGTTTGGATAGGAGGAGAGATTTTTATTTTGTAACAGGGTAGATAAGTACAAATTTCAAAGGAGAAATAGCAAAAAATAACTTTAAATCAAGTTAAGGATTTTTTTTTAGTGTTTGATCTGAGGGAAGTGGTCTTTTGATAGTTGAGAAGATACTTAAATATCTTTGTTTCTACTTCTTGAATATGGATTTGGTTAGTAATGGATTAGAACACACTGAGTAAAATAATTATCAGTAGTCCATACTGACTTAAATAAATAGATGAATAAACAAATAAATGGAGGAGAAAGGGTAGGTAGCTCTTTCTTACAGGAGAATTCTAATGAATGAGTGTTGGATATAGAAACTCATCATTGAGCAAATAGCACAGTAATAATTTTTGTAGAGAAGAATTATCAATAGCTACAAAAAGTAGTGGGCAAAGGTATGATGAGAAGCAGGGTGTTTGCAGAATCTCACAATATCTCCCTACAAGATTCTTTGTCAATTACAAAGAGTGGAGCAAGAACGTTGTACAAAATAACTGGTTTGGACTCTTCATATATGTCAAGGTCATGAAGGGCAGACATAGACTGAGGAACTGCCTCTGATTAGAAAAGGCTGAGGAGACATGGCAAATGAATGCAAGGTGGTGTCCTCAATTGGATCTTGGAGTGAATAAAAACAAAGGGACATTATGGGACAGTTTGTGAAATTTAAATTAGGCCTACAGATTAATTATTTTGTATCAATGAAAATTTTATTACTTTAATAATTAACTACAATTATGTAAGGTGTTAACATTAGGAGAAGTTAGAGGAATGGCATTGAGGAACTCTACAATTTTTGCAATTTTTTGTGTCTAAAATTATTTCAAAATAAAATGTTAAAAAGGAATGTCCTGGTTTGATTTTGAAAGATTTGTAATTTTATTGTTGGCAGGAAAAGGATAATTGTATACCATAAGATACCTCTTAAAATCTCTTACTGTTCTCTACGATTTTCAGTTTCACAATCAGTTTTAGAGTCGTTGTGATTCCCTTTTTAAAAAAGGAGTAGCCCTGTATAACCTGTGGCCTGATTGAGCCTTCTTAAAACATTTATTTCAATTTTGTAATTATAAAAGACCTTGAGCAATAGCAACTTAGTTCCAAATGGCAATGAAACCAGGAATTTAATACTTTGGACCTTTTCCCATTTTCTTTCTTTCTTTCTTCCTTTCTTTTTCTCTTTTCTTTTCTTTTTCTTTCTTCCCTTTCTTTCTTTCCTTTTTTCCCTCTCTTTCCTTTCTTCCCTCTTTCTTCTCTTCTCTTTATCTTCCCTTTCTTTCTTTTCAAAATCAGATCCAGCTTTCTCTCATCTAAAGTCAAAAAGTGTGACTGAAATGTTTAGGGAAATTAGCTCTAATCTGTGAAATCCAACAAATAATAATAAGATCAAGGAGTAGATCTTTTAAAAAACTTTTGTGTTTTTGTTGCCTCCTGAGTAATTTAAGTCCCTTGAGGGTAGCTTCTGTATTTCCCTCCTTATTCGTATCCCCAGGCTTCCAGCCAGTGCTTTAGCTATGGCAGACTGTCAGTGAATCTGTGGAGAAAAGACAAGTCTAAGTGGTGGGGGTGGGAAAGAGAATGGTGTGTTTGGGAGGTTATCTTTACTTCAGAAGTATCAAACAGGGTGAGAAGTGATGGAAATAACTTTCTGTGATCTCACATTTCAATAGAAAAATTGGTTTATCTTATTAAGGCTTAATTTCATACAAACCTTTGACCTAAAAAATAATAAATAGGAGATTCGAAGTAGAGTGAAAGACAAAAACATTTGAGACCTCTGACTTCCCTGGTGGCAATAATGTGCCCTGTGATGAAATTTATCTTCGTAATTTAACATTAAACATTCATCTCTACTGTTGACTTTTTACTGCATTAATTTCTGTCATTTTTCTCATTAGCATTTCATCAGTCTAAAATATTTTACCTCCTGTTTGCTTTGTCTTTTAGAAACTGTATTTGACTTAGCTGTTAAATAAATTGCTGTCATTGATAAAACTCAGAATTTTTAGAGGTTGATTTTGAGGGGTTTTAAGTAGGCATTCATCAGTCCAGAAACAATTTCAGATGGTGTCAAGTAGAGTACAGAAATGTCCCATAGAATCGAAAACCTCAAATAGCTTATTTTGAAGGGGGGGGTTGTTAAATATAGCTCTATAGTACCATTAAAGTCTCTTGGGTGCAGCTGGTATCACTCCCCAAGTCACCTTGGCCCAAAAGGTGATGTAGTATTAGATTACTTGTCCTCCACCTAAAATGAATGAATGACTAAGTCAAAAACTGAACTCTGATTTCTTAATGCTTCTCATGCTTTCACTTGCCTCATCTTGTCTCCAATTCTGCATTTTATTTGAGACACCTTTGTCTTTTAGAGAAGCTGTCCTGGTAGTGTTATAACTGATGAAACAAAACTGGCTTTCAGTACACTAAAGTTCAATCACACTTTTAAAAAAAATTATGGTAAAATACAGATAACAAAAGCAACCATAACTTTTTAATAGTAATTGCTAAGAAAGTTTTATTTAAGGCGCCGGATGAAAATACAGCATTTTTTCCTCCAGCTGGAGAAAAATGTTAAAATTAGGTTTATGTTTTACCACACTTGAAATGGAGAAGATGAAACTTGCCTGTTTTGTCACTCCTTATACATTTTAGCTAACTTAGTTGAATTTATTTGTAAAATAAACAAATTAATTTTTGTGTGTGTGTGGGTGAGAGGAAGATTAGATTTTGAATACCTTTTAAAATGTATTATATTTGTTTAGTACTATCTTGGCTGTCTCATTTTTTTTTTACTCTGGTTTTCTCAAAGCAGATGTCTTTCTGTTAATTGCAAAAACTTCCATCTAGAAATATTGTATACCAAAAATATGTAATGCTTTAGAGTTGGAATTGCCAAGGCTAAGTCTGTGTCCTATATCAACTTGCTGAATATCTGGAAGCCCACTATCAAATCCTTTGATTTTTCTGTTATAAATCTTTTAAGCAATGTGAATATACTCACATGTTGACGTCAATGGAATTATTATTTTTAGAATGCCAGTTTAAGAGCAGTTAGCTTTGCCTGCACCTGACTTTGAAATGCAGTTTAAAAGTGATTAATCTAAAACATCATTTGGTTAGATATGGATCGTTGTTGTTTACTAGTAAACCTTTGGTTCACGTTGCCATCTGAACTAGAAATGGGAGTTGAGACTCAAGAAAGCTCTTAGGTGTTTCTCTTCTACCAGGGCATGGATGGCAATGCATGACAACTAAGGGCCCCATGAAGTGTTTTTTTGGCAGATGAAATGATTTTTATGTTGCTCAGAAAGTACTGTTCCATTGGTGACAAATGAAGTTTTCATAATTCCTAAGGCGCTTTCTGCTTTCTACCTGACCTTTATTTTTAAGGGTTCTAAAGCTCGAACTATAGTCTTCAAAGAGTTTCTTAAATGAATCTAGAGAAAAAAGAACATCTTTTATATGTGCACACAAATAATTTGGGAAATCCAAACATTTTGTTCTCTGGTCTTAATAGCCGCTGACCACAGAGTGGAAGTGGGTTCTGTAGCTGGTGGCTTGAGGAACTCCTAGCCGTGGCAGAGGATTGGGGATGACTTGGGGATCGCTGCTTGTGTTACTGCATGAACAGTGCAGAGGCAAAAAGTTTGCAAAAACCTTGTATAGAGAAGATACAATAGTGAAATAAAAGAAGAGTGTTCATAAAAGGCTGGTAACCTGGGGCTCTTTGATGACTGAAACCTCACCTTTCCAATGTCTTTCGTTTCAGATTGCCTGTTTGGTACCTGTGGATCAATTTCAGCTTTATCAGCGGTTAAAATTTGAACGAGGTATGTGTGCACTCCTCTTTTTATCTTGTGGGTGCATGTAGCTTTCTATGTGTCAACTTTCTGTGTCATCTAACCTGCATGGAAGATTAAGGCAGCTGTGGGCTGTCAACAAAGCCGCAGGAGTAGTCCAAAAGAGGAAAACTGTAATTACAACATAAAATTTCAACTTTCTCAGCCACAGCCAGAAAAAAATGCAGACTATCAGGGAATAGAACTTTCCTCGTGTTAGTTGTTTTGTATTTTTAATTTGGCTCATGTGAGAGAGGTTCTGCAAAAGTTGGGTAGTTTCACAATAACAGTACTATTACAAAAGAAAGTGACCCTCAAAATGAGTTTTATTGCCAGTTTTCCACTCGTGAAGATCATTTCAAAACATTAATCAGCCTAAACATTTTTACCGCTCCTTATAATATTTACCATCGGTACTGCATTTATAATTATAGTAATGGCTGAGTGTATCTTCCTAATGCGATTTACCCTGTATCAGACTAATTTTCTTTCTGTTTTTGGAGTTGGGGTAATTAATATAGCTTTTCTATTTATACTGCCTTTCTTTCTGTAGGAATTTTTTTTTTTACTCCTTGTGGCTTCTCATAGATCTTTTATAATTGCCTTTACTTCCTATCACACCCTAATATGTTCTTTTTTTTAAAAGAGAATAAAAATAAATTTATTTTAATAAAAATTTTGAAATAGTATGTCATATTTATGTACTGAATGTTTATAGAGAGCAAACAAATTCATGAAACAAAAATAAGAACTTGATTAATACAATGAAGGTTAAGAATACATGTATTAATAACTTCAAAAATATTTTTTCTTTTAAAAACATTTTAAAGCATTTTATATTATTTTACTTTTAGTTTCAAGTATACAGTACAATGGTTAGACATTTATATAGTTTATAAATGATACCCCTGATTACTCTGTTACCCATCTGGCTCTACACATAGCCATTACACTCCTGCTGACTGCATTCCCTATGCCATACCCCCCAGCCCCAAGACCATCTTCTCAGTTACTAATTTGTAGTTCTTTAGCCCTTCACCCCTTTCTCCCAGCCCCCTACTAACATGTTCTTGAACTAAATGGTATGTTTTTCCATATCTGAGAGCTAGAAAAAATAGTTTCCCCCAGGACTCTTAGGACTGGTATAATCTCATTGAGTATATAAAATAAACTCCAATCTGGCATGAACATATAGTTTTCTGATTGCTAACTTTTTTATCTGGATTAGTAAAGTATAGAGATGAGAGCAGGGTAGGGCAGGGGGAAAAATGAACATTTATCTATCATGTGCTAGTAAGTTTTGTAAACACAATTACCTTTTCTTACTTAATTTTTGCAACTACCCTGACATATAATTCTTACAAGAAAAAAGAAAGAAAACCACGCAGAGCATGAAGTGGGTAAGGGTAGGAATACTTGCAGGGAAGTCACAGGATGTCATTTCCTACCTCGGGCCAAGATCTGGCTCAGTGTCATAGGCTAAATTTTTTTTCAGCAAGCCAAAAGTAGATCCATATCTCATGGGTAGATCATATAACTAAATTTATAAGACTGCTATATTAAGGTGGGATTTACTAAAAAAATCCTTGGACTACATCACTTGAATTACAATTTTGCTTTATAGGGAGATGCAGATAGGAAGGCTAAGAAACAGAATGTTGAACATGGTATCAGAACCAGCGGGGTCAGATGAATCTGTGCTGCGTGGATTCTGAGCTAACTAGAGAAATTGATGATGCGTAGTTTCCATTGTCCCTCCCTGTTCCGGCTACTTGGGCTGATTAGATTAAGCATTATAACATCAGATGCCGATTTATTGGATATGATAGCAAAAGCGCAAAAGTGATGCTGGTGTCAAACCACTGCCCTGCTATCCTCCCACTTCTTTTCAATATCAACCATAAATGACTATTGGAACAGAGACATTTTAAGTACTCACATGTGGATGGATGTGGTTGGTAACAAGTGCCGTGATTTGGGGCCTCTTGACTAGAGAAAGCCAGAGTTAGGTTGGATTTTCGGGCTGCTTCTTAAATGATGAGACCTGCAAACTCGCCAGTCCTCCTCAGTAACGAGGGCTCAGCCTGTGAATAGCTGTCCCTTGCCACATGTGCACCTCTCCTCTCACGTGTCTACCAGTCTCCTGTACACCAGCCCCACTGCCCCGTCTGTCAGGCCTTTTCCTCATCGTTTACATTTTAGGGACATACTTAGTAGCTAAAATGCCTTTTTGTCATTACACAAATTCCAATAGTACCAGGAATTTCTCTAGGTTGGTTCTCACTGATAAATATAAAGTTTCAGTTTATTTTAAAAAGTAGTGGCTAAGAGCCTAGGTGGGAATGCAGGTCCCACCACTTACTATCTTTGTGACCTTGGGCAAATTACTTAATTTCTGCACCTCAATTTCCTCATCTGTAAAATGAGGATAATGATAGTCTCTACACCATGGAGTTGGGATGAGGGTTAAGCAAATTAATACATTAAGCAAATTAATAACACTTCCTACGAGTGCTTTCTGTGTCTTAGTGTTCAAAATATTAATGTTTTTTGGTAATAAAAATGCTAATAACTTCAGAGTAGCACCTTTTACATTAAAATATACTTGGTAGACTTCTTCTGTTCCCTTTTTTCCAAGACTGCACAATCATAACATTCTCTAGGAAATATCCTCATATCAAAATAAATATTATGATTATCTTTTGTCAGTGGCATTAGAACACTTTAAGTTAATGGACTATACCTTTGTTGTTGTTGTCATACATTCTGTGGGTTTGGGCAAATTTATAATGATATGTATACACCATTATAGAAGCATACAGAGTAGTTTACTGCCCCCACATTCCTCTGTGCTCTGCCTGTTCGTCCCTTCTTGCCCCTCCAACACATCACAAGCACCGATTTTTAAATTTCCTCCATTATTTTGTCTTTTCCAGAATGCCATAGAATTGGAATCATACAGTATATAGCCTTCTCGGATTGGTTTCTTTCACTTAGTAATATGCATTTTAGTGCCATATCTATCTTGCCCTAGGCAAGATACATATGGAAAATCATTGCCAGGATTCTCACTCTCCCCTAGTAGTGCATAGATAGATGTCACCACGCTTTGCTTTGTGACTGGGACTTTTTGATGTTCTCGTAGTGTTCAGCCCTACTTGTGATTGGCTTGTTTCTTCATTAGATGTGATAATATATTCGGTCTTTGCAATCAAGTTGAGCAGGCTTTAGAGCCAGTCTGTCTTCTGCAGGTGGTCTTGGATATCTTTGCTTTGATGCATTATGAATTGGTCACATAGTTTACTCATACCCACAATAGATTCTGATGAATTGATAATCGATTGTATTATTTCTATTTTATAGATAAACTAAAAATTGGAGACTAGCTTGGATCACATAGACTGCATCAAAGCTTCTTCGTCTATAAAAAAATTTATATTTTATAAATTTTTATTGTGTTAAAATATATATAATATAAAATTTACCATTGTATCTGTTTTAGGTATGTTAAGAACATTAGCAATGTTGTACAACCATCACCATCATCTATTTCCAAAACTTTTATAACCCCAAGTAGAAACTCTAACCATTAAATAATAACTTTTCATGCCCCTCTTCCCCAAGTCCCTGGTGACCTCCAATCTACTTTCTGCCCCTATGAATTTGCCTAGTCTAGATATTTAATGTAAGTGGAATCATACAATATTTTTCTGTTGTGTCTGATTTATTTCACTTAGTATAATGTTTTGAAGGTTCATCCATGTTGTAGCATGTACCAGCATTTTATTTTGTTTTATGGCTGAATACCATTCCAATGTATATGTATACCACATTTTGTTTTTCCTTTCATCTGTTGATAGACACTTGGGTTGTTTCCATGTTTTGGATATTGTGAAAAATGCTATAATGAACTATGAGGTGTATGAATCTGTTTGAGTCCCTTTCAGTTCTTTTGGATATATAGTTAGACATGGAATTGCTGGTTCATATGGTAATTTTATGTTTCGTTTTTGAGGAACTGCCAAACTTGTAAAACACTAATTTAATTACAAATGTAAATGGACATTTTTTTAACTATTTGTAAATTATGAAAGTATGTTACATTTGGAAGTATGTTAAATTTGATGAACATTTGGTTTAGTGCCCTAATTTTATAAAAAAGGAAACTGAGACCCAGAGATATGCTGATCTTAGGTGATTTTGGAAGGCAATTTATAATCATGTAATTCTTCATTATTATCCATTATAATATTGTTATTAGAAAAAAGACAATCCAAGTAAGAGTAAGTTTAAGTTATACAGTGCTATGTAATGGAATTTACTTGATTGGGGTATTCTATATCTAAATTACATACCTCATTTTTACATAGCAGACTTCGTATCTACCACAAACTCAAGACTTATCAGCTAGACAACTTTGAGGTCTATGCCATGGAAACATTTTTTTGTGACACTGTTTAGAGAGGGAACTTGGGATGCATTAAATACTAATATTGTGAATGGGTTGAATGACTAATTGGTGGAAAGTAAACTCATTGACTGGGCTCTGAGACAATAAAATTGTAGAGATTGTTGTTGCTCTGAAAAAAAAAAGTGGAATCTGATTAGTGGCAGCTGTCTATCTTAGTTAAAATTTTTTTCATTAGTTTTGTCCAATTCTTACTGCCTGTCAAGTTCTTTCTCAGGTTTTAGTTTGTCATCCAGTGTTTTAATGTCCTCCGCTTTATGTTATATATACATTAGCTTAACTTTTATTTTTTTGTTTTCATCTAAGTCTTTGTGAAGAAGAAATCTTTTGCATAAGAATGGGCCCAAATCATCCCTGTGTTTATAGAAAGCAGAGGAACACCATTTGGAATTGATTGGTTATTCTATGAATCCACTTTCCATCTGTCTGTGACTTTTCCATTGGCTACTACTGTGTTTGTGGCTTTCTCTTTCTGTGTCAGGCCTCCCATATTAACAAAGTAAAGGGAATACTAATTTTGGCACGTGTTAGTGATTACTGCTGTACTTTGTACTGGTTCTCAAAGCACATGCCTGGTGATTAATGCTAGAATTTTGCTTTTTTCTTGTTCCCAGAATCTACTTTCTCAGAATGTATTTTTTTGAAAATTAAGATTATCCATCTCTAGACTTAAGCATTTTTCCTATTTTTTTGTGACCTTGTTTTACTTACTACAACTGCAAGTTACTTCAGTTCCTTGGTAGGTTAACATGTCTGTTCTTGGCTATTTGTATTATCTTATAGAGGTTAGAAACACCTATGAATGGTGTAAATGCTGTATTGTTCTTCATAAAAGTGAAATAACATAGAAATTTGTCTTTTATTGCATTCTTCTATTGTCTTCTACTGCTTCTGCATTCACTCACATGTTCAATATCTACTTTTAAAATATAGTGTCTATTATGTGCCAAGTTCAGTTCCAGATACTGCTTCAGGCTATGGTTCCATTTTTCTTTGAAAGCTCTTTAGTTCTCAGCATTTTTCACAAGCCTCCTTTCATTTTGAGTCTTAACATTTATGATAAAGCTCTTTGAGTTTCATCTCTTTTATTTGTCCTTGGCGAAATACTCCCACCCAGTCTTTGTCTGATCAGTAAGGTTTTATCTCATCTGCCTGTGTAGCATTGGTACCTTTTAGTGTTCTCTTTTTTTCTTTTTAAGACCAAGATACTTAATGACCTTATCATCAGTTTTATTTTTTAAGACTTGTCATCTCTCATATCTCTCATTAGTCATCTTCCTTTTCATGGTTTCTCATCACAAGCCCATTTGGATCGTGTGTGTGTGTGTGTGTGTGTGTGTGTGTGTGTGCGCTCATGTTCCTTTCGAGCCTGCTTTTTGGTGTTTTGTGGTATGTTTGACTAAATCTAGGGTTTCCTTCCTAAGCTATTCTGTGCTTTCAGATGATAACACTTTCTTCTCAGCTTCACACTTCCTCTACCATTTAGTTCTTTCTTGTCCATCAGTTTTAAATCTAAAACAGCACCCTCTACATGTTTCAGCCTTCCTCAGAAACTAAAATATCAGCAAGATATTTCTAAAGGGAACCTGAATGAGAAGCATAATGTTAAGTATTTGTTGCTCCCTGCATGCACTTCTGTTTCCTCATCTGTAAGATAGGAATAACAATGGAATGATTATTCTAGGGCTCTTGTAGAGAATAAATGAGTTAATATTGTGTATCTGTTATGGTTTGCACTCAGTAACTTATCACTGCCATTATTGTTATTGTTGTTATTATTTATTATTACCACCACTAAATCTTACTTTTTCTCCAGTTTTCTAAACTAAACTAGGAAAGCATCTTTCAGAATCTTGATTTTTATCTTGGACTGAGTATATAGAACAACAATATCATTTTTGTTTTCATCTGATCCAAATCTTTTTCACCATACTTCCATTCTTATTGTTCTAGATTCTAGAGAGTTGTATAGAAACTTGATAATCATTGTAAATTTGTTACAACACCTATCATATCTGTTTTCTTCCTTCAGTATATTCTCACTGTATATATGAATCCATTTTCTCTGATCACCTCCAAGGAGATCATGATTTGCTGAGATGGAGCATTCAAAGTTGCTGCTTTAAAAGGAAAAGGTTTCCATGGTGATAGTGGAAGTTAAATAGCTATTTAATAGCATGATTATATTTTTACATAGAGAATGGTATTCTAGGAGTGAAAAAGACCTAATCCTATCATATACCCACTAACCCCATTATGCAAACTCCTAAATTCTGTGAGTTCTAATATAATAGTATTAGGCTAGATAACCTCAAAAGTCATTTCCAAATTTGAAATTTTGTAGTTCTCTTCAATGATCTTGAAAGCAACTCCTCTGCTGATGGCCACCCCTGAGTATTGTAGCAGATGTTAACTCCGATCAGTTTAGCTTAATTGCATTTTAACTATATGCAGAAGACCTTGTTCTTTGAGATATCAGAAAGATAATTAACTTCGCCATAATTAAAAATGCAGTGGGTCATAAAAGTTAACACAGTTTGTTTTATTTCAGCTGATAATTAAATTAGCTTGGGTGCCTGATGTTTCCCGTAATAATAAAAATTCTTGTGATGCCTTTTGGGGCAGAGTTTCACAGTAGTAGGGATGGCAGAAAAACCACTCATGTGAGTTGAAAGAATATACTACAGAATAACAAACAAACTCCACATACTGATGCTGGTAGTTCCAGGTAAGAAAATCAAGGGTCCGGAGTCACATTTTTGAAAACCGAAAAGTCATTGTGCCATTGGTCTATAGGCCTCATGGCAGTTTTATTTATTTTCTATTTCTACTTATCAATAATTATCAGAATACAGAAGTAGAAAATAATTTTAAATAGCATTTCCTGCCTTTCAAAAATTATATGAACAAGCAGAGTCTTAAGATCAAATACTCGTGGGGCTGTACTTCAGTGATCATTTCTAATTTTCATAAGTAAATTCCAGTGCAAGTCTGTGAATTTGTCTATCTCTGATGTGAGTATGTTCCAATGAATCACTTTTAAATCACGTTTATATTAAAGCATTACGGGCACTGTTAGTTTAGGGGCTGATTTATACAAACTCCTGGTTTCTCTTTTCTAGATTTTTGAACTTTTCCTATCTCAGAGTAACATGAAGCTTTCATCACGGCCAATACAGAAGAAATTAGTTGATTATATATTAGTTCACTTTTTCCAACTTTAGAAAAGAAATTTGAAGGGGGAAGAAACTGAACCTTAAACGCTTTGCATAAGTGTGCATTTTGTTTATCTTTATAATTACCGTGTTTCCTAGACCAAAAGCCAGGAGGTAGAATTGAGTTCATCGTGATTGTAATAAAAAGTGTTTTACAAATCTCTCATGAACCCAGTGTGATTACCCTTCCCTTCAGCCTCTTCTCAGATTATTGGTGGGGAGAAGACAGATCCTGCTCACACTCAGCCGTTTGACCACCACCTGGTGTCCATCAGTCTGTTCCCTTTTGGCTTGGGGTTTGAGATGTCCTGTTAGCTGCCAGGGCTGCCAATGTCTGATGCTCCTTTTTTTCCTTTTCTACTATTTTTTCTACTAATTTTTTCCTTTTCTACTAATTCAGCCTATAGGCTGCACTTGTGGTACGCTGTGTTACCTGAGGTATATTAAGCAAAACTGCGCTCTTAATAACACATTGGAATTATAATAATTAAAAAAAAAATGAAACCACTCTTTTGGCTTCTTGACTTTTACTTGTAGCTGCTGTTCTAGGAGCTTGGCTGAAGGGTAATCTGAAGGACAGATGCCTTTTCAGTGTAACCTGGCTGGATTTGGCTGTCCGGATTTTATTCTGTTGGAGGAAGCTCTTCTCCAAGAGACTCCAAGATGCTCTATACAAAATCTCTCTGGGTAATTGTTTCTGTTCTCTGGAAATATCTGAATACAGAGTTGAACAATATAGAACCTTGCCATTTATACAATCTTTTATTATCATAGGAAATTGACCTACAGATACTATTGCTTATTTTTCTGTTACATTGCTTCATTCCTTTATTCAATTATTATTATGTTCCAGGCATCTTTGTAGGTCAGTGGTTGTCAACTGTGGTGACTACATCCAACTGCATTTTGACAGTTTTGCCTTCAAAATATGTTCCAAATTTTCAGTACTTTCACTTCTAACATGTAATCAAGTATATCATTTTAGATTAGATCACTGCAATAGCCTCCTAATCTACCTCCCTGGTGTCATTTTGTTCTATTACCATCCTTCCTTCCTACAGTAGCCAGAGTCATCTTCTAAAAATGAGAATCATATCATGGCCCTTCCCTGATCAAAACGGCCCTCCCCGTCATGGCTTCTATCATGCTTAGTCTTATCATCATAATCTGTGATCAGACCCTTGACTGCTATTTCCAAGTTATCTTCTATGATTCTCTCCTCTTCTCACTTGGTTCCTTGCAAAATTGGAGTGCTTTATTACATGTGTAAATCTCTTCTTTTGCATTATTTAGATAAAAGATGGAAAGTTTCAATTGACTGCTTATTCATGGTTCTAACCTATAGACTTACCTTTATCATCAAACTTTAAAAGACCTGTGATTTAGAATGAATGGTAAGAAGATATTTAATGTGGGAATCTTTAGCTCTTAAGTTACATATCAGCTTTAATTTATTGGGCTTAGTATTTGTGAAACAGTTATAAGAGTTTGAACAAACATATAAATGGTATGGATATAAAAAGTCAAGACTTTGGAGCCTGTGTATCACTATCCCCTTGACTTTCTAACCAGCCCATTCCAAAGTTTTAGAGATCTTAGACAGTCCATTTCTCTTGGGGTCTGAGGATGTGTGAACCATAGGTATTCCTTTTCTGATTATATTTGGCTCCTCATTCTCCAACCCCTGACCCCCTCAAATTATAGATAAGAAAATATTTTTAAGGATACTTTTCTGAGAGAAAATATATAATAAGCATCTATCCATTGTTGCATTTCCTAGGTGAGACATTAATGAAGAGTGTTTACTTGAAAATTTCAGGCTTTTTTCTACTGATACGGAATTTGTAAAATTACTACCTTTAAAACTAAGCTTATACTTTGTATCGTCAGTTCTTTTTTGCACCACCCTATGGGTTTCTTTGCTCTTGCCTGGAAATTTCCGAGAATCACAAGCCTTAGGGCATTTACAAGTAGAATCTCATCAGTTAAAATTTGCAAAATATTTTGATTTAGAGAAAAAGAAGCTACTCTACCCCTAAGATAATATAATTTTCACATGATATGTCCCTTAAAGGTCATATTATATGGCAGGAACATGGGATCTGTTGTTGAATAGAAAATGGAAAACTGAACAAGATTAATTAACTTTTTAATAGAGTCATCTACCCCCAACCCTATCTTCTTTTGTGCATGACACATGTATCTAGCCCAGGAGGTATATGACTAAACTATCATTTTATGGTCTGTGAAAGTTCCTACCTTTTGTTTTAGCGTAAGTGGGATTTTATGAATTGTTCCTAACTAACATATGGCTTTGGCAGCAGAATATCCAAATGGACAACTAATTGGACTTTTGGGCTAAGCCACACCAGACCCTGTTTGGTCCCTAAACTATTTGATTCTTCCTTGTTCTTTGATTTTCCTTTGAACAACAGAATAAGCCTCACTACTTATTTCTCAGTGCCTGAAAAGATGAAATCTTCTGTGATTTTTTCTTTTGCTTTGGTAGACTCTTCACATACAATTTTCCTCAAAGATAGTACCCAAAATAATTATAGAAAGGACTTGAAGTTTTTGCCTATTCTGAGTGCTGAAAAATATTACAAAAGAGTTGCAAATTTTGGCTAGTGAGTACATGGCTTATCTGTCCATAAGGGCAGCGGTGGCCTATTCCATGAGTACCTACTCTGAGAAATGTGGCACAGCCAAGGGACCTTGTGGGTTTGGGTGTACTGTGAAGAAATTACCTCCCTTGGTTGTACCACGCTTCCATAAATGTTAGCCTACAAAAGAGAATCAATGAAGGGGAGAGAGCCTCAAGTTGGAATGAAAGATAAATAGACCATCACATTTCCTTTCTTTGTGCTTTAGAAGTTCACCTGGACCCCTACCGAACGTGGTGTCCTGTCGCAGACTGTCAGACAGTGTGCCCCGTTGCATCAGGTGACCCCGGACAGCCTGTGCTGGTGGAGTGCCCTTCTTGCCACCTGAAGTTCTGCTCATGTTGCAAGGATGTTTGGCATGCAGAGGTCTCCTGTAGAGACAGTCAGCCTATTGTCCTACCAACAGAGCATGGGTAAGAAAGGAAATTTGGTCTTTCGAATTATTTACTAGTTTTCTCAGAAACATCAAATGTGTTGCTTGGAGAAGGAGTTATCTAGTGATGGAATTTAGCAATCTGTTATTTCCCCGAAGAATTTTCCTGAGAAGTATCTCAGGATTGGTTAAATTGTTAATAAAGAATAACCAAAAAAAGCATTTCTAAGGGGATTTTACTTATTTACCCTGGGGAACCTTCCCAATACTGTAGAAGTTAGAGTTTGTATGAGTTTTGATTTCTCTTTAGGTAGAGAGGCACATGGTCCACTGGTTCTCAGTAGGAAGTCATGGCTTGGCAAGAGCCATTTACTTGGATACCACACCTGCCTACTATTGACATATCTCATTCTTCCTGCTCACAAAGTGGTGCGGAAATTATTTTCTTACCTAAGTTGCCAGCTCATGAGGTGTGCCCATCATACCAGAGAGAATACATCAGTAGAAACAACAGCCCTTCAGTGTAGTACAGTGCCAAATTTATAGGTACTAGAGGAAAAGAGCTTATCTCTCAATACTTTATACTCTGAAAAGATGGTGCCAAGGTTGAGATTTTCTTATGATGAGAAGCAATTGAATCTGCACCTTTCAGTAGAGAAGATTTTTATAGCAGCAGCAGGGCCCAGAGTGAGAGCCCTTTGTCTTTGATCCCTTTCTTTGCTTGAGGCTGTGACTGTTCTGCATCAGTGAGGGCAGAAATACCTGTGTTGTAGTCCAGTTGGCTTAGTCACAGAGTACCCTTAGAGTGTGTAGAGCCATTCTTCAGGAATGGTAATGCTACCTGGCTGTGAGACTGTGCTGGAATCTCAGACCAAACAAATCAAGTGAAAGAAAGATCCAATACACATGGCAGGTATAGGTCCTTTTAGCCAGTACCTCTTAATTTTTTTTTTTTTTTTTTTTTTTTTTGCTGCCACTGCAGTAGGGTCCCCAGATATCACAGGACAATGTAAAGATCCCAGAGTGGGAAGGATTGAGTTCTGACATTCACTTGGCATCAGTGTGACCTCATGTGAGTCACTCAGCCTCTAGGAGACAGTGTCTCTATTTGAAAAAAAAGGAGCAGGTAATTAAAATGATAACTGCCCCATTGCTATATAAGGTTATTGTAAGTACCAAATTCTATTATAGTTTTGACAACACATGGTGAATTTGATGTCCCTGTGCTGGGTGGTTTTGATGAGCAATAGCTCAAATGCAACCCACTTCTATAGCTCACCTAGCCTTCCCTCCCACCCCACTTATTCCCTTATTTTCTGCGCCCCACTGGGCTATGACCCTGTGTCAGTCTATCTATTTGTTTGGAACAGGTCTTTTCAAGGACATTGGACATTACTACAATACTTTAAAATATTATTTATTGATCCCACCCAACCTCCTCCATTTGTTTATTTGACAGATCATTAAATAGATTATCTATACCCTGTTAGATTCTAGCTAATTTTTCTGCTATGTAGCAGACTTTTTGAGCTTTTTATTCAGATAGTATGTGCTCAGGGAATGAAATACTAATTTGACAAAACAATGAATTAAATCAGCTGTGGAAAATACGACTATATCATTACTCAAAGCCAAAGATAAATAAATTACAGTCTTTTTTGTTCTGAGTTATCTAAATAACCAATAATCTCTGTTTCTCCTATTTTTACCCCTCCCCTTTTCCTTTGGGGAGTGAATTAAGCACAGATAATGAAAAGTTCATTACTATCAGGAGCCTTAGGAATTCCATTGATGGCCATTAAGTTGAGTCTAGAAGGGCATTGTTTAACTAATAATTATATTCAGCACATTCTTCATGCAGGTCTGGTTAGTGTACATACACCCTTGTGGTCCTAGCTTTTTAAAAAATCAGGTATCATTCTCAGTCCCCACCCTGTAATTTCTCATCTGCTTTGTTTCTAGGGCCCTCTTTGGGACAGATGCAGATGCCCCCATTAAGCAGTGCCCAGTTTGCCGGGTTTATATCGAACGCAACGAAGGCTGTGCTCAGATGATGTGCAAGAACTGCAAGCACACGTTTTGCTGGTACTGTCTCCAGAACTGGATGTAAGTTCCACGTGGAAGACTCTTCTTGGGTGGTCCCTGTGCAACAGCTGATGTCCTACAGGCTTTCCTTTTAAAATATTGAACCTGGTTTTGTCCTGCCAAAGAATTTATTTTTCTCTGAGGCTTTCTGAGCCTGCTACTTTAGATATCTGTAAAACCTCTCTTTGATTTCTGTAGGTATGTCACCTTAGCTTTAAAGATAAGCTTTTGTTTTGGGAACATTTCCTGCTTTGGGGACATTGTCTCATTCTGTTATATAAAGGTATGTTAGTGTTTAGTCTTATGTTGCTATTGTAACAGATTACCACAATTTTGGCTTAAAAAGATACAAATTTATTATTTTTAGTTCTGTGCATTAAAGTCTGATACTGTTCTCACAGGAGTCAAATCAAGGTGTCCTCAGGGCCATTTTTGGGGGGAGTCTCTAGGAGAGATTCAATTTCTTGGCCTTTTCCAGCTTCTAAAGGCTGCCAGCATTCCTTGGCTTGTGACCCCTTTCTCCATCTTCAAAGGTAGCAACATCACATCCCTCTGATCCTTCTTCCATACTCATAGCTTCCAGAGTCATTTCTTCTGGCCACAGTTGGGAAAGGACCCACGTGGTTAGATTGGGCCCCTCTATATAATACAGGATAATCTCCCCCACCTCAAGGTCTTAATTTAATCACACTTGCAAAATCTCTTTTTACCACGTAAAGTAGCACATTCATAAATTCTGGGAACTAGGCCTCTTTAGAGGATCAGTTATTATACCACAGTGTTTTTTTTTTGTATTTAAAGAAAAAAGCCTTTTAAGTCAGTGGTGTCTCTCATTATTTTACTATCTCATTCATTGGCATGACAGTGTTATTGCTACTGTTTTTAGGATTCCCCTCCTAGATAAAGGAATCTGGTGTAATTCTTCTTTTCCTGCACCACTCACAAAGCATGTTTCCCAAATCCAGGTGTAGTTTCATTCAGGCTTGTGCTAATAAGGCTAATTGTGCCCTCAGAGTTAAAAGGATGTGAGAAGGATTGTAGAGAATTCTACTGTTTTCAGTTATAGTGTTTTAAAATTTGGTGTAGCCTAAGTAGTTTATAGATACTTCCTATCTTGGCAGTTTGAACCTATAAAATATGTCATATCAGTGTAAGCTCTCAGTCATGGTTGGGTGGTCATTTTTTTCTCAGCTTTCCATTTTAATGGCTTAGTTTGCTTCAATTCAATAAGTAATTTGTGTAGTGCTTTAGTATCATACACACTCAGCGAGTGAGTGTGCCGTTAACGGGTGCATGCTGGCCACCATGTGCCTGATTTTTAACTGAAAATTTGATAAGTTGGTTAGATGACATCTGTGAGTAAGAACTTAATCAGCTTTGACATCAGTGTTTCAAGATGAGGTATAAATTGGGGAGAAGAAAATTTACATTTAGATTCTAGAAGCTCAGCAGCTCAGGATGAAAGGTTTTCATTCTTTTAAAAATTCTGTTGTAACTCTTTGAATTACAATTATGTTTGATAGTTGAGACCTCTCATAATTCCAAATGAGTGATATTCTGAGTGAGGATTTGACTGATTGTACATCCCTGAAGCTTTACAAATGAAAGACATCTTTTTTTTTTTCAGGTTTAACTAGAATATTAATTGGGTTCATATCCAAGGAGGCTGAGCCCATGAGGTTCTCTTTAGGAAGCGAGGGTGTAAGGGGATAAATATGTGCGCCAGACCTCTCCATCCTCTGGCTGAAATGTGTTTGCGGAATGGTGTTGCAAAGAACACAATGTTCTGTCACTTGTACTGTTCTGGGATGTGAGATGAAATGGTACAGATGTTAAGTGGCTGGATACACAGCATCTTTTTCTGGTCATTGTTTTCTGTGATCTCATTTTCTTGGTTTTAGCTGGGGGCATTGGTTTGTTGGTAAAGATGCTTTTCTGTAGACAAGTGTTCTGTATCAGATTGTGTGGTGTTGATATTTGTTTATAGGAAAGTTTTAGAGCATGAATCTAGGAGAAAGGTGATTGTCCAAAAGCCAAGCCTGAGACAGACACCAGAGTGATTTGAGTTTTGCTGGGGCACTGAGTACATTCCTGCTTCAATCTTCATCCCTATTGTTTCAGAGGATGAGGAATTAATGTTCTGCTTTGAGAACCTTGGTGACTTGTCCCTTTCAGTTATCGCTTCTCTCTCCTGTGACTGCAACTTCTGCTCTCTACTTGCTAGTCTCTAACTTATCCCCATATTCAACTGCTTCCCACTTAAAAATGAGTAGCTCTTTTTCTCAAGTCTCCATCTTTCCCTTGCTAATGGTCTATTTCTCTTGTTCCTGTAGCAGCCAAGCCTCAATAAAACATAATCACCTCTAGATGTTGACACTTACTTACTTCCAGTTATTGTTGTGGCTGAGATTGTCACCTACTCATACCCTGACTGTGATCTTCCAAGGCTCTGAGTGATTTCTTTTGGGTAAAAAGGACACTTCATTCCTCATCTTACCTAGATTCTCTGCTGCTTTTGACATCTTGACCATGTCCATTTTAGTGGTTTCATCTCTTCAAGTTTCCCTTCCATATTTCTGGCTACTTCTCAGTTCCTTTCCAGGCTCTTTCTTGACCTGTTCTTACATGTTTGTGCTCAACAGCCTCTTTGCTCCTCTACTTCTCATCTACTTCTGTGTTTTCTTCCACCCTATATAGACTGATTCCCAAGTCTTTTTTCTCAAATCCACATCTATGTAACTGGCTGCCTTTTGAACAGTACTGCTTGAATGTCTCAAGTAACTTCTTAAGTTCAGCATATCCAAACTCTGGTCATTATTTCCCAACAAGATCCATCTCTATGTTGTCATTTCCATCAACAAAGCCACTGCCTTCTACCCAGTGACTTTCTGTTTACCTGTGATTCTTTTTCTCTCTTTTTCCCCATGCAGTTAGTAACCTTCTTACTATTTCATGACTTCATTTCCTCTTCTGCATCTCAGCCACTGGCATTTTATCTCCTTGTTTCCTACAGCTGCCTTTTTTTATGGTCCTCTCATTCCATATCACACCTCTGATAGAGCTACCTTTTGAAGATAATTGATCAGGTCATTAATTTCTTTTAGTCAAGAGTCTCATTGGTTATCTATTTTTACTCGGGTGATTTATAAAACTACTGAGAGATAGTCTACAGATCAAGGGCTTGGAATTCCTACAGGCTGTCATTAATATCACTAAATAGAGCCTTTGCTTCCACTAAGGTGATCTGATGTGGTCTGTATCTATCTTGCAATTCAAAACTACATGATTACCAAAATCTCTCTCTTTGTTTTCCAGAATGACATTTTCCTCAGACATTATGACAAAGGGCCATGTAGGAATAAGCTTGGCCACTCAAGAGCCTCAGTGATGTGGAACCGAACACAGGTACCCTGACCTTAAAAGGAGCATGAAATAAACCAGACTTCTGATGGCTTAAAAAGCCTGCCTGTTCATCCTCCCCACTTCATCCTGCTTACCCATTCTAGCCTGGAAGGTTCTGGGGAGGTCTGGGCCAGGGTTAGGAAAAAGCAACTGTCTGAATTAATTCATGAGCACAGTCCTCTTGAGGATAAGTGGAGGGGCAGGGCACCAGGTCAGCCAAGTAATTAACAGTGACCTTCAAAATGAGGGCAGATGTTTTCTCCTCCTGCAGAAATGGTGGAATGGCTTTCCTAAAGGTGTATTTGCTTTGGAAGGCAGTGCTCTAAACCCGATGAGCCCCTGCTGGGCTTTGGATCCCTCTGTACATGCCATTGTGAGTTTATATGACAGGTTCAAAGGGAGTCCTGGTTTATTTTTAATAGTGTTTCATATTTATTAAAGGCCATGTTCCTTTTGAAGGAGTTGGTGTTAATAGCCTAGTAATCATTATTAACATGCCTATGAGACTGTTGAGGAAACTCAGGTAGAGAGAGAGCCAACACCAACATTTCTTGATTATACTGAGCTTATGCCAGAGCCCGACTTAGTATTTGGTTTGTTCTTCTCATCTTTGATTTAGTCTTTGGTATCTCCCTGGTTTATTCAGTTTAGAGCATTGCTGGGCCCTGGCTAAAAGGTTTCATAATTGTAACTGTTTTATGTGCCTGAGGAGGTGGTGCCTTAGTTCAGGCTGCTATAACAAATTACCATAGACTGGGTGGCTTAAACAACAGAAATTTATTTTTTATGTTCTGGAGACTGGAAGTTGGAGGTTAGGGTGCCAGCAGGGTTGGGTTCTGGCAAGGACTGTCTTCGTGATTTACAGATGGCCATCTTCTCACTGTGTTCTCACATGGCAGAGGGGAGACAGAGAGGAAGCATGCTCCCTGGATCTCTTCTTATAAGGGCACTAATCCTTTCATGAGGGCTCCACTCTTATGTCCTAATTACCTTATGTCCTAATTACCTCCTAAGGCCCCCGTTTCCAAACAGCATCATATTCGGGATTAGGGTTTCAACATAAATCTGGGGGTAGGGGCACACAAGTAGTTCGTCCATAGCTGATGGTATAGTATACATATAGGAGGATTTAACTGCTGAAATAGGTTTTTTCTCCCCTAAATTTCCAGGTGGTCGGGATTCTTGTAGGGTTGGGCATCATTGCCTTGGTGACTTCACCCTTGCTGCTCCTGGCTTCCCCGTGTATAATCTGTTGTGTCTGCAAGTCCTGTCGGGGCAAGAAGAAAAAGCATGACCCATCTACAACCTAAAGAGCTCTATTGTGTCCGTGTGCCACAGATGTCTTATATGTAAGAGACAGCACAGTGATAAAACCCCACTTAGTGAACTCACCTCCTTCTTCTTGCCAAATTTTGGAAGTGCCTCTGTGTCCAGACTTTGAACTTGCCTGCCCACCTGCAGCATCTGAAAAGGCCAAGCACTGGTGTGTGTGTTATTTTGTAAAGAGAATCAGGTTCTGCAGTCCAGGCTGTGTCTGTGGAGCAGGTCAGAAGCTCTGGGTTCTTGGAGAGGAACTAACACATCATCATTTTGTCATCTGAAGGATCCCACTGGACTGTTCAACTTCCAGCCAAATTCAAGGAGACTGAGTGGACATTCACTGTAATAAAGGTGTTGTCATGGTTGGTGACATACATGATGACTGAAAAGCCAGAGCCTGATCTCTGTTGATTTGACCACCATGGGAAATGTGGGAGAAAACCCATGGATAAGATGATATCAGGGAAAATTCTCATAAGAGCGATAACACAGCTGCTTATCTTAGGAGTCAATATGGTGGTTCTGCCTCTGCTGGCTACTGGGTGTGCTTCCCGACATTCCCACAGTGACTTGGCAGAGACACAATGGGTTTTTCCGTGTGTGATCTCAGCTTCAAGCAGGAGAAACTGCTGTGCAGAGGGAGTTGTCCCCTCCCAGTAAAAGGGTTTCGGCATGTAAAACAATGTGGTCTAATTTAGCCTCTCGCCCTTGGCAAGTGTAACTTATTTAAGGTGATAAACTCTTCTCTTACAGCCAGTAGCTGCAGTCTGCAAGCTTGTTTTACGTGAACTGTATAAGTGAAGTGGCAGAGGTTCAAAACCTTCATCATAGATAACAGAGACCTTTCTTGAGCTCTGTGTTCGTACACCCAACAGGTTTAGAATTGGACCGTAAAAATACACACCACGACTAAATATTAAAGTCTATATGTTCATCTAGAATCCATATAACTTGGGGCCTACCTAGAATTGCTATCCATTAGGCATGCATGAATATACACACAAAATAATATTGTGTATTATTACAGTAGTACACACAAATGTTTATGTAAAAACTATTCTATATTTTATTCTGTGACTAATATGATTTATTATAAATCAACCTGAAGATTTTTTTGCATACTATATATATGTGTGTATGTGTGTGTGTATACACACACACATACACACACACACACACACATATATAAATTTTGGCTCTTAACTTACCCAAAGGTATAGATTCATAAACATAATGCTTTTAAAACCATACTTAGGATGACATCATGCCACCTCAGTTTGTAAAATTGAGTATTTTCAAACACAATTCAGAGCAGGTGTCTTCTCAGCAGAGTTTAGTATCTGTTAGGGCAATCAAAATAATTTTCTGTATGTACAAGGCACTGATAAAATAACAAAAATATGTAAGAAGTCAAATGTAAAAGCTTTCTGTATCTTCTACAGTTTGATTTGTATCACCTCATCATGACTTATTTTTCCCATTATGCCATTAGTCAGATTTTGATAAACGGGTTTTGAACAGAATAACTTTTTCTCCAATGACAGGATGACACAATTGCCATTAGCAATATAGCCTGGTGCCTCATGAAAACTATATTAAATGTTAATGGAGAGGTCTCCTTGAAACCGGAGGTACCACATCAGGAACTATAAGGACCTATGCTATTTTCCGAGGTAACTGGATAACTAGATTATTAAATTGCTGCTATCGTGGACCTATTATTAAAGAATGATGCTTTGCTTATGTAATGGAATGTATTCTAAATGGGGATGTGTATATTTAAGGAACTTTAATTCACCTGTACATATTGATATCTATGTATAGTAATTTTGGTCATGTATATTTTTATTTACAGTTTGTATAGAACATTGATGAGAACTCTGGGAAAACTTTTGAATGGCAGCCAACCAAAAACATTTTTTATCATTTATTAGAAATTTCTCAATATTAAGTGTCTTTATTTTCCTTTGACACTCTAAACACTTCAGGAAAAAATCAGTACTCTCTTCTATCAATGTATTTCATATTAGTATAAATATGAATGTACATATATTTGAATAATTTTCTTTGTCTTACACTGCCTCATTATAGTTAAGGGCATTTATAATTGCTCAGGGGATCACAGGAACTCAACAGAAACTGAATTTTTTTATCAAGAATGTCAGTAGTCGCAATGTACTTCTTGGTTAGTAAACTCTCCAAGCTTGGTTCCACAAAGCACCTTTACACAGGGACTGATTTTAAGTAATCCTGTATTTGTAGTAAAAGTGGAAGAAAACATCTATGTTATTTCCTTGGCAAAACTGAAGAGACTTATCTTTTCACAGAGATACTATAACAGAATTAGCTACTTTTGTGTGGGGTGGGGGAGTGGGGTAAGGAGTGGGCATTGTTTGTCAAACATATTTGAAATAACTGGATTTAATTTTGAAAATGTTGGAAGTACCTGGAAAATGGTGACTTCTTCCTTAAAGACCTAAATGAATTGTCTTGTGTGATATTGTTGGAATTAACAGGAACAGGTTGGTAGGTAAAACCCAAATATATCCCTGGTGCATCAAAGGGTGAGGTGTAAGCTGATCTAGAGATTTTGTTTATAAAGGAGAGAGCTGACAACTTTGATAACAGAGACTGATGCTTCAATTTGGTTAATTGGCCAGTGAAAGAATTTAACCATATCTTCTCCCTCTGTGGGCTCTATCCTTCTTTAGTGATTCTCATTCTCTACTAGGAAAAAATCTGGGTCTACATGATAATGTTTGGATGTTGTAGCAGAAATCTTTTTGTGTTTGCAGTGATATAGTCCATTTAAAACAGAAATAAAAGTCCTTCACCAAAATTGTTATCTGGATGTAATAACCCACCATCTAGAAACACTTGCTGTGATGTTGTGCCATTAGGATTTTTTTCTCTTGTTCTTATGTGGGGAAGTGAAGAGGGAAACCATGTGGGAGCATATTTTAGAATTTTAGGCATCCCAGTTTCTTTATGCCATGGATGTTTGCTCTGGACTTGAAATCTCTCTTTTGAAGGAGGTCTTTGAAAAATGAATAGTTCACAGTGTGAATTTTCTCGTAGCCTGCATCACAAATATCTTACCTATTGAGGTCTGAAAATTGACATACTTATTTGAATGTAAATCACTGTTTCTTGGAACCCCACATTGTCTCTTAAAAATTATTCACAGTCTAAATGTATACGTTAGCCTTCCCTACACAGTGCTTCGAAAAGACTTTCTGTTCATGAATAGATGCCTTTATGTATATAGAATCATGCATATATGTGTAACTTTAAAGACAATTTCAGAATGCCTTAGATGAATGACATTTTATAAAGCTGTCACAATTGATATCCATAGGCTATTACATCTCATGTTTACTCATGATCTAGAAAGTTTTGTTATGTATTTAAGAAATTGCTGTCATATTTTCCCAATTATTTGAGAATAAAATAGCTGTTTTAGTCTCTAGCCCCAATAAATGTGGAGCAGGAAATCAAGTGTGTTAACTTATGTGTGCTGCATGTTTCTAGACACGTTCAATTTTATCATCTCCGTCACTATTAAATCTTAGGCTCAGAATTGATAAAAAAAAAAAAAAAAAAAAAAAAAAAAAGGACCCTAATCTGCAATGCCATTTATGGAAGTAACTCTTGCAGCCTTGTTTCCTAAAAGAAATGGGAGCAAGTGTAATGCCCTCACTTATTGCAGACTTTCTTGTATGTGTGATATTCCACACCACTAGTGCACAGTCATTCATCCTCATCCAGAGAAATAACCAATAATTTAGGTCTTTGATCATCCTAACAAAAATGCTGCTAGGCCTCAAAGTCATTAGTTCTGTAAAATAAGGGTTGGACTACATGCTCTCTGAGGTCATTCCTAAACTTCTAAAAGTTCATTAGAGGAATGCGTTTCCTCCTTAGGATTTAAAAAAGATTTGCATTGGAGAGTTAACTTAAGGTCATTTCCTTTTGATTAGTATTCAGGGCAGGACTTCTCTAAAACTGAGTGCCAGAAGTTGGTTAACAATTAGAACTTGTGTTTCTATAAAACTGAAAGCTCATATTTCTATACTGCTGTTGACACCTTTTTATTGAATATTATGTGCTTCTAAGATGATACCTGAGTACAAAGGTTTATAATTGACCTATAAATTGAAATTCCATTTTCTAATCATTCAGTTTTGAGAAAATAAGATCATTTTAAAATGTGGGGTTATGGTTTTTTACTTTGCTTAATCATCTCCTAGAATTTCAACATTATTTCATTTTTAAAGTGCACTTATTGTTTGCTAAACTTGAATTTGCATTCCCAAAGAATTATCGAATGAACTATTTTATACATCAGTGATTTTAATCAATGCCTAACTAGCAGACTCATTGCAATGTACATTATGAATCTAGTGAATTGTAGGGGAACTGTAGTTAGGTTTTTCTGTTATTCAGTTATTTCCATTTATTAGATAATAAATCTAGGGTTCTTTTAGACCCTAAAGATAGTATCCAACTCTACATTATGAGAAATTAATCTCTTTAAATAATAGCAATTATGTTTATTTATGTATTTTTACATCTACTTTTTTTAAAAAAAATTTAAGCTTTTATAAATGAGGTTTAACATGTACTTTTTAAAGATCTTTGAGACCAATCCTATGAGATAATGAAACAGATTGATTTCATAGAGAAAGCAATGGTTTTGTGTTTATGTCTTTCCAAGGGCCACGCTATGATGAGTGGCAGCTAGAAAAAGAATGCTCCTTGAAAGTACTTTAATGCCCTTTCGTTTGTCTATAATTCTGAGCCTGCCTTCACTGTCATGCCTGTGAGTCCCAAGAGAATGAACTCTCCTCTCAATTATTTGCATCAGTGGAGGTATATGTAAGAGAATAATTTATTATTTCGAATAATCATTTTGACTCTGTTTTGGTGTGTCTGACAGCATGCCAATGGCAAATGGCCACCCCCTGTGATCAAACCCAGTTACTCCCTGGGGTTCAGCTGGAAGAGAAGAGGAGATGGAAGGTGGTTCAGTAAATAACTAGGTGGTGTGTATCTGACTTGTTAATATTGGGGCTAGGATTATAGCTAATATTGGAACTCGAATTATACTTACGGCAAATGCCAAAATGTTTACCTCTTCTGCACAAATACAAAGTACATTCTCAGACATTCCTTTTGATGTTTACAATCAAGACAAAGCGATGGTTAACTCAGATCCAAATTTTTTCCTATTAGCATTATCAGCTTGTACTCTAATATGTATTTGTGGCGGTCATTACATAAATCACTGACTGGCAGTTTCCAAAGCAAGAAATGAGACTCTAATGAACCTACTTAATGAATTTCTGATGTATATAAAGAAGTTATGCTTTGAATTCCTTTTTCTGTCTTTGTGCTTTTCAATTTCAGTACAATTTTATCAGTTTTTCTTTTTTTGCATGTTTAAAACTAGAATTTAGGCTTTTGATGAGAAGGGAATTAAGTCTAATATTAGCTATTTTATCTGGTAGTTCCTTAATGATATGGCACAATTTGGGGGTGTGAGTGGGTGGTTAACATCAATGCTATTGACTCCATTCACACGAAAGGAACATGACGGTTTTCTTGAGGTAAGTTCTGGGACTTCTGATTATTGATAAGCCTAGACTTATTTTTTCAAGCCAAGCCAGTTTGTTTAATTAAAAGCAAACAGGCCCAGAAATCCACACATGACCCTGCATGGTGTGTACCAAATTCCAGCCTGGCCCTGGGACTTTAGCACCACAAGGGCATGTGAACGGAGTGTTAGGAGAGGATTGGCAAATCAAGTGTCACCCAGGGCACAGAACAGCAGGCAGTATCCTCTGTTCTCTCTGCCCTCTGCCAACCCAGGCAGCACGCGGTCGGGGAACAGACACCCAGCTTGCAATATGATGACTTCAGTTCTGGGCCTGACTTTGCTCTTAACTGGTGGTGTGGTCCAGGGCCAGCCATTTATCATACAACATCATTTTGTCTGTCTTAGCTCAGTCTTAGGAGGAGTGGATGAGATCATTAATGTCAAAGTTCTAAGTGTCATTTGTTAGGAGGCAAGAGGAGAGGGAGCCGTTGCAGTACCATAATATGTTGTGTGCTATGGCTGAGTGTAGGTAACGAGTTTTCAGTCAGATACTGACCCCAAAGGAGAAGAGGGGAGCTAATAGATTTCAAACTTGTAAAAAGTGTGTTAAGGGAGGAATGACCTCAGTAAATATATTGTCCTTTTAGATTTCAAAATTTTCTTAATGTTTTATCACAAAGTATTTCACGAATAAACATTTAGATAATATTATGTCAATGAAAATGGAGGGTATATAGAAAAAAAATACAGGATTCATATCAACACATGATTTTCAGTGGGAGATTTACTGTAAAAAAAAACCTTGCATTTACATGATGCCATATTATGTGAGTGTACTTTCAAACACATTTAATTTTGCTCTTTATAATACTCTAGAAAATCGATGTTAATATGCCCCTCCCCCAACTTACAGACAGGAGATGAAATTTCAGGGACTAGATGACATGGCACAAGGTCATACAATGAGTTAGTGCCAAAGCTGGAATTTAAACCTACATCTCGCATGAGCCACCTCTGAGCACATTTATGAACCTCAGTTTCTGTGCATCAGAAGTTTCTCATGGTGTGTGTGGGTTCTCCCCTCAGGGTCTCACAAGGCTAAAGATCAAAGTGTTGGCCAGGTATGTTCGCTCTTGGGGCTCAGGGTTCTCATCCAAGTTCCCTGGTTGTGGGCAGAATTCAGTTTCTTTTCCCACCTTCCATGAGGCCCCCTCCATCTGCAAACTACAAGTCCTTCTCATACTTTAGATATCTTTGACTTCCTCTTCTGCTACATCTCTCTGACCTTTATCATTTTAAATTTCAAGTGGCTAGTGGGAACATGTTTATGTTTGTCACTTTCAATAGGAGATTTAAATTTTTGCTATTTTCTTTCCTTGCCCAGCGAAGCCAAACAGTTTGCAGATGTTATAGTACCTGCTATAAGAAATCACAAATTCAGGGAAGAGGGAAGAGCAATATCTAGCTTCCTTCAAGGGAAAGTTTGATCTAAAATTTCAACTGAGTCTGGCATGGCCAAAGTGTTAGCAGCAACCCTGCTTCTGGCTGGCATCCTTGGGAGGTCCACTAGGTCTTTACATGAGACAGATTTTTTTCATGTGAACTTAAATTTTTAAATTTAAATTTTCCTAGTATAATTTAAAATTTATTTTTCAATTATAGTTGACATATAATATTATATTAGTTTCAGGTGCACATATAATGATTAGACAATTATATTCCGTATGAAGTGCTGATCTTGTTTTTTAACAAACCTTTAGAAGATTCAGGATCAAATTGACCTATGTTGGATTCCAGAAAGATGACTCCATTCAAGAGCTGGTTTAAAATGCAAGATTTCATTTCCATTCTGGCACTCAAGTCAGACCGATAAAGCAACAGATTTGAGTTAACCAGTTACTACCTGTTGTTGAGAGGCCTGCACCAAAAGTCAAGATCATCACCTTTTCCCCTTTCCTGCCCCAGAGCAGGAATAGACACTGACTGATGCTTTAGAGGTTTTGAACCAGAAGGGCCACTCTTCTGACTAGAAATGGAAGACTAGAATTGGTGGGAGAGCTCCACTGGTCCCTTGTGGCTTTGGACAATTTATAATTTTTCTTAGTCTCAGTTTCCTCATCTATAAGATTGGAAGTGATTGTTTTCCGGGTCCAAGTGAAATCTAATACTTTTTATGTACGATAGAAAGGATCACCAGCACCCATGGTGTGCCCCACATACACAAGAATATTTAGCACAAAGTAAATTCTTATTAGGCAAGGAACTGGTAATTTCCAGAAGAGGCTCCCAGGCACTAAATTATGGATAATTCCAGAAGCATGTGAAATCTATTACCAATTTATTTAAAATAAACAAATTCAAAGAATAGTGGTTGAACTTCATGGTTTGTTTACAGCTCTTGATGGCTGAAAAAGACAACAGGAGTTGCTTGGGGGAATTTCCAGGGATATGTTTTCTCTAATACTTGTATTAAAAACATTAGAACCTCAGTATCCTTATTTGAAGCAAATAATGAACTATTTATTCTGATGTGTAAGTCTGAGGATTCTTTTTAACATTCAGCTATTTTTTATTTTTTAAGCTTTATTTTTTACATTTTCGATGCGAGACTATTTTTTGTGCTATGAATTGAAATTAATTTAAGGTAATATGTATATGAGTTAATGGAATGTATATAGGATAGTATATGAGTGTGTATGTATGTGTGTGTGTGTGACACCAATAAAGCGATGGATTGGAATTAACCAGTTACGGCCTGTAGTGAGAGGCACACACACGGATGAGTTGCAGATAGGTATATGGATGGACACATCTACTAAGGTACAAATAAATATTTATTCAGACTTAATAAATGTTCAAAAAGTAAAAAAGTTAAATATTCAAAAAATTCATTAAAAACATTTTTTGAACTAAAATGTTTACTTTTCCATATATTCTTTGAAATCCACAATACACTGTTCTTACAGTTTAATTGTTCACACCTGTGACAAAATGTTTCCACTTAGGGCTTTTACCATTTGTAACATTTAGTTTTGAGTGGTCATACTAAAACGCGTTTCTAGTATTTCGATCTGATGTCACAAATATACCATAATCAAGGAAAGAAAACAAATACTTGAAAAAATCTTTGGCATTAATTTCTATTACTCATTTTAATAAAAACAAAAATGCATGTCGATTCCATCTTGAAATGGAAATGATGGGAAAAAAAAAATGATTGTATTCTTTTCCTATTGCCCATTTATAATCTATGGGGTATTTCTCAAATGTTTCTACGTAAACATCCTTAACTGATACAGGAGCACGACTTCACCCCTGGAAGGGAGAGAGGATGACCTGGAAGCATTGCCGAAAGGGAACTGCTGAGGGCTAGAAACGACTGACATCTTCCGTTTTATTTTCTAATTTTGTTTTTTAAATTCGTCTAAAATTATAATTTCTTAATATCATTTTGATTTCATTTTAAAGATAACATTGTAAATTACCTAAGTAAAATTAACTTCTTAAAGACGCTTCATCTTTATCTTGTTTCCTCCAGTACTCACAGCATATCTCTGGGGTACACCTAAGCCTGTTTGAGAAGCATGAGCCTGTAGCTGAACACGATGAAGAAGGCAAGTCTATTAGGTGTCATTCTCATTATGAAGCGTGTATTCAGTGCCTTCTTTGTACAAACAGTGGCTCACTCTGGTTTAGGAGGAAGAACACTTTGAGCTATGGAAAGAAACTAACCATACCAGGTCATGCCTGAGAAATGCCAGGGGAGTGGGCGTGGGAGGAGATAGGCATGGGTGAAACTTTTTGCTTTTACAGAGATGATACTGGATCAGGCCTTTGGAAGACAGTTAGGATTGTGAATGCAAAGAAGGGGACAAGGGCATTACAGAGAGGGGGCATGTTGAGAGCAAGGTGTCTTGGGGAGCAATAAATAGCCGAACTAGGCTAAACGAAGCACACTTGCGGCATAGGAGAACTGATAAAAGAACCAGATCGAATGCAGAAAAATTGTGTGGGAGATGTATTTCTACTTGGTTTTATAACTTTAGTTAACTCTTATGAAAGTAGAGGGCACAGGAGAGTTTCTCATATTGATGAATTCATTAGTGTTTAAGAAATGCTTTCAACCCAACTACCTTCTTTATTTTGTGAGGGGGAGAGCCAGGAGCACTGAACCAACTTAACAAAGACTGGAAATGGAGCTGAGTTCTGAAAGTGCTTTGAGGAAATTAATTGACCATGTTGTTTTCATTTACTTGGAAAGAAATTTCCTTTGAAAGTGAAGCGAGGTGTGTCTTTCCCCTTACTTAGTTAGCTGCCACTCTGTCTGCTAGTAAGATAAACTGATGTAATCTTATATTATATACTTCCGTTTTGTATGTGAAGAAATAAAGCTTGTAGCAATACCACTTAACTCAGTGATTCTATTCTATTTTATGATTGATAATTAGCCCATTCTCTTAGAATATTCTTTTGCCCTTTGCCCATGGAAACCACTTCCTCTCTGTAAGTCTGACACAGTAGCTGCTGGAGCCCTGCATAATATAGCCGAAAACAGACACCAGGGATGAGAGAGGAGAAACACTAAATTCTGGCCAATTTTGGCCTTCTGTTAATGAAAACCCATTATTTTCAGAGGAAAAAGGCAATAGCTGCATATCATGATCAGAGACCAGCAAGATCTTTTCCATAACAAATAGCAGGAGAGCTCAGCAACCCCATAGTTTTGTGTGTTGATTGATCGATGCTTAAGGAAAAAGAGTGAAACTTGAAGAAAAGCTTGGACAGTTCTCCTACATTCTTCCATAGATATTGGTGTATGAAAATATTTCCCTGTCAATTCTGTTTATACTTTTGTTGTATTGAGAGGGTGAAGAATTGAGTCATGTAGAGAAGGCTTTCATAATTAAAAACAATCTCTGATTTGGAAAGATGCTTTTATCTGGTTTCCTCTCAGTTGTTTCTTAATAGCCAATATTTGTCTGTTTTTTTTTTTTAAGTCTTTTCAAACAATGAGCTCTTGGACTTGTTAATTTTATTTTGCTTTCTAATTCATTAATTTTAAAAACATTTATTAGTTTTTTCTTCTGCTTCTTAAATTTTTTTTTTACTTGAATGCTTCACTGGTTTTTATTCTTTCTTGTTGAGTTACAAAATCACTTAAAACTATGACTTTTCCTTTCAATACAACTTTGTTATTATCCAAAGAATATTAACAAATAATGTTGTTACTTGTTGGTTTTCTATAAAATAATCACCATATTGATTTTTACTCTCAGTCAATAATGGACTTGATTAGATAGGCTTTGGTTTCCAAGTATATTTTCTTTTCCTTTAAAAACGTGACAAATTTCTAAGTTTATTTTTTTCATTGAGGTCACATAGCCCATACAATCTCTACTTTTCGGAATGTACTGAGATTTTTTTGTGGGAAAAAATTTGAAAATATTCCCCAAAAAAGTATTTTATCCGAAGGTGACAATGTTTGTTTTTATTTCATAAAATTTATTTTTATTTAATATCTTTATATAGACATAAGTGACAAATAAAATTATGAGAATTTTTAAGTATATAATTAAGTTTATTTCTGGGCTCTCTATTCTATTACGTGAATCTATGTGTCTGTTTTTATACTAATATCATACCGTTTTGATTACTATAGCTTTATACAGTTTGATCAGGAAGTGTGATGCCTCCAGGTGTTTTCCTTTCTCAGTATTTCTTTGGCTATGTCTTTTGTGATTCCATACAAATTTTAGAATTTTTTTCCTATTTCTGTTAAAAATGCCATTGGAATTCTAATAGAGATTGCATTAAATATGTATATTGCTTTGGGTAATATAAACATTTTAACAGTGTTAATTCTTACCATTCCTGAACAGAGAATATCTTTCCATTTATGTCTTCTTCAATTTCTTTATCAGTGTCTTATAGTTTTCAGTGTACAAATTTTTCACCTCCTTGGTTAAATTGATTCCTAGCTATTTTATTCTTTTTGATGGTTTTGTGAATGGGATTGTTTTATTTCTTTTTTAGCTATTTTGTTTTTAGTGTATAGGGATACAACTTTCTTTTTAAAAATAAAAACATTTCAATTATAGTGTACATACAATATTATATTAGTTCAGCTGTATAACTTATGGAGTGATCACCCCAATAAATGTAGTACCCATTTGACACCATACATAGTTATTACAATATTATTGACTACATTCCTTATGCTGTACTTTACATCCTTAGCAACTGACTTCTGTATGTTGGTTTTGTATCCTGCCACTTTAATGGAATGGGTTGATGAGTTCTAAGAGTTTTTGGGTGAAGCCCTTAGGGATTTCTATAAATATGTCATTTGCAAATAGAGCCAGTTTTACTTCTTTCTTTGTAATTTGGATGCCTTTTATTTCTTTTTCTTGCTTAGTTGCTCTGACTAGGACTTCCAGTACTATGTTGCTTATTTCTGAACTTAAAGGAAAAGCTTTCAGCTTTTAACCATTGAATATAATGTTAGCCATAGGTGTGTCATGTATGGCCTTCATTATGTTGAGTTACGTTTCCTCCTTACCCAATTTGCTGAAAGATTTTATCATGAATGCATACTGAATTTTGTCATATGTTTTTTTCTACATTTATTGAGATAATCATATGATTTGTATCCTCATTTCATTAATGTGGTGTATCACATTGATTTATAAATGTTGAACCATCTTTGCGTCCTTGGAATAAATCCTATTTGATCATGGTATATGATCCTCTCAATGTATTATTGTATTAAGTTTGTTAATATATTGTTAAGGATTTTTACATCTATGTTTATTAGGGATATTGGTTTGTAATTTTCTTTTCTTATAGTATCCTTGTCTGGTTTTGGTGTCTGGGTAATTCTGGTCTCATAAAATGAGTTTGGAAGTTTTCCCTTCTCTTTGATTTTTCTTTTTTTTTTTTTTTTGGAAACATTTGAGAAGGATTGGTATTCTTTAAATCTTTGGTAGCATTCACCAGTGAAGCCATCTGGTCCCAGATTTTTGTTCGTTGGGAGGTTTTTGATTACTGATTCAATCTCCTTTCTCATTATTGGTCTATTCAGATTTTCCGCTTTTTCATAATTCAGTCTTAGTAGTGTGTATGTTTCTAGAAATGTATCTATTTCTTCTAGGTTGTCCAATTTTTTGGCATGTAATTATTTATAGTTGTCTCTTGTGATTTTTTATATTTGTGTGATAGCAGTTGTAATGTTTCCTCTTTAATTTTTAATTTTATTTATTAGTGTGTTCTCTTTCTTTGTTCCTTGATAGGTCTAGCTAAATGTCTATATAGTTAACTTAAAAAACAAACAAACAAACAGCTGTTAGTTTTATTGAAACTTCCTATTGTAATTTTAGCCTCTATTTGATTTATTTCTGCTCTGATCTTTGTTATGTCCTTCTTAGTGATATCAGTGATGGAGAGATGAAAGTGGAAAATCTGCAGTTGGCAACTTGATTAAAGGGATTTTCTTTAACAAATATAGAGGCTAAGCCATTGATGTTTTAGAAGAGGAAACATGACAGCCTTTGAGAAGAAACAGAGTGGCATTCATGCTGAAAGAACCATTGTAGCCAAAGAGCAATTCAACAATGATCAATGCTAATAGTGATAACACATTCTAGAAACAGTCACCAAACCAAAGCTGGCAGAGGAGGATCCAGAACTGTAGAATTAAGTCCAAACCTCCTCTTTGGCATTCTCTCCAATGCTTGTGGAATTCTCTGGTAATATGTACTAATCCAGGAAAAGAAGTGATATTTTAAGACCTCTCAGCAGTGATATATAATCTGAAGAATTAATACTTGCCACATAATCATATTTTTCCATAATGGTGATGATAAAAAATAATAATGGATAATATTTGAATGTCTACTATGTGCTAGGTGCTTTGGCATTACCATTTAAAACAGTATTTACCACTAACAAGCTGCAAATAATAATAATTTTTAATAAAAAAATGAGTCTCACGAAGTTCAGATAAATTGATATGGTAAAGAGAGGACCCAGGTTTGAACCTGGGTGTGAGCTCTGTGAAGGCAGGTATCATAGCTGTCTTGTTCATTTGGTACCTCTAGTACTTTGAAGTAGTGTCTTTCACAATATAGTTGTACAATACATATTTGTTGAGTGAGTGAATAATTCCCATATCTAAATGCTTTCCATTATCTTCTTTTTATCATTTTGTATTAAAATTATTTAGGAGTTTGAATTATAGTCCTCCTGGTTCTGTATAGCAGATATTATGAGGGGTTTTGAGAGTTGGAAGATATTAGATGATGATAGTAATCTTTAACTGGTGAGTTGGAGGTCCTTGTAGGAATGAGCAAATGGCTGAATGGTATAAATTAGAAGTAATGACAGACCTATAAGAGTAAATCATCACTTAGTAAATGGTTTGTATTTCCATTTAATAAACTTGATATAGGAATCTTTAACCTAGGAAGTATAGAGCCCAAGGGGGTCCCTGGGAGGTCCTTAGGAGTTTCATCAACACTGAAACTGTACGTAAAATTGTATGGCATATGTGTTTTTCTGGACAGAGGTTTCCGTAATTTTCAGAAATTTGTGGCACTAAAAAGATGAATAGTGTTCAATGGAATGTTTATCATTTAAATTCTGGCATATAATGTTGGAATTAGAAAAAAGCATTCTTCTGTTGGTTTTTATTAAAATAAAAAATATTGTTTTCTCCTACAAATAATGGATTTAAGAGTGTTTTTGGATATAGCTGACATTTCTGAGCTTAGGGCTGGGGTATATTTCTTACTGAAAAGCCTATATCACTCATTACATCAAAACCCAGAAGAGGATATTAATTTATTTCCATTCTTAGAGGCAGGATGAAAATAAGTTGGTCTCTCCTTCTGACCACCCAAGTTGCCAACTACCCTGAATGCTTTTGCTTGTTCTTTCATGTTTTGGGTCCAAACTAGCTAAATCAGAATCTTCAAGGTTTTCTCTAAATAAGCTGGTGAGCATTTACCTGTTTCTAAACAAAACCAACAGACCTGCCTGCCTAATTTTGGCAATCAAAGCCTCGGGGCCTCCAGCAATTTTGCTTCTGCTTTGATCTGTGGTGTGTATGACACTATATTTTTTGGCTGCTCTAAAGCACACTGCCAATTAGATCCAAATGTGTCAGACAGCCTCAGAGAGGGTACTAGTGGCCAAGTTTCCATTAGTGGTTACTAGTGATTGATGCCTGTAGCATTCCATTTATTTAGAACTAGAAACCTATTCTCATCTTTAGTCTTGAAGTTGGGAGTTGAAGTAATACGGAGGAGAAAGTCCTAGAACACAATTAAGTCTCTTTGTATCTCACAACTTTTGACTTTTGTTTTTTAACAGAAAAGATTCAACATCGTTGGAGGTAGTGATTCTCTTGTTCAGACTGAGGTATGCTTGTCATTTTCTCAGATATCGAAGGATGAAAGGAAGAGGAAAGAGAGCGTATTTTATTGAAAAACAACTCTTTGTCTGCCACGGTGTTAGATGCTTTCACGTGTGACCTCATTCGATTATCTAACAATTAGAAAATAGGAGTTAGCATCCTGCATCCTGTTGAGGAAATTATGGTTCAAAGATGAAAAATACATTCTTCTATACTGTGTATATTGTAACTGGCAAAACAAATTCACACAGAAATCTGTTGGATTTAACAGTCTGTGCTATTTTTACTCCACGGTCCACTCATGTCAGTGATTATGGTGTTACTTCCCCTAGTACCTGAAAAGAGCCTGGAGAAAGTGGAAAGTGCACAGTGGAAATGAGGCTATTAGGCTAGAAACTTACCTGCCGGTCACCATAGACCAATACAGAAAAAAATAAGGCCAGGGACCTAATTTCTAGCTTTCAGCTTTTGCATTAATATTTAGAAATGGGCTGGTGTTTATTTTTTCTTCTAGTTCTAGGCTATCGTTTCTTGAAATCAGATGATCGTTCTGAGAAGTAAACTGTACCAGGAAAAAGGATGGAGGAGATAAAAAATGAACCTTTCTTCTTTGTTAATGAGTCATATTGTCTGCACTTGGCTTCATTGACAGCAGCTAAGATAGACTTTGCCCATCTCTCTAAGAGGATCCTAATGATGGTTCACAGGGTCTGCATTTCATTTGTGATACCAGTTAATTCTGGAAACTCAAAATGTATTAAATTGAGTGTATATTTAAAAATATAATTTTTTCTTTCTCCCCCATGCTTATCTTCAAGGAGTATAATTTGATATTTGAGACTGTATTATACAAAAGTTGGTAAAGTACACTTCCCTAGAGCTCTCCAGGGAAGGGAGGTTTGTTGTAACCAGAAACATTAGCTGCGGTGAACGGTGAACGGCCTACAGCAAAGGTTGGCAAATTTTTCTGTAAAGTGCCAGGTAGTAAATATTTTGGTCTATGCAGGTCATATAGTCTCTGTGGCAACTACTCTTCCATTGTAGTGTGAAAACAGCCATAGGCAATATGTAAACAAATATTTGCAGATGTATTCCAATAATACTTTACATGCAAAAACAAAAAAGGAGCCAGATTTGGTCTATGAGCTATAGTTTGCCCAACCTTAGCCTGGAAGATGCCTCATGTTTTTCTATGTATATGATACCCACTGCCAAACCCATAGTGAATGCTTGACAAAATTTTTTTTTAATGATTATATTATCAAGAAACAGCAGAACTCTATCGCTGTGGTCTTAATTCATATGTTCAAGTTCATATATTGGAAACCTAATGCCCAAGGTGATGGTATTAAGAGGTGGGAGCTTTGGGAGCTCTGTTCTCATGACTGGAATTAGTGCCCTTATAAAAGTGACTCCAGAGAGCTAGCTTGCCACTGCCACCATGTTTGGGCACAGCAAGAAGTTGGCACTCGGCAACCTGGAAGAGAGCTTCCACCAGAATCCAACCATGTTGGCAGCCTGAACAGTCAGAAATAAATTTCTGTAGTTTATAAGCCGCCAAATCTGTGATATTTTGTTATAACAGCATGAACAGACTAAGACATCTTCCTATACTTTATTACTATCAACTGTGTTATAAATTAAGAAAGGATTTGGTAGGAATAGACTCAATTTATAGGTAGAAGAATAAAGCATGAGAAAGTAGGGCCCAAGAAGTTGCAGGAAAATTTTTATTTAGAATTCAAGCTTTTTGATTCTATTCATTGTTGCATTTACATAACCTTCTTGGTTTTATATTATTTTATCATTTATTCTAAGAAAAGCTGCCTTTCAGAGAGAACACTATTAATTTTGGCTGCATCAGATAAGGTTCTCTGTGTTGCAAGAGATGGAAACCCCAATACAAACAGGCTTAAATGATACAGGGCATTTGTTGGCTGATGAAATTGAAAGCCTAGGTATAGAGTAGGCTCCCAACAGGCTTGACTCAGTCACTCAGTGTTACCAAAAACCCAGTTCCTCTTTGCCTCTTTTACGTGCCATTTGGTCATCTTATCAGATTTTCTCATGTGGGACACTCTTCAGGTTTTTCTTGCTTGGGAATGGTAAAGTGGGGGAGAATAAACTTCTCCTGACCTTGGCTGATTAAAGAAACATAACATAGATAAGACTGGGCTCACACATCCTGGTTTGGGCATGGGGAGCAGAATGAAGTTAGGGAAGTCAACTGAATATTTGGTGGTCTTGAAAAATGGGAACAAGCTAGAGCATAGATGTATTCTAGGGAGAGGGAATCTTTGGAGGCGTGCAAGAGCCTGGCATGTTTTCTGGGCACAAAGCTATTTAGGATCACTGGAGTCTAGGGAGAAGGTAGGCTACAAGAGTGGATGGACAGGGAGGGAAGGACCAAATCCCAAAGCCACTGGAAGGAGTGGCTTTTATCTTTGAGATGAATAGGACATTGCTGAAGAATTTTGAGCAAGGGAGTGATGAGATCAGACTTGAATGTTAGAAAAATTACTCTGACAGCTTTGTGGAAGGGGGTTCAAGGAGAAGAAAGGAGAAAAGTAATAAACCTAATATAATCAGCTAAATGTGGCACAGAGGTAGCAGGATGGAGAAGAGGGGAAGAGCAAGAGAGCCATTTAGGTAAAATTAACCCACTATGCGTTATGGGTTAAGAGGGTGTGGGGGAAAGTGAAGCAACCAGAATAACTTCTGGGCTTCTATTTCAGTAGCTGAGTGAATAGTGGTGACACACATCGTGATGGGTCAATAAACGTATCCCTGTGCCTTTGTCTTTGAAGACATGCATGTGAGAGTCTGAAATATACTGTGTATTTTCCCAGATATGTCAAATGAGGAGAACCCGAATAGAGGTAACAATCCTTAGCATTCTAGTTGCTTGAGTTAGGGTGTGGTCTCTGCAAGGATCTATAACCAATGTATAGCCTTGGTTCCTACTGTTGCTGAGAAGTGTAGAACACTGGATGGAACTCATAAGCAGGCACAGAGCCCCTTGGCTGCACACCCTCTTCAAATAACTACTGGGTGGAATCACTGTCAGGGAAACCGGCTTTTCTGTCTAATTGCCTCTGACCACTCTTGCTAATGGAACATATTCTAATGGTCAAGGGTGCCATCAGCCTTGAAGAAAAAAATGCCTCTTTTGCTTTTTGTAAAGAGCCTGGCAGAAGATTGCCTATATGCAAATGCCTGAAGCATCCTCATGGTGTGAGACATGACAACGGCAGCCCAGAGCCCTGTGTCCATCTGTGACTCAGCCAGGACTCACAAAGAGCATTCTCCAAACCTGCGGGAGGGAGGGGGGGGGTGGGGAGGGTGGAGGAAATTGACAGAAGCCTTGACTTGTGCCAGCCATGGGAACATATGTCAAAAACATTGTTTCAGCCACTGCAAAAGGGCTCTCAGCAGTGCTTCCTGAGCAGCATCATGTGATAAATTGGTGACAGAAACAGCTCCTGGTCCAGCCTGTGAGCAACCAGAGCAAGGGTGGGCACACAGAGATAGCAGAGCGGACAGTCACAGCTTAGCAGGATACCTTCCCCTTCTTCAGGGTCTCAGCTGATTCTTCCTCCAAAGACCCAAGTAGAAGGAATTACGGGTGGGAGGCGATTGAACATGTGATTCAATACAGATTAATTCTTTAGAGAATGTTTTGAGATTATGGTAAAAAGAATTCTAAATTGGAATCCACTGTCATTCTCAATAGAAACTTTTGAAAGCCGCAGTGTGAGTGAGCCACTTTTCAGGTAAAACCAGTCCTCCCCTAAGCGAACAGGCGGGTGTGGCACACAGAGAGATACAACCATCAGTGGTTCAAAAGAAAGCTTTTTCGGTCTTTCTCTCCAGCTTCCTTTCTTTTCTGTCCTTTCTGTTTCTTTCCTGTCTATTAAAATACACTCTCTTGATATTATGGCAAAGAAAGAAGTCTCTGAGACTTGCTTTTAGGCACAAATGAACTGAAATCATAAGGAGCTCTCTGATTAAGCCAATTCAACAACCTACGTTGAATCTTCATGATGAGCCAGGAATTGTGGAATGGATGAAGGCCAGGGAAGGGCCAATACATCCACACTCTCAAGGTGCTCACTGTATATGGGAGGGGATGGGCATCTTTTCAAGTAATTGTTACATGCATCAGGAAAGGTGTAAAGAAAATAGCGAGTAATGCAAAAAGAAACAGGAGTATTCTGACGAGAAACATGGGGGAGATTTCAGGAAGAAGCTGACACAGAGAGACAGAGCAAGAGAAAGGCAGAGACAGCAGAATAACAGTACTGTTGCTGCCGATGAACCAGAATGTTCTGGGAAGAAAAGTCCCTGCACAAAGTCCACCAGGATAGGTGACACAGCAAGGGCCACCTCTCATTAACTTGCTTCCCTCAGGGTATTGGAATTTAAGACAGTTGCTCTTTCATAGTTAGAAAAGTTTGACCCTCACTGAGAGTCTGGAATTGAGGCCTGTCCTCACTGGGTGGGTTTCCACAGGAACAGATGAAACAGGAAAGCCTCTGACCTTTCAGAACTAAATAGCTAAGCCAGAAAAGGACAAGAGTAGAGTTTTTCCTGGTATGTTTTTTTTAGTTTATATTTATTGAGAGTCCTTCCTGGATGCTGTGGAAAACCCCTGATCACAAGGAATGTGGAGTCAGATGTGGAGGAGACACAGAGCTGTTTTTATTGCTTAAAATATGAAACTGATGTTTTTCAGAGCCCCTGAATGTGCTGAAACTATTCACCTAACAAAACATTTTTCTTAGGCCTCTACTCTGTGCCAGCCAAGAGAAATAACAGTTCTTCTTATATTTCATATATTTTTTGAGATGCATGTTTCTGAAAACTTGAGTAAATTTTATGTTCGCCTCATTTTGATTAACTGACTGCTTCTGAAGATGACTCTGATGGACTGTTAGGTGGCAGTTTCAGAAGCTACAAAACCCCTCCAAAGGAAAGCGGGAAAATACAGAGGTGATCCCATAAATCCTGCAGAAGGGGCAATGGGGGGGAGGGGAGGGAGTGTAGACACGATTCACAGACCAGGATCCAGGGCTCATACCACCCTGCCCCTTTGCTGCTCTATCAGAAAACAAACAATGCTGTTCTTTCATTTTGCTAATACCAGGAAAGGAGAAAGTGCAAACACCACTACTTCACCAACACCCTTGCTACTACTAGGATGAAACTTTTCTGTCTACTACTGTAGTAAGACATATATATGACAGGAAGTCCAGGGTAGGTTTATATAAAAAATTTCAAGTTTCATGAAGCGATTCTTAATTTACTAAGTGCGAAGTGCTCCGTTCTTTTGAAGTAATCCGTTCTATTCTTCAATTAAAAAAATTTTTTTAAATTGGTCTTGACCCTCCAATTGTTGGTGGCCTGCATAGTAAAGCACTCACCGGGTGTAACAAAAATAAAGATGTGTTTGTAGCTTTGGATAAGACTTTAACAATCTCTTTTTTCTTTTGTATATACCCCTTTGGCTAAGGGTCAGATGCTACCCTTTTATGACTTATTTTTTTCAGAGTACTTATTTTTGTCAGAATACTTCTGTTTGTTTTTGCATTATCTGCCAAAGTCTGCCTGGTTCTATTATTCCAAAAAGAAATAGGTAAAACTATTTACTGATCTCCCAGAGCCTTTCACTCCAACTTGTGTGTAGAGTCACACCCTAGGATCAAGTTTGCCTCTTGCACCCTTCCTAAGAACAGAGTGTTCCAGCCAGCCTTCACACAAGGGGAATTTTGAATGGGAGAAATCTGATCATATCTGCTTTTTAAAATTATTTTCTTTATCGAGGTCATATGTAGAGATTATCCCTTGTGACACTTACCTATGAGTAAACATAACTTTTTAACACAGCACTTTTTTCACTATAACCATTGAAATTTTTGGTTTCAAATGCCAACTGTTTGAGAGAATTAGAGAGAGGTAGGTGGTGTCTGATGAGGTGGGCTTTATGAATCCATGTGCACTGAGAGGCTCCCATCTAAGGATCATGCTTGCCAGACCTGTGAGAAAAAAAGACTGCAGGAATAATCCTTTATTAAGGTGTGCTAGACAAATATGAGCAATTTTTGCTATTAGGTGTGATGGTGAGTAGGAGCAAAGCTCTCTTCCCTGTTCGTAAAAGATGGCTGACCTTTTCTTGACAAAAGCAGAACCTGTAACAGATTATTGCTCCTCCGGCCACAAAAACTTTTGCTCTTTATTTGACCAATAAATCAAATACATATTGATTCTCTATTACATGCTAAGTAGTATGCCAGGCTGAAAACAAATGAGATGCGTTTTTTGCACTCTAGGTGGTTAAAATTGATCTTCAAAGAGAAGTAAAATTAAAAAAACAAAACAGCGTGGCTTTTCCATACAAATAGCTTGTCTGGCTCATGCTGAGGACTTTCCTAAATCTCTTAACAGTTCACAAAACCCAAACAAGCATCATCATCAGGCCTCCCTGTGTCCCGTACCTTTTGCTGAGCAACCCCAAGCCCCACACTAGCATCAGCTGGCTGTGGTTCATGGCTTGGCTTCTCAAGGCACCTCTAAGCCCAGTGCTTGTGGCAGCCATCTGTGCATTGCTTGTTGGTTCATGCCAGGTGGCTCTGGTCAGGGCACAGGCTACAGTTGAACTTGGCCAGTGACGAGGCCCTCCCAGGATTCTCCTGGGCTGGCATGCCCAAGGCCGACTTCAGACAGAGCTAGAGCACCACCTGGGGTGGCATCTGAGGATGACACACTCCAAGGGCAGACAGGGCAGGCACCAGAGCTCCGTTAAATCTAATACTGCCCCTGCACACTACTTTTCCACTGTAGCCACTGGCTAGTCCTCACAACCAATCAGCCCAAGAGTCAATATCATTGATTTGCAAAGAGCAACCAAGGCTCAACTACAAGGGAAGGGCACACACAACCCACACAAGGTACACCCAGATCACTACCCAGCTAAGAGAACCAAGGAAGACTGTTCCACTGAACCCCACAGGATACCTAATACATAAGGCCAGGCTGGGATTTAGGAGCCCTACCTAATACAGAGAAACAAATGCAGGGAGGTAGCCAAAATAGGGATATAAAGAAACATGTCCCAAATGAAAGAACAAAACAAAGTTCCAGAAGAACTAAACAAAATGGAGATGAGCAATCTACCAGATGCAGAGTTCGAAACACTGGTTTTAAGGATGCTCAAGGAACTTAAGAAAAGAGTAGATGAACTCAAGGAAAACTTTAACAAAGAGATAGAAAGGATAAAATAAAACCAGTTAGAAGTGAAGAATACAATGACTGAAATGAGAAATATGTTAGAGGGAATCAATAGTAGAGTAGATGAAGCAGAGGATCATATTGGCAATTTAGAAGATAAGGTAGCAGAAAACACCAAATCAGAACAGCAGCAAGAAAAAAGAATCCAAAAAAATTAGGATAGTTTAAGACAACATAAAATCTTATAACAGTCACAACATACAGGTACCAGAAAGAGAAGATAGAGAGCAAGGAATTGAAAACCTATTGGAAGAAATAATGACGGAAAACTTCCTTAACCTGGTGAAAGAAATAGACATGCAAGCCCAGGAAGTGCCAAGAGTCTCAAACAAGATGAACCCAAAGTGGCCCACACCAAGACACATCATAATTAAAATGTCGAATGTTAAAGGCAAAGAATGAATCTTAAAAGCAGCAAGAGAAAATCAATTAGTTATCTATAAGGGGAACTCCCATAAGACTATCAGCTGATTTCTCAACAGAAGCTTTGCAGGCCAGAAAGAATTGGCATGAAATATTTAAAGTAATGAAAAGCAAGGACCTACAACCAAGATTACTCCATGCAGCAAAATTATCACTTAGAATCAAAGAACAGATAAAGATCTTCCTAGATAAGAAAAACTTAAAGGAGTATTATCATAAATATTAGAGGACTTCTTTAAGAAGAAGAAGAAAAGATCAGAAATATGAATAATAGAATGGAAATAACGACATCTCTAGCAATAATTACTATGAATGTAAATGCATTAAATGTTCCAATCAAAAGTTAGGGTGGCTGAATGAATAAGAAAACAACACTCTTATAGATGTTGTCTATGAGAGACTCACTTCAGAGCAAAAGATACACAGATAGAAAGTATAAGAGTGGAAAAAGATATTTCATGAAAATGGAAACAAACAAAAAAGTAGGGTAGCATTACTTATACCAGATAATAGACTTTAAAACAAAGGCTATAACAAGAGACAAAAAAGACCGAGTAATCACACATTGGGGTATTTATTCAAAGAAACCCAAAACACTACTTCGAAGGGACATGTGAATCCATTTATTCGTTGCAGTTTTATTTACAATAGCCAGGATATGGAAGCGATGTCCATGGATGGATGAATAAAGAAGAGGTTGTATATAAATACAATGGAATATTATTCAGCTATGAAAAAGAATAAAATCTTACCATTTGCAACAACATATATGGACCAGGAGGATATTATGCTGAATGGAGTAAGTCAGACAGAGAAAGACAAATGGCATGCGATTTCACTTATATGTGGAATCTAAAGAACGACAACAAAAAACGAACAAAGAAGGCGGAAACGAACTCATAGATACAGAGAACATTTTGATAGTTGCAAGATGGGAGGGAGATTGGGGATGGGTAAGAAAGAAGAAGCAAATTAGAAATAGCAATTGGTAGTTACAAAATAGTCATGGAGATGTAAAGCACAATAGGAACATAGTCAATAATTTTGTAATAACTATGGACGGTGTCACGTGGGTACTACATTTATTGGGGTGATCTTTTCATAAGTTTATAAACATTTAATCACTGTGTTGTACACCTGAAATTAATATAATATTGTATGTCAACTATACTTGAAAAGATATAATAAATTATTTAGAAAAAAAAAACAAAAACAAAAATATAAAAAGTCATAATGGTATGTATCTTCATCCTAAATGGCATGCTGTGGTTCATGATGGAAAAGCCAAATGGTCAGATTAGTCAGAAAAGCTCAGACCTGACTTGCGGTCTGTGAAGGAATGTCCATGTTGGAAATTAGAGACAGAAATGAGGAAGTAGAGGTCTCTTTTTTCTTTTTTATTTGACCTGTTTTGTGGTATTGATTGAACTCAGGCTTCAAAACATACCATGCACTATATCATGCATCTAAGGCCTTGGTAAAGAACTTAATCAAAGAACTGTGATTTCTGAGACTTATTATATTAGTCTACTCCAGCTGCCATAACAAAATTGTCAGCAAAAATAATTCTTAAGACAAATTTGTAAAACATTGAAAGCTTATCTCCCAAACCGTACAATACGTACAATTATTAAATAATTATTAAGAAATATCTGTTAGGTACAATGTGATTTAGATATCATTAAGCCTGGAATCTAGTTTTGATTCAAGCCAGCACAATGTATTAGAAGTTTAATTTCCTCATCTGGCGAATAAGACTAATAATAATATCTGCCAAAACTACCTCATGAGTTGGGAATGAAACAATATACTAATAGATGCAAAAGTTTTTGGTAAAGGTAGAAAGTTTTATAGAAGTGTAGGATATGTTATTTTTTTTTCTTTTGTAGCCCCATTTAGTCACACTCATGGACTGTGTATATATGTAAGTATATATGTACCTATGTATACAGAAACACGTACAGTGGACCCTTGAACAATGCAGGAGTTGGGGGCATGGACCTCATGCAATGGAAAATCTAAGTATAACTTTTGCCTACTAAAAACTTAATTACAGTAGTCCCTTCCTATTGGGGTATTCAACCAACCTCGAATGGAAACACTATTTCCAACCTGCAGTTGGGAATCTGCAGTTGCGAATGCAAAAATACTGTTTCCTGTCAGCGATTGGTTGAATCTGCAGACACAAACCCCACGGACAGGAAAAGCTGACTGTATTTATTGCAGACATTACATAAGCAGACCTGCAAGCTTCAAACTCTGGTTGTTCAAGGATCAGCTGTATAAATGGAAGTACACACATATACACAGGTAAGTATATATCCGTACCCAATGAACATTTGGAAGCAAGGGCATTCAGGCCAGCGCTAGACCTTGCAGAGAGAAACCGCTCAACAGCAGTTGTTGGTAAGTCTCTGGGTCACAACAACAGCTTCACCTTTGCACTGACAAGACTTTCTGATGTGTTTTTTTAGGTTGATCAATGAGCTTCAGGCTTTCTCTATTTCTGCCTTTGGATGCCTTCTATGGACATTGCCTCTAGGTATGGTATATATCAGGGATCCCCAGCCCCCAGGCTGCAGACCTGTAGCAGTCCGTGGCCTGTTAGGAACCAGGCCACACAGCAGGAGGTGAGCAGCAGCGTGAGTGAGCAAAGCTTCATCTGTATTTGCAGCTGCTCCCCAGCACCAGCATCACCGCCTCAGCTCCACCTCAGATCGTCAGACATTAGATTCTCATGGAGCACTGGCCCTGGGTGCCAGAAAGGTTGGGGACCATTGGTATATATCATGGAGGGTAGTGTGGGGAGTGGGGTGCCTTGGAGAACCATGGCCACTTTCCTAGCTCTTAGATGAAAGCATGTCCTATGGATAGTGAAGAGTTTGTAGAGGGTCCACTGACAGGAATGCACCCTCGGAAGGTGGGTGGCCCATCTACTTCCTTCTCCATGTTGAAAGGCTCAGGACTGAAAGGTGTTCTGGGTGCTTCACTCCAGATTTTAGGGCAGGAGATCTCTTCCCAGGCCGTGGGCTCTCTGCAGCGGGGAAGGATGCCAGCTCTCACGAAGGCTTTTACTGAGTGCGTGTCAGGAGGGGACAGCCCAGGAGGGGCCCTGGCTCTGTTGTCGGCCAAAGAGGAAGCCCCGATAGGAACAGTCTAATGGGAGGAAAGGGTGTTGGTGGGTATATGGTGAAGTCATGGTAGGGGATTTCAGTAAAAACACAAAAAAGTAAGTGGCGGTTTCTCAATTTTACAACAGCCTATAATGAACTTTCCACACAGGCCGTCCTCAGTGAGGATTAAGACATCTGGATTCAAGAGTGTGGTTTTATCGCTAGAGTTTCTTTGCTTTCTAGAGCTCTTTTTTCTCTCCCTTCTCACAGTTTTTCAAGGTGTCCACAGTCCGAGGTTGACTGGATGTGGGAGTGGTACTTTAGGTCCTGTTTAGCTTAGGGTAGAATTTGTCTTAAGTATTTAAGGGACTCCAAGAGACCTACAGTGGCAAGGGGCTGAGATAGTACTTTCATCTTCATTCTTCTTCTCCTACCCCCAATAATAGTGAGGTCACCAGCACTGGCTATAGATCTGATTTGCCTTTGGTCCCATGAGAAGTCTGTGGGCCTGGAGGTATAAGTGTGGGGTGTTAGAACATTTCTATGGCAGCATCATTCTGTTCCTCAGGCTCCTTTTCCATAGCTTCCAGAACAGTTCTTGGACTGCCAAAAACAGGGAGTCTGCATTTAGGTCTGAATCCTGCTGCCAGTTCGCTCTCTCACCTCAGGCAATTCACTGCATCTCATTTTCCTCCCTTTACCTGTTAGATGGAAACACTTTGTTAATTATAAAGTAGTATAAAGAGTTAAAGTATTATTGCTAAGTTCTGGTGCTTACATAGTGGCCAGCTTAATTCTGTTATTTGTTGAGTATGTGTATATAGGGAGGGAAGACAACCTCAACATTGAGTGTAGGGTCAAAAAGAAAGAACCTCAAAATTTAAAAGTGTGGTTGCTGAGGGGCATAGAGTGAAGGAAAGAGGATAGTAGGTACATTTCAGAGTGTGGTCATTTGCATAGACCAAAGAGAAGAAATTGTGGGGCAGAAGAGGAAAAGCTGGCTGGGTCTTCTATTAAAAGCTACAAGAGATGACTTTTCTGGTAGGAAGAGATGATAACTTAAAACTTGTTGCCCCACATTGTCTCACATTCAACCATTAGAGATTTATTCCTTTGAATTAACCACTGTCCTTTTACCATTCTCATTTAAAATATAGATGTTTCTGGAAGGGGTAACATATTAAGCCATTTATTCCTTTTTCTGTTTATTTCCCTACCCGACAAGGGCAGCTTGGGCAAAAGTGATGACACAGGATTATCTGGGGAGTAGAAGTTAAAATCAGGATATAGAAGTAGTGGGGGTACTTTAGAGACTCTTTTCACTTTACCATTTGCTTAGGTTTAAATTTTACCTGGAGTTTGCTGAGAGGACAGGCAACAAATGTGCGGGGGCTTCTGCCTGAAATTGGAATTGAGTCAGGGCTGTTAACTTAACCAGAGAGTGGGGAGAGCAAATCCCTGGTGTCCAGAACTGAATAACACTTCTGTTTCTTCACTGTGTGCATTGAGTATGTTGGCAGGGCTTGATGGAAACACTGCATTCCCAGGCAGAGCACCTCCTGCCTTCTGCAGCAAAACTGCTTTTCCCTCCTCTGTGCTGCGGGAGAGGACAGGCTCTGATCTCAGAGAGAAATGTGTGCTATCGGCGGTTAATAAACAACCCATCACAGTTTACAAAAGGCTTTCAAATACATTATGGCATTTGGTTCTCACACATCCTCTCAGGGAGCTAAAGGAAATTCTGACTAAATAGAGTATGAGGAAATGAGAACTCAGAGTTGCTTCTGAAATCACTAAGTTCCCTGGAAGCCGCGTGCTGGTGCTCTGGGTTAATCAGGTTGTTGACAGTAGTAACGGGGTGCCTCTTTTGTTAGAATATCAGCTTGTTTTTGTTTCTTTAGCTCTTCTAAGGAAAATGATAGCTATGAGGGCAAATATTGAGGCACTCTATGGGAAACGCCCACTCCTTGTTGAGAAAGATGTAAACCAAAGATGCAGGTGAAGTTACTCCTATGCATTAGTTTTCTGTGCCATCTAGTGTTTTATTGAAGTAATGGCAGGTGAATAACTCTTGGTCAGTGAATTGGCTGTAAGGGGACAAGAGTTGAGCTTTTCTCAAACTGGGGTCTGTGGGTCATGGTATTTATTTCCAGAGGTTTGTGAGAGTGGTTCCACTTAAAAGTTATCTTCTCCCACAGATACTTTAAGATAGGGAGGAAAGTGCTGATGAACAAATTCATAGCATGCTGTTATAAATTACACTCATTAGTAGTTGCATGTTAACAGGGCTACAGAAAAAGAACAATAATTAACCCCAAAGAAAAGATCCCTCTAACAGACTCTGAGTCCCTTGAGGACAGTGACCAAGTTGTTCATCTTCATACCACTGGCTTAGCAAACACCTGCTGCTTAGTTAGCACCAATAAATACACATTCGATCCAGCACTGACGATGTAATTTCAGGCACAGTGGCATCTGGATGAGGAAGATGTACACTCCACTGCCCAGCAGTCTTCTCAGATAATGAGCGATTCATGAATTTCTTTGTTTGTTTCCATGGAGGTATGTTGTCTGAGCTTTGGGGCTACCTACCTTTAAGAGACAGACACCTTTTGGGGGACATACACCTTTAAGAGACAAACGTCAACCTGGTCCTTTTCTAGAAACAAGGCTGTATTTTGTTTTTAAAGGATAGTTGGGGCATATGAAAAGATAAAAGCATTTAAAGCATAAAAGAGAGAGGTTAAAAATCCATATATAAGCCCCATCCTTAATATCCAGAAATGAGATTAGAGTCAGGGACCCTAGCTGAGGAATGGGAGCAGGCAGGAACCCTGATTTTGGAATAGTTTCCACTGGGGCAGAGTGTCCTGAGACACAACTCTGACCTCTACAGAGGAGATAGTTAGAAACAAATGGTTTGCTCTTTATACATGCGTCACCAGACATCTGGAGTCCTAGGTTTCACCTGGCTACTCACTGCTGAGCTGTGCAGGGGGCATGTAGCAGTGTATGCTAACGCTCAATCTAACATCCTGTTAGGGAATGGGAGTCAGTCTAATGAGGCAGAGTCTATAAGCTAAAATAAGAGTGATGATACTTCATTTCTATTTCGTTTTTACATTTGCTTTAGCTACAGCTGCGTGCATGAAAATGTGTGTCAAATACGCTTTTACATGTGACTATTTAAAGGAAGCTATGGTTGGTTCTTGTAAAAAGCAAAAAATCTTTTTTGCAAAATAAATAATCAAACAGCTCAATTCGATAATCTCTGAGTTGGCCAAAATGTGTTCAATAAAGGCCTCTGTTGTTAAATACATGTTACATGTTTAAGGGATTACAGTATTTCATTTAGCCCTTGAGCAAGAAATGGATTGGCTTGTAGATCTTCATTGAGGCAAAAATGCATGTTCCTTAATTTACAAAATTATAAATCATGAATAGGTTTTCAAATCAACCCTCCAAAATCTATTAAACTCTTGATGTAAGTTAAACAATAAAAATTCCTAATTAAGACAAATAAAAAGAATACTATTAGAATATTCAAAATTATAAAGGAGGTAAAAATTCAACAGAAATATATTTTTTAATTACTATTAAGATGTTTGAGTGCATTGTTAAGAGAAACACGAAAAAGAAACTTTTGTTAAGCTTGAAGGACTCCAAGAATTTGCGATGTTGGTGGCACTGATTCTTGTATCTAAGTCAGTCTAAAAATGTATTGTTTTTTTCTGTTTGAGTAGACTTATAATAGCTTTTACTTATCAAGTTTGGCCATTTATTCTCTAAGAATTGAAACAAATGGAGTAAGAAGATGAGTGGTTTTTCTGAACTTAGTAGTAGGATAGAGGAATAGAAGTGGGAAAAATATGTATGGTTGTAAAAAAGAAATATCTTGAAGTTAGCAACCACCTTGTAAGTAGAGCAATTAAGAAAATAAGAGTTCGCACAACTTCCCCAGTTCCCAAAGGAAAGGAATCTCTGTCTGCTGGTTTCCGTGTTGGCTGACAACTTTGTTTGTTAAAAGGAGACTAGTATTTTACATGTTTAATTACTTTTGCGAATCGCTTGCAAAGTTTTTTTTTCCTCACATAACAACATAATACAGTGTTTGGGAAAGAAATTTCAATTCAGGAATTTTCTTTAAAATCAAAATCTTACCTCCCTTTCCACTCTTATAGAATTGCTGTTTTAGTTCCTGTACCAGTGACGAGCCTAGCTTGGGCTTTTCAGGGTGACATCCCATAAAAATCCCATGGCAACCAAGCTTTTCAGAAATATCCAGCTGGCTTTCTGTTTCTAGATGTGTCAAACAGGCAGGCAGCTGTGAGCCATCAAACACACATTGGGGTCATTTGGGAGATACTCTTTATAAAGATGAGAAATAGGTTTGAATGTTTATTGATTTCTTCACTTCAGTGTGGAATGAAGAAACTCTGTCATGTAATGCAATGGATCCTTCAAAGTGTGGTCCAGAACCAGCAGCATTCAGGCAATGCACTGGGAACTTGTGTGAAATTGAGTTCTCACACCCCACCCCTGCTGAATCGAAAACTCTGGGTGTAGGACTCAGTAAACTGCGTTTTAATAAGTCCTTCCGGTGATTGTGTTGCATGCTCAAGTTTAAGAACTACTGAGTAATGTGTGGACGAGGCTGGGAGAACTAAGAAAGTAGGGTGGAGAGAAACCAGTTCACACAACTCCCTCCAAAACACTGACATTATTATATGGCTGAAAGAAGTTTGAAAGGAACATAAAGGATGTTTTCCTCAGTGTTAGGAAATAAATCAAACAGCCCAAGGGAGAGTAGAAGGGGATGGGAAGAGTACTACTGATTTTTATTTTAGGGTTATGCTCTCAGTTGTGCTGGCCTGGTAAGTATTGTCAGTGAAAAAATCTCAACTCGAACCCAATTCAATAAAGGAATTTTTCAGGTTCCTGTTTTTACAAAATCCAGAATTCCGGTTTCAGTCATGACAGGATCCAGGAACTCAATCGCAGTCATTAGGAATCTATCTCTCAGATATTGCCTTTGTTTCTTTTGGGTTGGCTCTCTCCAATTAGAAAAGATGGTTCCTAGAAACTTTAGAACCTTTATATGATCATTACAGAAAATTTTCAGGGGGAAAAAAGCATGCTTCTACAAAAGTCCAGCAGAAGTCCCAGGAAAGTTTCCTCATCTCAATTTAGGTTGGCTGCTGATTTCAGGATCTGTAACCTGGGATGCACTGTTCTGATTGGCCAGAGACAAGTCATATGCCCATCAGCTTGAGGGGTGGAGCCAGCCCCATCGAAACACGTGGGTTTCAGAGCAGAAAAAAAAAGAAAGACTGAGCAGGCAAGTACACCTACGTCCTTTTAGTGAGTCATTTAAACTAATTTGTTAAAATGGAAGTAATAATATGTACAGGGGATGTTTTGAAAGTAAAAGAGAAAGTTTATATCCTATTACTTGCTTGATGCTTACCGAGGTGCTTTTCTAAGTATTTTACATGCACCAACTCATTTAACCTTTAGAATCACCCTAGAAAATAGACACCAGTATTACCTTAATTTCACAGACAAGGGAACCCAGGTACAGAAAAATTAGATAACTTTCCCACAGTCATATGACTGATTAATGGTGGAGACAAGATTTACCAGACACTCCGACCCCAGTTGTTCTTAACCATTTATGATGCTGCCTATTGAGAAAGCACTGGGCAAAGTTAGTGTGGTGGGTGCTGTGGTGTACTGCCTAGACCTCCCTCTGGGACCAAGGCACTCATTCACTTATTTCCACAGTTGCTGGGAGTGTTGGTTGCTGCTTTGATAGCTCTCTGCCGAAGGGAGCAGGCTAGCCAGGTTTGCCCTGTCTTTGGGGATGGGCTACATGCAGTGACTAGGTGATACAGGAGTTCAAAACCTGTCCTCTTGGCCTGCAGGGCCATCCAAGCTCAGAGCTCCCTGAAGGAACAGTCAACATGTCCTCTTCCTAATGCTGCTTCCCTCACTCTCTTAAAATGTTCCCCAGAGCATTCCCCAATAAAACTTCCCACACACAAATTTCAGTGTCAGAGTCTGGTTCCCCGAGAATTCAACTCAAGACAGTTAATTGTTGTTCTTCACCTTTGTATCTTCCACTGAGTCTACATAATGAAATCACTGGCAAAAATACTCCAAGATGAATGAATGGCTGGCTATATGTAGGAATTTCTCTGGAGATATTAAGATGTGACATATTGACTCCTTTCCCTCCCTGGGATGAGGACCCAAAAGTACTTAAATACCTACTTGAAGTCTCTGCTTACACATCATTCTATTAGCAAAGCCTTTTCTTCCCATCCAGTATCAAATTCTATCACCCTCCCTATCCCTATCCCCTCAATCCCTCTTAGTCTGCTTTACTTTCTTATATATTTATCACAAATATCTCTATCTATCTATCTATCTATCTATCTATCTATCTATCTACCTATCTATCTATATCTATCTATCTATCTATCTATCTATCTATCTAATCTATATCTATCATCTATCATCATCTATCCATTTATCATCTATCTAATTTAATCTATAAAGATATTTAGATATAGATCTCTCTCTCTCTCTCCCCCCACCCCTCTCTCACACACACATATTTCTCCTCTTGTTTCCAGCAAAATATAAACTCCATGAGAGAAAGAATTCTATTTTGCTCATTGTTTTATCCTTAGTGCTTATATTAGTCTCTGGCTTATACTGGGTGCTCATTAAATACCTGTTGAATGAATGAAAGATACAAGCAGATTCAGTAGAGGGGGCAAAAAAGGAAGCTCAGAAAGAATAAACTGATGGCACAGAAACATCAGCAGCAACCCTGCTGACACATGTGCCACAAGATGGGGCTCCAATGACATCTGTGGCCTTTACAGTGCATGGCTGCCCCTCCCTGGAAAGTGCTTGCACCCCTATCTTGACTCCTAGACTTCTTTTCAATGAGCAATTTTAACTCTGCTGTTAAAAAGTGTGTGTTTCCAGACAAATGCTTACCCTTTCAGCCTTAAATTTTTATCTGAACTAAAAACTCATGGATACAAAAAAAACAGTTTAGTGCTTACCAGAGGGAAAGCGGGGAGGGGTAGGTAGAGAAGGGCAAGGGTCAAATATATGGTGACGGAAGAAGATTTGACTTTGGGCGGTGAACACACAATGCAATATACAGATGCTGTATTATAGAATCATGCACTTGACACTTACATAATTGAATTAACCAATGTCACACCTATAAATTTAATTTAAAAAGAAAACAGGGATTCTGTGCTTCTTACCTATGGACTAAATGTGATACCTTAATGAATGAAGCTTTGAAGAGAGTCATGTAGAGGATATATGCTCTATAGATTCTATCTTATTGGTTGTGGTATTTGTGGCAGTACTACAAACGTGTGATGTGTCGGGAGGTTTTATAGAAAGGATTTAAACTCTGGACTGGAGATTAGGAAAGATAATAGTTCAGTCTCTTGTTAATTCTAAGTGTTAGGTGACGATCTTAGCAGAGGCTAATTTTCTTTTTCTAAACAGAGCAAAGCTCACTCTTTGTTTTGATCCGAGTAGGGTATTTTTCCTTAGAAACACATGCAGGGAGTTTTGCAATACTTCATAGTACAGTGATATGAACTATGGAACTTTATCAGTTGGGTTCAATTTTGGGCTCTACAATACAGTTGCTGAGATGTTGTGTGGTTTTGTAACCACCCTATGCCTTCATTTCTTCAGCTGTAAAATGGGGATAATATAAAAGAGGCTAGGTCTATTATGCTAGGGTTTTAAAAAAAGACTTTATAGATATCTGTTTGGGCAAGCATGTGGACTAATCATGTCATAACTGTCATGTGACTGCTCATCTAATACTGTCATGTCTCTGGACAATAAAGCAAGATAGCACCAGTGGAGTTGTAAATAAGTGCACTTAGAACTGGATGGTAGAGCCAGCTGATGCGACTAAGTAATGTTAGTTTTTACAGCTACATAAAGCAATTATTCAGACCTTCACAAGGACAGGCCTTCCCACAACTTGGCAGATTTCTTCTTGGACAGGTAAAATCCCACTGTTGCCAGCCTGAGCCCATCTCCTTTCAGAAACTGGGGTGAGTTGAGAATTCTCCTCCCCTAACATTTCTCCAGATTGATCTTCTTTATTAACATTTGCTGAAAATATATTCTTGGAACATTGTAATTGGAGATCATTAAGATTGTGTCAGAATACCCAATTCTACCAGCCCTTCAACTCAGTCATTTTGTAAGACCACCTCAGATCCAGCAGCCCTGGAGGAAACACTTCTTGTCTCTCTGACCACCTGTTACTACTGTCCTGAAAGGAAGATAAAGAGCTAATTGGTGAATGTAAATCTACTGGGCCATGTACAACACAACGGGTGGAGTTATTGTGCCTCCGAAGCAAGAATCTGACTCTACTCTTTTCCTGCTTGTCTTACAAATCTATAAGAAGGGCAAAAGGGATTAGCATTGTCATTTTTTTTTATGAGGTAAGTACACTGAACAGGACTAGCAGATTTGCCATCACGCCCAGCTTCTTTATGATTACCTGACAGGGTATATCAGGGTGACCTTGACTACAGGTCTGGCTGTCTGCATCTCAAGCAGAAGATGCAAGAAGGAAGTATAGTCTTAGCCTTAGAGTTTTGCTTTTATGTGATATTTTAAAAGAAGATTAAATATCAGCTATTAATGAAACTGATAGTATTCTGATTGCCATTTGGGCCAGTGAACCTTGTTAGCTAGGTTAGAATCATGAGGCATAGGAGTGAGGGAGGAGGGGATAATGCTTCCTATTTCTAGCACTTTGAGGTATACAGTGTTTTCTCCCCATTTTAGAAGTGATGAACAAACTCAACTTGGTGACATGATCATTGAGAGGTAAGGCTAACTTTTAACGCAGGTGTTTTGAAAGAAAAAAATTCCACGTCTTCACAATTCCTTGGCCTTTTACTTACCCTGAGGACAGTGGTGTTGCTCCCATCTTTCCCACATATATCTGGATAGTGATGTTAACTAGGAAGACGGACATATAAATGTGAGGAATCCCAGATGCAAGGGGCTGTGACTGGGTCCCAGCCACCTTTGATGGTTCAGGATCTGCAACTCCGTGTTGGGGGCATGCTGAGGCGGGAAGCACGCACTTTCCTCTGTATGGCATCTTTCTCTCCCTCAATGGGTCTGTGGCATCTCATGGAACCAGGATTCTCTTCAAAGGTGAATTGATTCATAGTCATTACGTTTGTGCTATTTCTGCAGGCAATACTTGGGTAGCGAAAGTATTAAAAAAGCAGCAGTGTCTCCAAAGGGTGATTTCAAGAGTTTAATGAAGATTTTTCATGCATTCCAGAGCTGAGGAGGAGCAGTGTACTGCTACTTGCTTTTAGAGCTTGCCTGTTGCTGTTGTCAGGGTCAGACTGTCCTTGGCATCCCTCACTTTTCATCAAAATAGTGCACAAGTAATAAAGACTGCAGTTGCTTGACTAACCCTGCCGCACCATCATTTTTGGGGGGTAAACTGCAAGAAGCTACTTTGACTTTCTCTGGTGTAGCAGAATAACCTCCACTTCCTGGTAATTATACTGTATTAGGAGAAGGGAAAGATTTGTGATAGATGATATTAAAACTGAATTGAGAATATTATTAAATAAAATTAATTATTTGCTAAGTTCTCCTTTATTCCCTTTTCTTTAGATTAGCATGGCTTCTTCTGAAGTCTTTCTATACAGCCATGTCAATATTCAGGCACAGAGTCCCTCTTGGTATTCAACTATTGTTAAGCATTTGATACTTACAATGTTTATGGTATTTGTAAGATCTTTTTAATTAGTCTTTTCATTAAGCATTTATTTTTTAAATAATGTTTTCATTATGAAAGGATTATACAACCATAGAAAACTTGGAACATAACAAAAATATAAAAAAAGAAAGTAAAAGCATCTGGAATCCCAATATCCATAGATAACTGTGAGAAAGAGTGAAAATTAAGGCCTGAATAACATACCAAATTACTGACAGACATGGAAAATTGCTTTGGCCCAGTTTAGGTTGCTCCCTTCTCAGGGAAAAGGACTTTTAATTTTAGGTGGACCACATTGAAAAATTATTACCTGTAGTTTCACTTGAAAGCAGGGACATTTATCTTACTCATTTATCCCCATAAATTTTATTTAATTATTTTTATTATTTGTGCTGCTTCTTTGAGGTATAATTGATAAACAATAAACTACACCCATTTAAAGTATAAAATTTGATTTGTTATGTATATATGTATACATATATAAGTATAGACTTATATACATATATATGTATATACATGTATACTTTATTTTGGTGATGGTTTTGCAGATACATGTATTTTTATATATATTATTTATATATCTTAATATGTATTTTTATATATGTATCTGTGAAACCATCACCAAAATCAAGTTAATAAATGTAATTATCACGTGCAAAAATTTCCCCATGCCCCTCCCCCACCCCAGGCAAACATTGTTTTCTGTCATGACAGATTAGTTTGCATTTTTAAGAATTTTATGTGATTGGAATCTTGGTTTTTCTGGTTTCTTCCTCTCAGAATAATTATTTCAAGATTCTCTATGTTGTTGTGTGTATCCACAGTTCATTCCTTTTTGTTACTGAGTAGCATTCCACTGTAAGAAAATACTACAATTTTTACCTACTTACCTATTGATGGACATTCAGCTTATTTCTAGTTTTTGGCTACAAGTAAAGCTGCTATAAACATTCACATATGTCTTTGTGTGGACATGTGATTTCATTTCTCTTGGATAAATACCTAGAGGTGGAATGATTGGACCATATGGTAGGCCTATGTTTACATTTTTAGAAACTATTTTTCGAAGAGGTTGAGACATTTTACATTTCCACCAGTAGTATATGAAATTTCCAGTTGTTCCACATTCTTGAAAACTCTTTGTATGGCCAGTCTTTTAAATTCTAGCCATTCTAGTGGGTGTGTAGTTGTATGTTATGGGGTTTTATTTCAGACAAATTGCCCTAATGACTAATGTTGTTGAATATTTTTTCATGTGCTTGCTTGCCATCTGTATATCTTCATTGGCAAAGTGTCTGTTTAAATATTTTGCCCATTTTAAAATAGATTATGTTGTTGTAAGACATTTTTTACATTCTAGATAACAGCTCTTTAACAGATATATGCTTTGCAAAGATTCTTTTCCCCAATCTGTTGTGTAAGTGCTACTTTTTAAAATAGTGTTTTTGGATGAAATCTAATTTATTGATTCTGTGTGTACGTGTGTGTGTGTGTGTGTGTGTGTGTGTGTGTATTTGTGTCTCTTATTGAAGAAATCTTCCAAGCTAAGGTTTTCCTCTAGAAGTTTTATGGTTTTAGTTATTATATTTAAATTTATGATTCCATTTTGAGTTAATTTTTGTATATGGTATGAAGTAAGAATTGAGGTTCATTTTTATGCTTATGGCTATCTAGTTGTTCTCGTATCATTAGTTGGAAGGATTATCTTTCTCTTTTGAATTGCCTTGGAACTTTTGTCAAAAATCATAGGTATTTGGGTTTATGCTCTATTCTAATTCATTCACTGATTTGTCTATTTTTATGTCAATTTTATACTCTTTTGATTACTGTAGAATTATAAAACGTTTTGCAGTCAGGGAGTATAAGCCCTTGTCTCCTTCTTTTTCAAAGTTGTTTTGGATTTCCATGTACATTTCAGAATCAGCTTGTCAGTTTCTAAAAAAGGTCTCTGGGATTGTGATTGAGATCACATTGAATCTATACATCCATTTGTGGAGAATTGACATCATAAAAATATTGATGTCTCTCATCTATGAACATGATATCTCTGTCCATTTATTTAGGTCTTTAATTTCTCTTAGCAATGTTTTGTAGTTTTCAGTGTTCAGGTCTTGTACATCCAATGTCAGATTTATTTTTAAGTATTTAATTTTTTTAGATGCTGTTGTAAATGGGGCTTTAACATCTTTCTATTTCTGGGAAAGGCAGGAGGGTGGGGTGGGGGGGAATGGCATAGATGATAGAGGCTCTGTTCATCCCTCTGACGACCAGACCAAAGTTGTGATGGAAACAAAGAGCAAGGTGCAAGGAAAGATCTCTTGGGCTCTAGAAGAACAAGCCATACAACTAGGGAGAAATCCAAGAAATCACCCTGCAACAGCAGAAGAGAAGATAGGGTGAGGATATGGGGCCGCCTAGTTTCCAGCGACTGAGTGAGATAGAGGCAGTGGCAGCGACAGCAGCAGACTCCTCTTAAAGGGACCGCGTCTGTGAGCAGATTTTCTCAGTGATGGACCTGTTCTTTTTGAGCACCAGTGCCGATTCGGCTGTGCGCAGGGGGCACCAGGTACTTACAGGAAGACATCGTTGGAGTGAGGGCTGAGGTGAGACTCGCTGTGTACAGAAGTGCTGGCAGTATCCATTGTTCCCTGGTGAGCCCTCCGCACTCCTAGTGCACGGACACAGCATTGCCATAGCTGTGACATCATCAAACTGGATAACAGAGGTCGCTCTGCCCAGAGGATTCCCTGAAATCCTGCCTCCCCCAACTCACAGCCCACCCAAGCCACATTCAGGTATATCTTCAGCGAGTCAGGTGCTCCTTGCTGAGCAGCACCTAGACTAACACTGGAGGCAGCTGACCTCGGTTTCTTGTGTGGCCTTTTGAGGCAACAATAAGCACAGCATCTGTAGATTTCTTGCTGAATCTTAACAGGTGGCCCTGGAGGGGTAGAGTCTTGAGCTAAATTTGGCCTGCAGCTGAACCCCTCTTAGGACTGTGCCACTAGATACCTACTTCACAAATCCACACTAATGAGACCGGAAGATTTAGTAGGTTTGCTTAGTACATAGAAGCAGATATGGAAAGGCAGCCAAAATAGGAAGACAAAGCAATAGAAACCATATGAGAGAAGAACAGAGATCCAGATATAAAGGAGTCAAGTAATCTGACAGATGCAGAGTTCAAAACACTGGTTATAAAGATGCTCAATGAACTTAGGGAAGAGTAAATGAATTCAGTGAGAACTTCAACAAAGAAATAAAAAACATAAAAATGGAAATGGAAATTATAAAAGGGAACCAGTCTGAAATGAACACATATCTGAGATGAGAAATATATTAAATGGAATAAACAAAGAATAAAGTGAATAAAGAAAAGGATCAAATGCCCTATCTAGAGGACAGGAAAGCCAAGGACACTCAATCAGAATGGCAAGAGATAAGATGCAAGACTATAAAAATAATTTAAGGAACATATGGGCACTATTAAGGGTCCAACTATATGTCTGATCGGTGTAACTTAAGAAAATCAAGATGTTGAACAGCTGTTTGAAGAAATAATGATGGAAAACTTCCCTAACCTGGTGAAAAAATAGACATAAAACCCCAGGAAGCTCAGAGAATCTCAAAAAACAGGATCCAAAGAGGCCCACACCAAGACATCATAATTAAAATGCCAAAGATTAAAACAAAGAAAGAACATTAAAAGCAGCAAGAGAAAAGCAGATAGTACCTACAAGGGAACACCCATAAACTGGCAGCTGATTTCTCAAAAGAAACTATGCAGGACAGAAGGGCTTGGCACAAAATATTCAATAAGTTGAAGACCCAGGATCTACAACCAAGAATACTTTATCCAGCAAAGCTATCATTTAGAGTTGAAGGACAGATAAAGAGCTTCCCAGACAAAGCTAAGCTAAAGGAATTTATCACCACCAAGCCAGTATTACAGGAAATGTTGGAGGGACTTCTTTAAGAAGAAAAAAACATGTATCAAAAACAGGAATAAAGAATGGTAACAACTACATTCCTGTTAATAAGTGCCTTAAATGGAAAAGAATTAAGTGCTCTAACTAAAAGATAGAGTGGATGAATGGAAAGGAAAACAAGACCCTTACATGTTGCCTATAAGGGACTCACTTCAGATTAAAAATATACACAGACTAAAAGGCAGGGGATGGCAAAAGATATTCCTTTGATGAAACTAGAAGATTTAAGTCTGACTGAGAAAGATAAACGCTGTATGATTTCACTTAAATGTGGAATCTAAGGAATAAAAAGAACAAACTAATCAAAAACAGACTCACAAATATAGTGGACAATTTAATATGGTGATGGACAGAGGGGAGAGGGGATTGGGGGAATAGGAGATGAAGTGAAGGGTTAAAGAAGTGCAAATTAGTAGCTGATGGATGGTCACTGGGATGGGGAGCACGGCATAGGGAATGCAGTTAGCATTAATATGTTAGCTAGATGAAGGGTCGGGGAGGAGGGAGCAACTGGGTGGATCGTTTTATGAACTATATAGATGTCTAACCAATGTACTGTATACTTGAAACTAATTAAATTAAAATTATTTCTATTTTTGATTATTTGTTCCTAGTATATAGAAAATTTTTGTATATTGATCTTTGTATATTGACCTTGCAACCTTGTTAAACTCACTTATTAATTCAAATAGCTTTTTTTGGTAGTCTGCATAGAAATTTTTACATAGTCATGTAATACACAAATGAAGACAGTTTTATTTCTTCCTTTCAAATGTGGATGATTTTTACTTTGATTTTTTTCTATTTTTTGAATAAAGTCTCCAGTGCAATATTGAACAGAAGTAGCAAAAGCAAATATCCTTGCATTTTTCCTGATCATAGATGGAAAACATTCGGTCATTCACCATTTATATATGATGTTAGCTATTCTTATTTTTTAGTATGTTTTTGTTATATTATACATGTATTTAAATGTTTAATGAATGAAATAATGAGTGGAAGCTCAGGAATAAAAAAATGAACTCCCCTCCGTAAATGATAAAGAAATTCTGGCAAATATTATGGTTCTTTGACCCAGCACTGGATACATGTATTCTGTCTTCTAGAGTTTATAATTCTCAAGAGGAAAGATTCATGAAGTATCTCTTGGTATTTTGGATCTAAGTTATAGAGTGAGATTGTCTTGCTCAGGATTGCCTGACATTTTCCTCTTAGGCAGTCATCCAACATTATGAAGATATTGGTGTCTAAGAGAGAAATATAGTAGCTGAATGGACGGGATTTGATTTACAATAATTTTCAGGGAAATATTATTTGCATATATGGAAATGCAGGGAATAGTGAAGACAAATGAGAATGATAGGCAGGAAGACTATGAAAAATGAGGTTTGAGATAGGACCTGCACGCATAATTTTTGAAGGGTGATTAGAATCCTCAGATATCTTATTGGAGTACAAGATGTCTGAGTTTCCTCCTAAATTCACAGGTGTCAAAAGTTTTGACCAAGCACAGTTTTTAAAAAAATAACTTGGGGGCATCTATTGCTATCTGATAGACAATATGCACAGAGCCATACTAAAATTTTACATGTGGAAATAACACGTACACTGAGGTTAATAAAGGAATTCAACACTAAGGAAAACAGGACTGGACAGTAAATTGCTTTTTTTCCCTCTTCTGCAGGTAAACTTTCTCAGAGTTTTTATCTCTGGAAACATTTTAAAGGAAAATGGTCTTTCAACATTTTTACCTCTGTGATTTAACTTCACACTTCCGAGGAAAAAATCAGGTGAAATTTGGTAAAAAACAAACAAACAAACAAACAAACAAACAACAAACAAACAAAAAAACCAAACTTCTCTAAATGGTTAAATATTCTAAGCTGAGCAAGAAGCATTTCTTAGATGCCAGCGTTTGAGTTAACAAGGGTGGGTACAGGGAGCCTAGAGTGAGCTCAGGAAGGACCTGGCTACGTGACTCTCACTAGTGACTCATTATATGTTGGAATTATTGGGGTTGCTTAATAGTAGAGGTGGAGGAAGAGTTTCCATTTAGAACACATATTACCTCCAGTTCTTTTTTTGGGACAGTGGAATATATTCAAATAGCAGCTTGCAAACTGTGAAGAAGAGCTTGCAAACCTCAAAGAAGGGAGGACTTAAAAAAAAAAGTCATTTCTTTGTTTTATTATACAAGAAGCATGAGTTTTTATGGGAAAAATTTAAAAACATATGCCATTATCCAAGTAAACACATTTATATTATATATAACATATATAATGTATATACCCACATATCTTAAAGAAAATGGAAATCAGTATATTCATATATATTTTCCTTTTAAAACTTTTTATTATTATTTATTTATTATTTTTTTATTATGGTTACATTGGTTAATAAAATCCAATAAGTTTCAAGTGCACAATTCAACAGTAAGTCATACATACATACATACATACATACATACATACATACATACATATATATATAGCATTGTATCTTTACAGCCCATAGTAGATTTCTTTCTGTCATTGCATGTTTGACCTCTTTTACTTCATCTACCTCCCCTCTCTCCACTCCGCACCCTCTGGTAATGAAACTTTTTTTTATAATACACAATTTTCTGTACACTTAAATATTCAAGATCACAATAATTAATATTTTCATAACATTACATCATATGTATATAATTATTTAGCCAATTTCCTATGCTTAACAATTAGGTTGTTTCCAATTTACAACATTAAAATGATTGGAGAGATTAATATTTTTGTATGTACTTGTTTTATTTTCTTGGGATAAATACCCAGAAATGAAAACATTGGTGAAGGATCAAAATAATTTTGGGATTTTTGTATGTATTGAAAAAGCACTGTCTGGAAAGTATGAACCAATTTACACGAATAGGAGCAGTAGATAAGAGTGCTCATTTCATCACATTCTTGACAGCAGTGAACATTATTTTAAAAAAACACATTTGCTACATTGATAGAATAAAACATTATCTCTGTTTCAACTTTCATTTCTTTGATTACCAGTGACTTTGGACTTTTAAAATATGGACATTTTGTCAGCCATTTCTATTTACTCTTTTATAAATTATTTTTTTTTTATGCACTCAGTATTTGTTGGTTGTTCACTATGTGGGAAGCGCGAGAGAATCCCTGCCCTAATGCAACTTAAAGCTTGATCATGTCCTTTCACTAATTAAAAAAAAAAATTAAAATGCTTATTTTCTCTTACTGACGTATAAGATCTGTTTACATTAAGAATTTTAACCCTTTGTCATGTTTGTTGCAGATATTTGCCTTAACTTGTATTTTACTTTTAATTTTTATTGATGGTGGTGATGTGAGGAAGCCATATACAGAAATGCAGGAACATTGGGCTCTCTACTTCTCTTTGGTTTATTTTCTTCCTATAGCATTTTGCTTCCAAAGGTATCCTAAATCCTATGTCACAAATTCACTTGTGTTGCTTTCAGGTCTCCAAGTATAGTTTTTACATTTAGGAATTTAATAGGTACAAAATATATGGTGTATTATAAAGTTTATCTTCTCCTTAAAATAGGAAAGCACAAAGAGAAAATAATATCTCAATACCATCACCAGAGATAGTCATTTAATATATTTTGAATCATATAGTTCTAGCCTTTTAGATATGCACATGAGACACATATTTTATATTACTCTGCTGATATTATGTCTTTTTATTCCAAACAGATCTTATTGGAGCACATTCTATGTCATTAAATATTTTTTAGATTTTTCAAAGTATTATAATGGTTCCATATGATATAATTATTTCATATGATATATTTAATAAATCCTTAAGATTATTTGCAATTTTCTCTGTTTCAAATGATGTCGTGATTAACAGTCTTGGGTGGTAAGATGGAAGTGTTTTCCCCTCCACCCCTTTTTTTCCTTTTCTCCCCAAACTTGGTGGGGAGGCTGTTTTGTTAACTGGAGAACACTAACACTTTTGATAGCCTAAAAGCATCAAACTTAAGCCAAGAAAACTTGCCAAGAGTAGCAAGGTCATAGAAGTCATGGTTAAGAGGTGGAATCCCAGAATTATATTGAAGCTTGGCTTCACTTCTTAGCTGGGTTGTCCTACCTACAAAATGTGGATTATATGGTGTAAGGATTAAATATAAATTTTTAGATTTGTACTCGATAAAACTGAAAGTTGAAACAACATTAGCAGTTTAATTATCAATATTAGCAGGAGAAAGTTAAAAAATATTTTTGAGGATATTCTGTGAAAATTCTGATGGACTGAGAACCTCCTTTAGAAATTCAGAGAATTCTGAGGATCCGTCAGCCTTGCTGGGTAGAGCTGGGAATCTGTGTGGAGGGTAGATAACTGGAAACCAACCTGGGTTATCCTGAGGAAAAGGAGAAGGAAGATCAAAGAAATAAGGGAATTCCCAAACAGGTTCCTCAGGTACACTTGGTTTTGAAATCTTTAGGCATATATTTGATTATTTTTCACAGTAAATTTCTAGAAAGAAAAATGCTGCGTCAAAGGGTATTAAGTAGTCTAGAGCATTGCACTTTCTGGAATCTGATTTGGGAAAATCATGGCTCCTGTAATCAGGGCACGCTCAAACTGTGTTTGAGTCAGCGGCCGAGAAATGGAAAATGCCGTGAAGCGGCTGGCATGGAATGCGCTGTTGTGAAGTTCCCAGACCAAGATTCTCACATCTGTATCACGTGTTTCCTGCCCCACCCCCAATTTAGGACAGAGAAATACTAAGATTAATTAAGAGAAATAATTCCCATTTATATTTCTTGTTTTTAAAATTACCTTAAAAATATATTGGATCCTATAGAACTATAGAAATATATAGGTAGGTTAGAAAACAGTCTCAAATATGGGATTAAAGTTAAAATATTTTAATGCTCATAAAGTTGCTGCATAAAATTTTTTTCCTGTTGGCTAGCAGGTCCCACACATGGCATCTCGGTCCAGTTCCATAAATGTTCAGCTCTTTGGCTGTTAAAACAATCACACTTTGGTGACTCACACCTGTTCATTTTTAAACTTTCCATTTTACTGAAGCTCTCTTTTACCATGCACTGCCTACGCTGCACCCCTCAACCTTCTGCTTGAGTCCAGACTCCTGGCTCTTTTGGGGGGGTCCTGGGAGGGAGGTGTATGTCGGTTCTCATGTACCTTCCTCTCGGTCCTCCTGGCACTCATGTACTGCTGGGACTCCTCTGCTCCAAGGCTTTTCTAGTAGCACAGGGCCTTCCTTTGGCTCTGGAGTGGGTAACCGTAGCCTTTCCTTCTTATGGAGGGAATAGCTTTTCCTTCCTTCCTTCCTTCCTTCCTTCCTTCTTCCTTCCTCCTTCCTTCCTTCCTTCCTTCCTTCCTTCCTTCTTCTTTACTTCTCTCTCTCTCTCTCTCTCTCTCTCTCTCTCTCTCTCTCTCTCTCTCTCTTTCTTTTACCCCAGATATTGAACTCTTTCAAAAAGTGATCTCTAGCTCCCTTGTAGTCGTCCTGTTATATGGATCAGGAGTGGGCGGAGCATTGAATGTTAAGGTGAAGGTGCTGATGCCACTTCTGCTGAATCGGTCCCTTGCAATAACTCTCATGGAAGTGGTTGCCTGCAGTACCCAGTGAGCCTCCGAACTTAGAATGTGCTTTACTTAGACTTAGTCAAGTTGTGATCTAGTCTCCAATTCTGTCGCTGCTAGCATCTAACATCATTGGAAATTGGAGCTAATGAAAAAGATTGAAAAAATGTGGTAAAAACTAGGGAGAGGTGAGCATACAAAATGTGTGCCATCAGTTCTTTGACATTACTGAGGTAACTCAGATTCACAAAATTGGCTTTGAGTTTTCTTAACACAGTGGGGAAATACCAGTACTCACAGAAATTTTTTATATCTTTAAAGAAAAAAAGCAACTGCTTAGGAGAAGTAAAACTTTCCTGGTACTGAGATAAACTCCCTCTTGGCCCCTATAGTGAGAACACTGTGAACTGCAGAGAACAATGTCCTCACAAATATCCTTGAAGTCAGTGTGTCACTTTTTACAATCCATAATGTTAGCCAGTGGTTTAAACCTAAATGCAATTTGGCAAAAAAGTTCTGGGGGGTGGGGAAGATCAAACTATTGGCAACCAAACTACTTAAGTAGTAATTCGACAAAAGATTGATGTTGAGCATCAAGTCTTTTAAAAAAACAACTGATTGAGGTTAATTGAACACCAGGAATTTATTTTTTAACGTGTACAACTTATGTTTGATATTAACATGTACACATTGTGAAATGATCACCGCGACCATGTTAATTAGCATATCCATTACCTCACATAGTTGCCTTTTTTTTTCTTCATCTTTTTTTGTTTGTGTGAGGGTACTTAAAATCTACCTTCTTATCAAATTTCAAGTATACGGCATTGTTAACTATAATCACCATGCTCTAGAATTTATTCATCTCGCTATAACTGAAACTTTGTACCCTTTGACCTACATCTCCCTGTTTCCTCTCCCCAACTCCCGGCAACCACCATTCTACTCTCTGTTTTTCCGAGTTTGACTATTTTAGATTGTACATATAAGTGAGATCAGTGGTCTGAGCATAAATTTTATATCTAGAGGAAAAGGGACTTCCAATAGTCCTTTATAAATTAATCTCTTGACTAAGTTTTGATAAAATGAAGCATTAGTGACTTCAAGGATATCCTTTCAGCAATATCTGAACACTAGGTAAGCTATGTGGCTGGCCAAGCGCAGACCCACATGCTTAACAGCTAAGCAGGGAGTAGGTTTAATAGTTTGTGAAAAGTTGAGAAGCCTAGTAGAACACATGCCATGTGGAAAGCTCTCCAATTTCCATTTGGAATTGGGTGGAGCCCAGACAAGGCTTAGACTCTTGATGACTAATAGCTTCAGTTTTACTCTAATGCATAGACAAGTGGGCAAAGGAGGCCCTCAATTTCCATTCCAAGGAGAATGGCCCAATCTATAGATAGGGAGCACTGTCTGTAGGTTCAATATCATACATGTATGCTATTTTTTCATTCATTCAGTAAAGTTTATTGAGTACTATCTATGCATTTGGCATACATTCTCTTAAAGTATGTCAGATATTTTAAAATAGATGGACACTCAGAGCAGAACTGTTGCTCATGGGAGAATCTGCAAAACTGTATTTCAATGTTCAAGAGGTTTTTACATGTTGAAACTTGGGAACCATTTCCAGAGATCATACTGCTCTAATTTTGGCCTGCAAAACTTCAGATAGATGTTACAAAGCATTTACTTTTACCGTTAAAACATCATATTAGACTCGCGTTATATGTCAAGCACTTTCATGATTGTATCGCATGTGTTGAAACTCCTCGATCAAATCGGTTACTCTCAGAGACCCTGGACGCTTAGAGCTAGCACCACCTTTTTGTGCCAGCTGCCCTGGTGCTTCAGTGAATGCTTCCCTCAGCAGATTTTTATGCTAGTTTTTTATTGTTAACAAGGGCCAATTAAATTTGAAAACGGTAGGAAAACATGGAATTTGTCCTACAAACTGCCATGTAACTTTTTCCTGCTCTCTGTCCTTGATTTCTTGACTTCATCTCTTTTCCTGGAAAAAATAAAAGAGGATAAATTTCTTGGCTGCAGGAGTGACTGAGGAGTCCTGAACTTGGCTTGCCCTCAACAACACGCCCAAGGAATGTTGCTGTAATATGCCTGGGTTACCCAGGTATTTCAGTCAGTATCTTCCAGCATTGGAAAATAGATATATCGAATTAGTGGATACCATCATTTTTTTTTCTTTTTTTTTAATGATAATTTCAAATCTTGAAGCATTCATTTGGTCTCTCTATATAGGGAGAAAGCGTGTCTAGCAGTGCCATTTTTTGCCTGACAATGTCACTGGCTTTTAAAGCCTCCTCCTCCTCTTCTCTCCGTTCCTCCCCTACCTTCTCTCCTTCTTATTATTACTTTTACAAAAGCTGCAGCCAAAGTCTAGTTCTTGCTACTTTTGCAGGTTCCCTGTACCTCCCAGGGCTCCAGGATTACTTCTGAACTGCAAAGTTATATAAATCTTGCTATTTTTTAACTTCCTAAATAGCTCTACAATCCATCCACTTTCATCATGGCCACAGTTAACTATCTGGCCCCAGCCACCCTTGTTTCTGGCCTAGAGAAGTTCATGAACACCTTCCACAAAAGAACATTTGAGTGAGAACAAGCTAAGTGTTTTTGCCCTATTTCCATAATGACTCCTAAGCAGAAGAGTGGCAAGCATCCTAGGACATTAAATTAATTGCCTTTCACAACGTTCCTTGGAGTTCTACAATTTCTTGGGTATAGGTGTGCAAGGCCTTCTTAATCCTTTGGTGGTGTTTCCATTGGAAAGATAAGCTGAAAACAATAATTTAAGATTTCTAGCAAGATTCAAAATAGTCATTCAAAAGAGGTACTTCCACTCAAATATGAGATCTAACAAAACTTTTATTTTTTCATATTTGTCTTTAGTACAAGAATACAATATTACATATTTTTCATATTGTTACATTTTTGTTTTATTTAGTAAACATTATATAGCACTTAGCATGCTTAATTTGTTTTAAGAACTTACAAATACTAACTTATTTAATAAATAACATAGAAATGAGAAGTCTCTCATACTACCATTTTCCAAAGATGATTATGCTCAGTCATTTATTTTTCTATAGCTTCTTTTCTTTTCCTTGAACATGTATTAATGTTTTATGTTGTTGTTATAATTAATAACCTTCTTTGTATTATGATGGAATAACAGTCTTTTGCAATTTGCTTTTTCACTTTAGCTACATGTCTTGGACATCTTTTTACATGAGCACATCTAATTGCACATTATTGTGTTCAAGAGTTGCGTAGTTTTCTACTATATTAAAAATCCCTGGTTTACTTAACTATCTTTGTATTGAAGGAAATTTGTGCTATTAACACCTTTTCACTCATAAACTTTCCATAGTATGGAAGTGCTTTTGAGGGCTAAATTCCTAGGAGAAGAAATGGTGTTTCAACATATTTTCAGATTGTTCTTGAGTGCACATTTCCTCCAGCACTGTATTGGTGTTCCGTTCTTCATTCCCTTATTAACACAGGGCATTATAAACTCTAAAAATTTACCAAATTGATAGGCAAAGAATAATAAAACAATGTGTTTGTTACTAAGGTTTTAACGATGAAGAAAGAAAGGAAAGAGGAATGAAGAGGTAAAAATGACATCTAATGAGGAAAAATCTGCACTGAAGCCTGGGTGACTGAAAGTCTGGAGGAATAGAGACTTTTAAATCTCAGCATTTGGAGTACTCTGCTTGAAGTTCAGTTGCTCTTTGAAACTATACGCATGTAAGTGTGGATTTTTTTTTATACAACCTTTACCATGTAAGCTCTACCCAAGAAAAAGCAGCTGTTGTCACATAATAGGTACTTGATGACTATATATTTTGATTTTTGTTCTGGGGGTGCCCCTGGTAAAGAGAGAGAATGAATAACAGTTCTGAAATAAACCATTTGGTTTCCAGGATCATAGAGTTTCAAAAATTAAAGATTAATCATGGTAATCGAATGTAGCTATTAACATAGGAAAGCGCATCATGCGCAAGTTTTCATATTTATTTATTGAATGTCAGTGGCAAAGCTGTGCTTGTGTGCGTGTGTAAGTGGCAAAGCTGTGCTTGTGCGTGTAAGTGTACATATAACAGGTATTTACGATGTGCCACAATAACTGCTATAACAGAAACCTGAACAGTTTGCTTGATTTGTAACTGGTCAGATCCCAAGTCTCAGTCTCCTTTTTTCCACTTTTCCATGCCCCTAATACAAGTAACATTTAAAAATACTAACAGGAATATCAACATGTATAAGTCTTCATGTCCTATGTTCTATAGCATATTGTGTATCCTACACACAGGGTTAACTTTTCTAGCTTCCTGAGACAGACAAACTGCCATAATCATCTGTCATGGTTCTAGTTTCTTTGCTTTTTAACTGATTCTAAGCCAGATATCCTTGACAAGTCAAGTCATTTGAAAATGTTGCCAAAAGAAAAAGTTACAGTTGGAAACGTGTTTACTAGTTAGCTATAGACTCTGTCTCTTAACCCATCTAGAAAAATGAGGGTCATCACTATGCTTGTCTTTCATTTAAGACTGTTGATATCACTGTTCTAATCAATCAATCCATGGTCCCATGTGGAAGGTGGCTGTTATTTGCTCTACCTTGTGAAGAAGCTTAGCTAATCAGCTGTTATTAATTAGTCACTAATCTGTACTGTGTACCAACAACTGATTTCACTAAGTGGTGGCAGCATTAACTGATGAGGGATAATGAACCCCTCCTTAATTACAAAGAAACATTGCTTCTTACCCTCTGTAGCTGATCCCTTGTAGATGAAGGGCCACTGAGGGAAGGCTGGGACAGGCACAGGATGGCAGAGTCGAATTAATTTGTTTTAACCTGCTTTTAAGGAGTTGCTTAATTAATATGAGATCAGCGGGTTTAAAGTCTTGAACAGGTGCAAATACACACTTGTAGCCAGCTGTGTAATTGACCGCAGTGGAACAAGCCTGGGCTGAGGATATAGACCTCACTAATCACCTGCTTGCTCTCCTCCTTGTGGTTGTAAAAAGGTCTGTTCTTTTAGTGCAGGATTCTCTGCATCTATTTGGAAGGCCATACCAAGTTGAGATGAGTTTAAATTCTAGGTCTTTGAGCAAAAATTTGTAAAAAGTTCATCTCTGCTCACTACACACTCCAAACATTGCTGTTCCCTTTCTTCGTTTGTTTACTTTTGTAGCCTTCCTAAAAATCTGGGGGCCATTTGGGTATTGTATATGGTTGTAGGTTAATAGATCTCTGGGTTCGATCTCAGAGCCATAGAGTTCTTGGAGCCCTTTAGGGGCAGCTATCCAGTCTAGGGATGGGCAAATGGAGCGAAGGGCCAATTAGCCTGAGACCTCTTTTTGTAAATGAAGTTTTACTGGAACTTGGCTGTGCTCATTTGTGTGTGGTTTGTCCATGCTGCTTTCTGCTACAATGGCAAAGTTAACTAGTTATGTCAAAGACCCTATGATGCAGAAAGCTGAAATTATTTACTATCTGGTCCTTTATAGAAAACATTCGTTGATTGACCCTTGAGATCGGAGGTTCAAACCATGTACGTGTTCCAGCTTTTGTGATAAAGTTAAAGAAGTTGTCTTTTAAAAAATATGTTAGATGTCAGGTGTGGTTGGGCACCTCAGTTTCTTTACCAAAAGTTTCCTCAGAGACTTTAATATATTGATAAGAATGGTGTACGTTATAAATCTCCAAGAAGAAAATATATTATGCAGAAGTTTTACATTACCATTACATCTCTATGACGAAACTCACAATCTCACAGGACAGGCAATTTAAGATATTTCTGATTCTACACTGTAGGAAGTATTTCTTAGTGACTTACACTTTTTCATTATTGTTCTACTGACCAGAGCCACGTAAACTAGATCCAAGCTCTCTTCAACAAGAAGATCCTTCCAAGTGTTTAAAGACAGTCATCTCTCTCTCCACTCAGTAGTTTCTTCTTACACTTCTTCAACCTTTCCTCTCATGGTTTGTTCCCCAGATCCTTCATCAACCCAGTCATTCTGTTTTGGATGAAAATTCCTTTTAAACAATTGTTTCTAAGTACTTGGAGGATCTGAAGCAAATTATAGATTCTTCCTTAGAAAACACACACATTCCAAAATAAAATGTTACATAGATTCATAGATTCTTTGAAGAAAATCTATGTCAATTGATTCTTGCTGAAGAACCTCTGTACAAACAATGCTAACCGAAACTGAAAACAATATTGACCCCAGAACAGAACAAGTGGAGCGGATGTATTTAATCCAGCATATTAAAAAAAAAACAAACAAACAAACCTTAGCTTCAGGACTTGTATCTCATGTGAGTTTGTTAGCAACTAAAATCTCCAAATCTGTTTACATATTTTATTTACTCTTATACTGTATGTCTCCCATTCTATTCTTTTCAAATGAAAATTTTACTATGAAAGCAGGACTTCATGATTATTTTTATTAAGTCAGCTTATTGTTTTATCCTGTGATCATCTTTTGGTATCTTAACCCCATTACCTAATGCATTTGTTATCTTTCCAGGATTTAACATCTGCAAATTGGATAAGAATATTTCTTATTTGCCCAAATTGTTGACAAAATTGCTGAATAAGACAAGGCTGTGTAGAGCAGTAACCATGTCTTTGGGGACAATTTCCAAGTTCGATGTCTTTCCATTAATTTACTACTTCGATTATTATATCAATTTACATCATATTAATTATCACATTCTATTCAGTTCCTCCCAAATTGTAATTTCTCCTTATGTAATATTTGATTTTTTAAAATTTGCTTCTGAATACTTTTTCTTTTTTTAACACAGTAGATTGAGATGTAGGCTTAAATCTAGTTTTTATTCTCAGTCTCTATCACAGCACCTAGCTTCAATGTATCATATATTTGTTCATTTGTTTATTATATATCTCCCCCACAACAAAGTAAACTTTACAAGAGAGAAACTTCACATTTGTTGTTCACATGTCCCCAGTGTTCAGAATAGTAGCATGGAATGTACTTGATCTGTAATAAATATTGTATTTTATAGAATCTAAGAAGTTGTCAGTTGTAAGGTGTACCATTATTTTACATACCATTAGGAAAGAAAAACCCTGCCAATTAATTTCTGATACCTGCTGAGTTATTGATTACAAGATGCATCCTTGTTTCAGAGTCATTAAAATGTGAAATAATATGCACCTTAAATTCAATGAATAAGAGTAATTGTCAAATAGATGTGAGAATTGATGATCTATGATAATGATTTTCAAGGTTTAGCCAACATTTCATCTCAAATCAAATTAAAACCAAATCACAAACATGTATTGAGTAATACATGTACTTCCTTCGAGTCATCTCTGACCATACCACCTGGGAACTCCCTCTCATGCATCTCCCAAGCTGTAGAAACTCAGAGCCTGACAACACAATTTAGTACTTAATTATACGTTGCCTTTTGTTGATCACCATTGTTTCTAGTGAACTAGCAATTGTGTCTCCACAACTAAATTATAAGCCCCTGAGCAAAGGAACCAGCTTTTAAAAAATTATATATTCTTCACAGTCCTTCCCCTTTCTTTTGCCCAGAAAGGAATGTGGCAATTTAAGGGCTTGCTGATTGAATATTAAGTTTAGAGAAAATCTAAGAGTGCTTTTTAGACAGATGGATAAGAGACCAGTAGAGATAAACAGATTGAGAAATGTGTGATAAAATATAATGAATGAGAAGAAAATTTATGACACATGGTTCCAGAAAATGCTAGTGAGATTGCTTCATAAGCACAGGAGCAGGGGGGCAGGTTTATTAAGAGACCAGGAGAAGTTGCAAATGAAAAGTGAGTGGTCAGGAATAAGAAAGACCCTCATCATTCATTTCCCTAGGAAAATCTTTTAAAGGAGGCAATAAGGAAAGAAGGGAACTAAATCGGAAAGAAATGGAGAAAACAAGCCTCTTCCAATCTCATTAGCTTCACTCTTTCTTCCTTTTACCACTATCTTCTCAACACTCCAGAGAGTTCAAATCCAAATGAAACCATTCCCTCTTGTTTTCAGTCAATACCTTCCTCTTCTCCACCTCTTGGTACTGCTTTCCTCAGCAACCCAAGGCTTTAAATCAAACAGTCTTTTTTAGTTAGACATCTCTCTTTCTAGATTTAGACATACTCTGGAATTATGGCGAGAAAGAAATGATAATGCAGAGGCATATGGGAAAGAAGAGAAGACTGTAATTATGGATCACTCATTTCTTTTTGCATCTGTAGAATCTTTACATACAATCTTTCATTTAATCACAATTGCTCTCCTTAAAGATTTTTAGACACTTGCTGGAAGTCTCAAAGATATTAACTAGCAAAGCTGTCATGCAAACTCTCATCTGTCTGGCACCAGAACCCAGAATCCACGCTGACTTTTTATGACATCATGTTGCTGTTCAATAGAGAGCATTGGCTTTTTCTAATTTTGAAAGATTTATTCTTTTATGTATTCTTATATTTAATACTAGATATTTTCATCACTTAAAGGAATTTTGCCAAGACTCGGTATGTTTTCAATGTTTAATTACACAAGTTATACATGTTCATAGTAAAAACAATTGAAAAGTACTGATAAGCAAAATGAAGAAAGTAAAAGATTATCCACCATCCTCTGGCCATGATTTTAAAATCACTAAGATGAAAAAACAATCCCTCTTCATTACAAAATATTTTGAATAAGAATGTAAGCTTAAGGGCTCGCTGGAGGCAGAAACTTGGACATGGATTAATGGATCAGTGGCCTAGAATTTCATCCTTGGACCAAAGTATTAGTTTTAGGCCTTCTAGTTGTGGGGTCTGTGTTTTGTTTTATTTTCTTTCCTAATGAGCAATTGGACTAAAGGATCAGGTTTAATTATAACTAGAGTCCCTTTCTGTGTGTACATCACTGCAGACCTAATTGTAGGGCTGGCAGCCCTGCTGTGGCCTGAGTGGTCATTAGCTTGCTGATAACGGACTGTTCTCATCAACAGGGCCTCATTAACCATTGTCTTTTTTTTTTTCTTTCTTTCAGCAAAATAGTTGTAAGGGTTTGAACTTGTGATTGAGAGCATGCTGGGTTCATGGTGCTAAGGAAAACTTTACTTGTTATGTGGCTGGAACCAAGGATTTTCGGCTCAGATAAATGATGCTATCCCGGGAAGACCTGGCTCCATGCTGCAGTACCAGGAACATGATGTAAGGGAGAGAACCCTGACCTAAGAGTGAGCAGGCCAGCCTCCTGGTCTCAGCTCTGTGGCCAACTTTTGGAAAATCATTTTGCTTTCTATTCTTCAGTTTCTTCATCTGAAAATGAGAAGGTTCTACTCAATGATCAGTGAGATAACTCTTTGTCCCCCTCAAAAAAATTTTTGTATGGTGCTTATGCAATTTGCTTTTTTTCTCTTTTTTTGTATCTGTGATTTTACCTTCTTAGGTTATACACTAGAGGGCAGTGGTACATTAATATTATAAACTATGAATGTATTTGGTACTGCATTTAGCTGAAATTCATAGACATTTGGGTTAAAGGACCTTATATCTTAGTATACTCATACAAAATATAGAAAGCTGTTCTGTAGTACCCCAATTGATATTCATCTTATCCCTTTTGAATATTTCCAGTGTTGGGAATCTTGCTACTTCACAAGTTAGCTTTTTCTTGTTGTTCGTTTTAGTTATTAGAAAGTTATCTCTTTAATTAAAGAAAAATCTACTTACCTATAACTTTTCCCTACTTGTCCTACAACACCACAGAAAACTTACTTTTTTTCTTGCAAGGACACTCCAAATATTTCATGTAATTGTATTACTGAATAGTTACAATTGTAACATGCTGGTATTTAGTAATTGAATACTCTAAATTTATGATCTTCTATGTATCAGGCACTCTACCAAGGCTTCTTACTTACATTATTATTTTTTTTAATCCTCATAATAAAGTATGAGGAAGAGTTCATCTTTATGTATCTTTGTTTTATAGAGACTCAGACAAAAATCCCTTACCAATAAGCACGAAAGATTTTAACTGGGTCTGTCTGATTAAAATTTCTATCATTAGCTACAACACAACACCTCCTTTTATTGATGTGAAGACCAAAACCCAGAGATGGTAAGCAACCTGCTCCAGCTCACAAAGCAAAATAGGAAGAGTGGGAACTAGATTCTAGATCTTTGGAAAATGTGTTCAGTTTTTCTTTGCATTACAGCATAGTACCATCAAGACCACCATCATTTACTTCTCAAGACCTTTTCTCTGTATGTGGAATGTTCCCATTTCCCTTCATTGTTATTCTGATAGTCCCTTTGCTATCTTGCCTGTCTTCTGAGCATACTCTTAATTTGTCTCTTCTTTTCTAAATAAAAAAACTCAGGCTCTGTCTAAACAGTATAGAAGGCACTGAGACTGTACTTTCTGTCATTTGGACTTAATTTTTCGTTAACATTGTGTAAGGTTGCATCAATATTTTAGTTTAATGTTGGCTTATTTTAAACTTAAGGTCAACAACACTCCTTGTTTCTTTTAACTTTTATGAAATGTAGGAATAAGACAGAATGATTCAGTCACATTCTTATTGATAGAAAAACAATCCTGTTGAACTAAAGAGGAGCCCTTGTAAGTTGATAATAACCTATAGAAAATGCCTAGTTTCTTAAGATATTCAAAGAATGTGAATGTGAAAATATTCCAGCTTCTGGATGATGATCAGATTCATGTTACATGTTAATGTCATGTGTATTTTAGCTTTCTTGCAGAAATTGCACACTTACTGCATATTGTGGGCATTTTTTCCCCCTGCCTATTGTTTTTTGCCATCGCCCAACCTTGACATCTCTGCAAGAAGGGCTGCTTGAAATGGGCTACTAATCAAGGAGCCCTGCCTTACTCTAGTCATAAGAAGGGCTTATAAGCAATGCTCTCTTGTTCAAGGATGGGGGATCTTGATTAAAGTGTTATAGGATGGAAAACATAGAGGCTGATTCATTCTGATGACAGCGTTGCTCCCTGAGCACTCTGCTCATTAGATCCTGCTGTCCCTGTCTCGTAGCCTTACTCTTCAACATTTTCTTTGATCTGTGAGCCACTTCATATATCATTCCAATGATAAGTATTATTTTTAAAGTCAGAATCAGTTTCTGATAATTGCAACCAAAACAGTCCTTAAGTCATACACTGATTTTTGAAGTATATTTACTGTTTTAAAATAGCCTTATTAGAAAATTCTCCTGTTTAGTGACTTAACAGAAGAGCCAATCTAACCAATAGTTTGTTGATCAAATATCACATTTATTGTAGAAACTGTCTTCTGACATAATTTTGGGATTATAGTTTTGAAATATATTTACCACATCTAATGCAATAGATATGTTCTGTTATTGCAGACTTCGCTAAGAGAAATTGCTAGTCAATAAAAATCACTGCTGATATCTGATGTTGAATCTTTTAGAATTCTAATAATTCATCTGTTTTACAAGTTTAAAATTTGATGAATTTAGCTTTTTTTATCAAGAGGGAAACATTTTGATATTTTCAATTAAATATTCATTCATGTTTGAAACCTCTGAATATATAATTAGTGAAAATATTATAGCTTCATTTAGGCAGTGTTTTCTAAACTCCAATAGCCACAGGACCTTTTTAATTCTGTTTCATTTACTGTGTTGTCATCTACCCACCAGGCAGCAGTTTCAAGGGGAAAAATTCCAAATTCATTCATATTTTTATTCCTGATTTTCTTCCTAAGTTTCAGATACACATTCTCAATTTTCTGAAGGAAATATCACTTCATTGTTCTAAGGGCACATACAGATAGTTACACATGATGTTCTCAAATCAAATTATTTATCTTCAAGGGTAGTATTGAGAACATTGTTTGCTACAGAATAAAACTCTTTGATGGTCTAAAGTGGAAAATTTTCCTTGGTTTCGGTACAAGGAGGAAATGGGCTTTTCCTAAGTAACTAATTTGCTTTGCTCTCATTGGTCCTGTGATTCTTTTCAGGTCACGATTACAAGGAAACTTGTAGCCAGATTCCTGGCCCTCTTCTGGCTCACTCAGGGCTTCATCTTACTTTTCTACCTTATTTTTCTCTGGCCTCATTTTTTTCTTTCTTATTTTTTATTTTATCTTATGTTTTTTACATTACTGTATAGTAGAGTATATTTTTCTAAGCTGTGTGTGTGTGTGTGTGTGTGCATGTGTGTATTCCACCTCCTCTCCTCCCACACCACTAAGTAGGGTTATAAATAAGTAGAAGCCAACACATGGATCCATCCCATTTTTTCATCCACATCTCCTCCCGCTTTTCTTAATTGTTTCTTTGTTAAAGACATCTCTATACTGCCTGTCTCTGAGGCTTAAGACTTGGAATTATTTTAAATTCTCTCTATCCCTCTTTCCTTATATCTAGTTAGTCCTCAGAAGTTGTTCAGTTGTGCTTCCACAATATCACTTACACACTGTGGGAAAAAAGGTCATCCATGTGGGACATTTGGGACAGCACTGAAGAGACGTGATGATCTGTGTCCTTCAGATCACTGATTTTTTGGTGAAATTAGCTTTTCCCCTTTGTTCTATCCTTTACCTTCCTACTATGATTATTTTACCTGGATTAACTCTTCATTATCAATTATCTGGAAAATTCAAATATCTTGTAATGATTTTTTTTTTTTTTGTCTTTAAACCAATAGTTCTTGAACTTGAGCTTGCATCAGAATCCCCTGAAGAATGTAAAACACAAATTCCTGGGCCCCACTTTCTGAATTTCCAATTCAGTGGGTCTGAGGTGGGGCCTGAGACATGGTCCCAGCTGCTGCTGCCCTGGGGACCATCCTTTGAGAACCATTGCTCCAGACTGCTCCTATCATACATTCTACATACTGCTCTCTGGGTGTCCTCTTTTATTTATTTTCAAACTTTTATCTAATATTGGGATATATAGGTATATCTTGTTTTATTACTCTTGATTTGTTGTGCTCCACAGATGTTGTGTTCTTTATAAAATGAAGGCAAGACCTTCCACCAGAAAAAATATTATGACTCGCTTAATGTGATACTCGCTTTATTGCGGTGTGTGTGGAACCAAACAGGCAATATCTCCTAGGTATGCCTGTGTTGTCTTACTGACCAATTTTTTTGAAGCCATAGGGGTTAAATGTCATGATGAATACTTTGTTCCGGTTTGATGGAAGAAGAACAGACATTGTTGAGATCTGCTTTTATATCACATCCGGGTTTTAAAATTGCTTAGGTAGGGATTAAAAAAGTCTGTCAGGTCCTCATTTTCAAATCAGGCTTTTGAAATTTCAAATGACCTATTTAATGTCAACATATCTTGGAATCTCGGGACTTTTCTCTCAATATTCTAAGATTTATTTGGTCACTCTTCATTCCTTGGGGTGCCTAACTTGGCAACCTAACAACTTGTTTTTTGCTCTATTCCTAGCAGTGATAATAGGTGTCAACACTGAAGATTTTCTTTTTAGAACAGGAAACAACAGCGAACCTGTCAAAGTGTCATTGTCTTCATGACATACAGGCGGAAGGAGGAGATGCTGGTGAAAAGCAGAGTATCTGCCATTGCTGACTGGACGAAGCCAGCATCTGCTGCTCTCTGGGAAGACAGCTCTCTTACTGCTGCAGTAAAGGAGGGTCGAGGAAGCCATGAGGGGGACCCTCACTGGGGATGCAAAAGGCTCCTTGTTGTCCTCCACATTGTGCTGTAAGACTGCTGTGTAAGAGTAAGAAGTAGAAGAACTCTACCTCTGTCTATAGCTTCCCCAAGAACCAAAAAACAAAAAATAAGAAAAAGTGCTTGAGAGAAGCTATTTTCCATTGTACCTGCAGGTGTTGGTTTTCGATCATCATCACTTTTGTATCTTTCCTGGCACAGTCCCCATTATGCTCTATTTTAGTCCAGATTACCACCTGGTTCTCCTGAAGGGGAAGGTGATACTGCCCAGAGCCTTTCCTGAGTAAGACATGCTCCTCACAGGGAAAAGCACAGGACTGCTGTTGCAGAGAATCTTCTGGGAACTTGATGGGCAGGTGAGGTTCTTTAAAACTCTCTGGAAATTTGGGTCATAACTGCTCATCTTAGATATTTTTCTCTGCTGATGTCATGAGATATGGAAACCCTCTTCTTGTGTCTGAAAACAATCCTAAAGAAAATCAGCATCATCGGGGGAGGGGGGAGAATGGGAGGAATGTCCCTGGCCAGGAGGCCGGAGGTGCCCCAGGAAGCTGTTTCCTCTGAATAGTTAAATGGCTGCCTCTCAACTTGCACAATGTCACATTGAATTTGAAACAGGGAACTTTTTATATTTTTCCCCTGATTGTGCTGGCACCTGGCAGATGCCTATTTACCACAGGCATCAATACACATAGTAATCAAAGGAAATCAGAGGCACAGATTAGCAACAGCTGCAAGTCATTAGTGACAGACACGGGAAAGCACAATTCTGCACCCAACTTTGAAATAACCAATATGAGTATTTCAGAGCACGAGGGTTACCGCAGGGCACTCGCTAACATGAGAGCAGCCAAACAATAGCTGGGCTTGTCTCTCAAGAGGGCCCTCTTCTCAAAGGCAGCACCACACACTCCGTATTAGAAACCAATCAATCACACGATATCGGTTCATTGAATGTCAGCCCTTTCCAGGGTATACGTGCCTATCTTCTGATCAAAGCTTGTCTCAACTGAGAAATAACCTCTGGCTGGTGGGAAAACTTATCTCCTATCATAGTTTTAGTGGTGGGAGTTTCCGTGTATTCCTGCGGACTTAATTATATATCATTGACCTAGTTATAAAGGGGCATAGAGAGGGTGAAAATAAGACATTCCCCCTTTTCCATTTAATCTCATATTTTTTCACAATCCTATTTGAAAATCAGCTCTGATTGATAGCGTTCTCTTGGTAGTTACATATTTTCACTGGCAGCACTAACCTTAGCCTACTCCAGAAAATACTATTCAATTTTTAGCTTTTCCCTAATCAATTCATTCAGTGCCTCGGCGGAATACAAGTTGGTCATTTAAAAATTTCTAGCTGTTGCCTGATATGTCCCAAAACAAATTTAGCCAGCATAGGTTTCTATTTTAGACCATCTCTGGAAATGCAGATTTACTGTACAACTGGGTAATGACTTAGAGATAAACAGACACAGTGAGCTGCTGTCTGATTAGCAGGACTGGGCAAAATTTAGCATTATATATGTATACTGCAATAATTGGAGCATTGGACCATAAGATGTAGATTAAATTGGTCTCATTACCACGTGTGGTCTCTCCTTCCTTTACTTGATATTAAGGTTGGAATATTTTTTTTCTGCTTTTGAAATTTCTCCTTCTCCCTGATCTCTCTCTCCAAAAATATCTTCTGAAGGCTTTTCTAAAAATTCTTATAATAATAAGTAACTTGGTTTGTAGGATAAGAAAGGGAGAAAAATTCTGCCTTTCATCTAGTTCAGAGCCAACCATTAAGTATCAGTTCTTTAATAACAAGGAATACACTATTATTTTAGAAGAAAGCTTCTAGGGAACATGGATTCCATAGGACATGTGACACATCACAGGCATTCAGATGCAATATTATAGTCTTATGTGTTGCTTCTTAAACTTTTGAAGGAGAGGAATTATTTCATACTTGGTTAAATATCATAATCTGTAGGTTTAGGAAGATGTGATTTCTTGGGGTCACTTTACAAGGAAGCAAAGACATGGTATTAATGTATAATTTTATTTGCTAACTGATTCAGCATATATTTATTAAACATCTATATCTCAGGGACTATAGGCATCGTGGATCTAGCAGCAACATTAACAAATGACCTGGTTATAAGAAACCCAGCTGATGGTGAGGATATAGGCAGCTTATGTTTGAGAGAGCAGTTTGACTACAATTCTTCATTGCATACATCTTCTTTTTCCTTCCTGTCTCCCTCCTTCCTTCTCTTCTCCCTTTTCCCTTCTGTTTTGCTTCCTCTTCCATTTCTTGTCCTCTTTATCTATGTTTTATGATTTAGACCTTAGAGAGACTAATCATTGTTTGCCATATAGAATTATTAATTTAAAAATATACATTTGCTAGAATTAATCTGTATTAGTTGGGGTAAAGCTACTGTAACAAATTAAGCCACAAATTTCCGGTGTTTAGTTGTTGCTCATGCAGCAATCTAGTGAAGATGTTCCTAGTTGGTCGGAGGTGTTCCTTATGCACTAACTTAAGGACTCAGGTTCCTTCCATATTGTGACCTTGCCAGGCCTTGGAATCCCTGGCTTTCAGCTGGTGGACAGGGAAATTAAGAATGAAGAAGGCACAACTGTTTGTTAACCAAGTTGGTTTGAAAGAGGCAAAAGTCACTTCTGTTCGTATCCCTCAAAAAAAGCTGCCAGATGGCCCCACTAGATGAAAGGGGCTTGTGAAATTTATAGTCTTGGCTGAATAGACACTTCAAGGTGACAGCCCTATACCATGGAAGTGGGAGGACAGGCATGAGTAATGCATACCTGTGCATCAGGAGCCATGCTAATTTCTGGAGATAAAAGATGTCTTTCAGGATAGGTTCCTGACTAACCAAGCACGGTATCTAAGTACTAAATGAAGTCACATCTGAACACAGGTGCAGGGACTCAGAAGACAGGCTGTCCAAGCAGAACCTTAAAGGGCTTCCTCTAGTAGAGAAGAGGAAGGAGGGTGTCAGGCCTGAGAAAGGCATAAACCTGAGAAGATGCCTGGTATGCCCAGACAGTGGTGAGAGGCTCCCAAGAATGTGGGGTAACTGGGGCTAGATCAGAAAGGGCCTCGTGGGTTGTGCCTCTTGCACAAAGAACTGCAATAGGATTGTGATCATGTGCTGTGTGCTTGAGGCTTCGGATGCAGGTCTTCTGATTCCATTCCTTTTTGAAGCCTTTGTTTCTTGGATACATTATACATGTGCAAGGAAACTGATTTTTAAAACTTGAGGAAGCATGTGTGACTTTTTAAGAGGAAAGGTAGTGAATGTGCTTTATTATAGTGCCAGAGAGAGTTTAGAATTTCAGGCACCAAAAGAAGCTGAGGCGGTCTCAGCTGTTCTAAAGGGAGATTTACCAGGTACCATACTGATTGGGGGATGTGCTGAAGAACTAGGTCACTGGGGGATGAACATGGGAGGGCAGCTGTAAGACACATCCATTGCTATTCCCAGAAGTTTTCATGACTAGACTCAAGGGGCTGGAAGAGGCCACATGATTTTGATGTCCTCATATCTGCGGCTTATCTTTATCATATAACACTGTTAACTTCATAGTGAATATTTGCTTTCATTTTTCTTTAGATGACCTCAAGCTAGTTAGCAAATACGATCACCCTTTACTATGCCCACTTATACATGAAGAGAGATTATCATAGTAAAGTAAATTTATAAGCTTAATTTATTAATCTAATAAATATTTAATAAATATCTACTAAAGATCAAACTGTCTGGACCTTGGGGTGGAAAGGAGAGGGAGAAAGAAATATGGGTGAACTGAGATTTCTTCCTACATCTAAGAGAGAAGACGCGGCTATCTACAAATGACTCTTATATCACAATAAACGTGAAAAGTTTCATAAGGAAGGAAGGACAGGAGGAAGAATTGGTTACTTGAGTAAATCAGGGAAGGCTTAATGGAGTAGGCACTCTGGGGACTGGGTCTGAATAGTATAGGCGGAAGGAGGGTAATCTAGAAAGAGGGAAGCTGGTATACAGACATGGAGATGAATAAGTATGGGGGCATATTTAGGGATCAGGGAGGGAGTCCTCCAGCCTGCTGGAGACAGGACTGGATACAGTGTGGAGGGGAGGGGTATGAAGAGTAGGGAGAGAAAAAAGGTATCAAGGATTTTTGCATTTAGGACTTTGAATATGTGGTTAGGAATCTTAGATCTAAAAAGGGAAGGTCTTCTTCTAAGCTTTTAGCCAGAGAAGGTATTACTCAGATTTTATTGACAATGACCCTGAAGCTCAGACATGCTACCAGAGATTGGCCTAAGGCCACATAGCCAGTTGTTGCATGAGGAAGGAGAGGATCAGAAGCAGGACTCCCAACTTTCTGCTTGATGCTGAGTCAAAGAGAAGGTCTGAGGACAAAGGCTAGAGCTCATGAGACCCCAGCTTTGCACACAGGACAGCATGTTTTTCCTAGTGGAGAATCAGCCAGTTGTGAACACATTTAGGGCTCTTTGAGAAAAAAGATGCCCCCCAACCCCAATCCTGCTTCAAACAACCTGAAGCTTTGGCTTCTGTTTTCTTTCCCCCCCCCTGCAAATGTAAGACCAATTATCCTCATTATTTTGGAAGTCTCAGAGGGAGTTCCATGGGTTGGAAGGACTGCTTATAAAATATAAAGACAAATGATGACTATCAAAAAAAAGCTTTTGAGAGAATGGACAAAATTTACTAAAGCTTGAAATGGATAAGTAAGTGTTGTCCAATTGGAGATATATATATATATATATATATATATATATATATATATATTATATATATATATATATATATATATATAATCATAAATACAGAATAGAGATTGCTAGAAGATTTCCTTTTTGGAACTTGGTAAAAATTATAGCAGATGAACGTGAGGCAAAATCAATGGGGGATTTTGCTCACATACAAAAGTTTATAAGAAATCTAGTTGAGTCGGGTTCCAATATTTGCTGAAGTTTGTGGCTGTGCCAACAAAGATGGTTAAAGTAAGCATATTTTAGATCCTAAACGGAGCTGTCTCATAGTCTGGAATAGAGAGTAGCTTTAAAATGTTTTAAAATGGGTTTCCTTTTCTTTCCTTCCAGCTGTGCCTAGTGCTAAGGGAAGATGAACTGGCATGTTCTTTGTTACATAGCAACATACCCACCCACAGGAATGAGGCACATTAGATTTTCAAAACCTGAAGTCCTTTCAATCAGTTGATAGTGGAGTTGGGGAAAATAGATGGAGAGAAGCTGTGCAACCATTCAATATGGCATTCTAACACCTGGAACACTTTAGCCACATTCTTCAAAATAGCGTTGATGATCTCGTTGGTAAAACTGGCCTGATCAAACAGAGCAGCAGATAAAATACCCTCACTGGCATTTGCCTCGGCATCTTTCGGCCTGTCTTGGCTGCTGCTATTTCTCTCATATTCCAGTAGCTATAATTGGGATAATGTGGAGAAGGGCGTTAATATCCAGATGAACTTATTAGTTTTACTTTTGTACCTTTTCGATTTTACTTATAACTCTCTACCCTGATCAGAATTGTCTTTATGTATTTGACTAGCCTCCTAAGCACCTACGGCCAGGTGGCCCTTTGGTAATCCAATATTCCTTTGCTGTATATCCATTTTCTTCCTGAAGCAGATTCAGTTTTCTAAACACTGGTGTAATTTTTATCTTTTTCTCTTCATAAAATGCCTAATTTTTTCTCTTTATAAAATGCTTAAGATTTTGTGCCTAATAACTATTGTAATACAAAGTTTTTGTAAGCCGGAATCTAATACTGACGTTTTCTTGAAATGTTTTAGATTTATTTTCTTTATCTTTATGACTTACATTAGGAGCATTTTGTAAAAATATTAATTATTAACTTTCCATGTCCATTTCTGCTCTAATAAAAACAAAGCCTATGTTGAAAGGCAAAGGGTTTTTAAATAGTCAATGCTAGAGAAACTTGTTAAGATTTACATAAAACTTAACGTAATAAGACATTGTTCAAAGCTTTAACATTTGCCAAGTACTCTCTATTTCTACCCTCTGTGGGACAGGGACCTCGTCTGGTGGAACTCAGACTTTTGTCCACAGTGTCTACACAGAGTCTGTTGTGTAGTAGACATTCAGAAATAACTTAAATATTGCAGACTAAATACATTTTCTCATTTAAGCATTACAACTACTTTGTGAGGCTGGGGATATATAGTTCATTGTAATTATTCATGGTAGTTATATTCTATAAAGTCTTTATGAACACTAAATTAATAAATACTGAACCATTGCTCCTAAGGCAAATATACCATTAAGTCCCTGAGAGTCTTTGCTCACATTTTCATCAACTAATCAATTTTTAACCTGTTTTATGTGTATTTCTGTTGAAGACGCCTAATTTAGTATTTATTATTGATCCACTTACAGTGAACTTAAAGCCAACATCACTATAACTTATGCTTGAACAAAACTTATCCAACACATGTATTTTAATCACGTCACAGTGCCTTCTGTTCAGGAATACTAGACAGCACTTCAGCACTACACTAGGGGACCATTTTAAATAATAAAATCACAAAAAAAGCACAAAAATGTGAAAATGTCACACTAGATAGACTAGAAAAAGGACACATGTTTACAGTACAAGACCTGAAACCAGAAGGCCGAGCGTTGCCTCGTTCCATCTTAGTTGGGAACACACATGTTGGGCAGTTCAAATTATTTGCCATGCTGTGCGTGTACGTGAATGACTGTGTGAATGACTCTGATTTCAGGGTTACAACTAAATATTAGTGAGTAGGTGAATTTATAAATATGGAATTCTTGAGTAATGAGGATTGATTGTATTAGTATGTAACTTTTTGGGTACCTGGAAATTCAAGAAAGAAACCCCAAGTTCTGAAAGATCTGTTTGTGGTCATGCAAGTGTAACTTGGGTCTTCTGACTTTGGGGATAGTGTCTGTTCCAATACCCTAGGCTGCTTCTCAGGAAGTTGTTCCCCCAAAGCTACAACCGGGCTCATTAGCATATAGATGGTTTCTATTTTTGAACAATATGTGGTATCCGTGCTTCAAGTTACCAAGTTCTATAATTTGACATGACTCATTGAAAACTGATTTGCAAATGATCTATTTTGTAATTTGTAATGTTTCTCATTTATATTAAAACATACAAAGAATCATTGAAATATTATCCTACTATGTCTGTAAAATGAGAAATAATTAGGGCTTATTCTTTTTACATATAAATTACATTAGTGCAAGAGGGAGCATCATAACTCTTTGTTGTTAGAACTGCCAGTTAGTAGTGCTTGTTACATACAAGGTACCAGTATTAGGAAGAGACTTGAGAAAGAAGATAAGAGGAGGTGGGTCACTGCCTTCAAAAATCTCTTGAGAGTTCTTGTGTTGGTTTGGTGCCTTCATCCTCTCCAGGTGCTAACGAATTCAAGGTGCTCATTTCTCAGTAGAAAAACTGAAATTGGTCAGATGAAGACTTTAATTTTAGTGCTGTAATACCAAGATGATTTAAAACATGGCTATGTGTTTTAATGTTGGGAATGAGAGACAATAACTTGCTTATGTAATAATCTTTTGACACACAATATTTTCGAAAAACATTTCCCAATTATGTTCTGCAGGACATTAGCATTCTATGAGATCTTAAAAGATACTTGGTTAAAAAAAGATCTTTAAGATTAAGAGAGTTTGGGAAACATTAGGTTAAATGAGGTTAACCAGGCTTTTTTTTTTTTTTTCACTAAAGTACTAAAGCCTACTTATTTTACTGTAGGTTTCTCAGAGCCACTAATAAGCTGGTATATGTGGTTAGTTATTCTTTCAGAGGATCTGCTTGTGGAACAATCATTGATGTCTCTTGTTTTGTAGATCATAGTTTAAAAATGTTGCCATGCTGTCTTATGTACAAATTCCAGGGAAGGCAAGAGAAGAGAGAGTTAAAATTTCCATTCTACTTACGGAGATGAAAAAGTTAAGTTAGTTGGATTACGTTCCCTAACTTACACTACTGTAGAATTCTAGCACATGAAACTAGACCTTCAGCAGCAATTCTCTCTGTGGAGGGAAGTATTTAACTGCCCAGGACAAAGGGAACATTTACTTTAAGTCCATTCGGTGCATAGCGGGCAAACCTAGTCAATCTCCTTCCTGAACCTAGGAGCTTTTGGGAGTCTGTGGGAATGATGTCCTTCACAGCCAAGGGTCAGGCTCTTAGAAGTGTGGGCCTGTAGTGCACTGAATAGTGGTCTTTCTCTTCTACAAAAGATATGTAATTAAGGATCTCGGGATGAGATCATCTCATCTTGTGTTATCTAGTAGAACACTAAATCTGATGATAAGGATCCTTATAAGAGAAAAAGCAGATGGAGATTTGGGACAAAGATAGAAGACCGTGTGACAATAGATGTAGAGACTGGAATTATGTGGCCACAAACCATGAACTCTTGGAGCCATCAGAAGCTAGAAGAGGCAAGGAAAGATTCTCCCCTAAGAGCCTTCAGTAGGAGTTCAGTCCTGCTGACACTTGGATTTGGGACCTCTATCCTCCAGAACTGTGAAAGAATATATTCCTATTGTTTCAAACCAGCAAGCTTGTGGCGATTTGTTATGACAGCTCTAGGAAACTAATATAGGGCTCGTGGTAAGGAAAGATGGACACTGAAAAAGAGGTAGGAGAGGTCAGAATATGAGGAATGATAAGTTCAGATGGCAAGGACCATCCAGGGAGTAGTCTGGACAGTGGAGATACAGAGCTTTGATGTGGCAAACGAAGGTCACATTGGAGTAACATCAAGCTCATGGCCAGTTGTTGTGGGAGAACTGAAGGAAAGGTGCATGTGAATTGTTTGGAGAGCAGACCACCACAGGAGGTGACGAAGATGTTCTACTGCTTGGCAAAGGGTTAGAAAAACATGGCCTGACAAGGAAATAAATTTCCCTTGCCTTGGAGACATCTATGGTGCTGGTGATTTTGTAAATAGGTTTAAGAGTGCAGTTAGTCCATAGCTAGCAGGGTTCTTGACTACTGCTGGGTCCCACATCTTTCAGGACTACAGGAGAGCATTCCTGGGACGTTACAGTGTGAACTTCAGGGAGCTGTGCCCTAATTAAAAGACTTTCCACATACTTAGCCATTATGAATAGAGCAGGAAAAAGTTACTAATAAATGAAAAATGTGTTACTGCTTTTATCTTCTAGGGAAATGGCATAATATATTATTCCCAAGGGAATGATTCCACTGCTTTGGAAAAAGCCCCGACAGGCCTTTAGACTGTGAAAAACAAGACTTCCCGGGCATATTGAGGAGGAATCAGAATGAGACAAAGATAATGCTTTATTGTGCTGCATAATCAAGTAAAATAGGCTCTGTGAATGGAAAGAGAAAAGTGTATGCGAGGAGGTTAGTGTAAGGGTGAGAGCTCCCAAGAACATGGAGGAAGTTATGTGTGGACTATGGAGGAATATGGCTCCTGATAATTTCTTATAGTGAAGACTGGCCAGTATATGTCTACCTTTGTCTGTTATTGAAAGGCAGTTGTTTCCTGTGCTGTGCTGCTCTCTGTAATATGTGCAAGTCATCAGTAATATTCTACTACTCACAACAACTTTGTGTTAGAGGTGCTTCAGGAAATGAGGAAAAACCATAGTGTCCAGTGTGCATGTGGGAGAAGTGGCTGGTGAGAGGTTATCAGAGCGGACTGATTCAGGGGAGGCAGAAGCAGATGCTGAGGGAGACTCTAGTCCGCTTGTGTGTGGCCTGGGAACTTTGTCTAACTGTTACAGTAGGGTTTATCCTACAAGAATGGAGTCTCATTCAAACTGGAGGTATCTGGGCATTTACATAAAATCAGGTATGCTTAGGATTGGGGTGGGCGGGTAGAGTTTGGGTGTACTTGATTGAGGGAGATTTATCAGCTTATTACACAAAGCACTGAATTAATTATTTTATCTTGTTAAACTCAATGTAATAGTTTGGCAAAGCATCTGCCATATATTCAGAATGTTCCTAAAAGGTTGTATAGGTTAAAGTGTACATTTTGGGGAGAGGGTGAATATTAAGGATTGGGGAAAGGGGAGGGGAAAGCATGATGATTAGAAAATGCCATAAAACCATTGTTTTGTGATGCATAGATGTGATTCTCATTGAACAAGAAGCAGAGAGGAATGGGGCAGGCAAAATGGTAAAGGTGTTGGGTGAGACTCGTGGATGATTGCAGAAGCAACAGAAGGTTATAATCTAGAAATAACCCCTTCAGCATTGAAATGTGAAGTCATTTTGAGAATGGAGAAGTGGTTGTTTGGAATCTACATGGTAAAAATTTTGAAAGTGGGAATTGATGCTAAATGTGTTCATTTTGACAGACTATCATGCTATTCTATACAAGGGTTTAAGTATTTAGTGATGTGGGTAAAATAGCACTCAAGACTAAGATTCTGTTTCGCCCAAGGCTGTCTTATTTGTGCGAGTATAAATTACAAGGACATCAAATATTATTCCTTTAGAGATTATAATGACCTGTTGAACAAGGGCTACTTTGAGAAAAAATCTCATTTATGTATTTGGGGCCCTTTACTTTCCTATGATATCTTTCCATGTGATTAGAGGAATGTCTGGTTTCTGACTCTTGCAGAAGCTTGAGGAAAGATTAGCTCACTCATTCCCAACTGGTCATTTCTCTCTGTAGATGGGAGAATCAGTGCTAATTGATACTTTTTATATTTAATTGCACTTAATTTCTTCTGTCTGGCTGCCCTGAAACCAAGAAGAGGAAAATAGTGTTCTACATGCAAATCTTCTAACATAAACATTTCTTAACCTCATTTGCTTCAGGATTGATCTGAATATAGAATCCTTAAGATAAAAGCTGTTTACAGTGGTTTCTTATCTGTATTTTGATTCTGTCTCTTGAGTGTCTCTTTCTGGAAACCATCTCTGTGATTTCTGCGATGGGAATTCGTTCATTCTCTACTTCCTTAACACTCAACTCTTTGGTATTCTTTATTATTATAATCATTTCCCAGTCCTTTGTTAGCTTGCCTAAACCAGTTCCACAACTCTTAGGTCCATCTCTCTGCCTTTGAAGCTCCAGGCACAGGGCCCTGGTCACAGGGCTCTTCCCAATGGCTTTGATAGCATCACCCCTCTTCAAAACACTGATACTTTCTACTTCCTTCTCGATCGCTCCCTACCCAGTCCCAACTACCCATCATACCCAATTTTCTACTCTTCCTCTGTATGTGTCAAGCTGTTTTATTTGCTCTCTGCACAATGACCTGTGTTTCTGCCAGCTGGGACATCATTCCACTCTGTCTCATCTGTCTGAATCCCATCCATCGTTTAAGAAACAGAGCCCATCTCTCCTGCTCTGGAATGCTATCCCTGACCACTCCAAACAAATGAGATCTTTCCCTCCTTTAATATCTTGTGAATTTATCTGACAATCTAGCTGGTCAACCTTGTCAACTGAAAGAGTAGAAAAGAGGGTTTGGGAAAAAAGAAAAATCCCAGTATGAACTTTGCTACTTACAAGTAATGGAGTTCAGATAAGTTTGTTGATCTCTATTGGTTTCTGTTTTCTTATTCCTAAAATGGAAACAGACTATTCTGCCTCCTCTTCCTGGTTGGCATGGCAATTAATAAATGTAATATGTGTAAAAGTCTTTGTAATCTATAGAGTCCTATACAAGTATAAATGATCATATTGGCTGTTAGAGACCTCTGTGATTGACTCTATAAAAAATCTCTGTTGTTAACACTTTCTATATCCATATTTAATCAATATAACCAGCCAAGGTATAAATACAATGACATAGCATGTTATTTTCTAATTTATTGATTAATCTACTTCTTCCCCCACCCCTTATACCTATTATTATTAGCAGGAATTCCGTTCTGTCTCTCTTGGAATTCCTCAATATCCTCCTTCTTTATGTTTAAAAATCATGGAGTTTATTATTGAATATATTCTTTATGGTTACATAATAAGGTATATAAATGTCAAATCATTATATTTTACACCTGAAACTAATAAAATATCATATGTCAACAATACTTAAGTGAAAAAAAAAATCAGTGGGTTTATTTACTCCTAAAAGGGCAAACCTTGTTTCTAAAAGAAAGGCCGAGAGGACTGAAAATTCCAGTTAGTCCACTATTAAATATTAGTTTTGTCAAGTCTGCTGGATTCCTCTTCATTCAGTAATAGTCTTTTGCAGACCCAGATGACTATATAGGAGAACATGCTGGGTAACATAGCTGATTGATAGCCTCCACTGCCCCACCTTTAGATTGACAGAGGTGAGGGTGGAGATGGGTACTGGAATGGGGACATTCCTGCCCAACACAGATGCTTTTAACAGGCAACTTTGGCTTGGGTCATCCACTTGCTTTCCTAGCTCCCTTCACAAGTGTCAGTCCTGCATCTTGGTCTGAAGACTCTTCTCACCTTTTCTTGTTCCTTTCCTCTTTATTCTTGGGGAGAATTTCCTCTAGTAAACCTCTCACATACGAATCCTCTCTCGATATCTGTTTTTAGGAAGATCTGTAATGATATGGAAGGATTTCCAGTCTCTCCCTATATTTGCCAGACCCTTAGACTTGTTTTGACTCTATGTCCCTTCTCTCCTGGTGAGCACACCTTTGAGACTTCCCTTTCTTGCCTGCAGACCTTGGGTTGTGGACGTTCTGGTCTTTCCTGACAAATATCATAATTCTGAATCCCAGGGAGTCGAGGTTGAGTTTTCTTTCCTTGGAAGATTCAGACTTTCTTTATGCAAAATGTCTCATGCCATCCATAATGGCTCAGCAAGCAAGGGAGAGGCATCATCTGTGTCTGCTTATGGTACAAATGTCCTGTTAGATCTTTAACTCAGAGCAAGGAGGTGCCTATTACCCTTATAGTTTAAAATCCAAGACAGGAGAAGTTTATTTTCTTCAAAAAACAACAGCAACAACAACAAAAAACAAACTCCTCCAGGTGACTTGCTATTTCCACCCTTGCATTTAATAATTGAGGCTCACGTGGTTTTAGGTATCTCTTCAGTGAGTACTCTTTTCGTATATTTCATCTTTGCTGTATTGTAAGCTTCTTAAAAGCGGTTTCTTGTATTTTAGATTGTTCATCTCTAAAATCGAGGGCTAGATTTAATTATTTTAAAGATCTCTTAGTTGTGTGATTTCCAAAGAAGATATAGTATTAGAGATAGGCTGGTAAATAATTCTCTTCCTTTAAATATTGTGTCCATTTTCTTCAATAATCAACCTTACATTTATTATAGCATTTTCCAGTTTGCTCACGTGCATTACATTCTTTGATCCTTATACTCACCTTGTGAAACGTCAGAGTATATACTAGCTGCATTTTACATTTTAGGAACTTGAGACTTGTGAAAGTTAAATGACAAGTTTTCAAGTTCTAGGAGGAGTGCTGGGTCTGATGACCCTTGTCTTACTAATCAAGATGCCACATGATTTTCTTTTCACTCCATGCCCTACAACTACCAACTCAGTATTCTTCAAGAAACACCTTCTTATTTCTCTTATTGTCAACCATCCTCACTTAGGGGCAGAGGGTTAGAGAAGATAACAGATTCAAATACCCAAAAGGGCCAGGAAGGAAATCAGTAAAACAGGCTCAAAATTCTGCAATTGGGAGGGAGGAGTCTATGACAAATTAAAGAGCACATATCCTATCTGAAATGGATAGTCCCTATTTAGCCCCAGCCCTTTTTTGACACCCAGAGATGCTGGCCCAGGGTGGTTAAATTTTCAGTTTTTCAAGGGGAGCTAGAAATGTGTATCTTAATGTGAAATCTGCATTTTAAGGTGCTCCAAGTAAATTTAAAAAAATTTGAACACCCATGAGGCCAATACACACATGCATAGGTCTATAGGTCCCCAAGTTAGGGACATCTGATTTGGAGGTATGAATCATATTTAACTAATTCTGTTAACTTTCTCCCCCCAAATCCTCTGAAGTGATTTGATGTATTTAGCCACATTTATTAAAAGTTTTATATAAATAACACAAATAAGCATAGCATTAATTTTTGGATTCCTACTATGTTCTAGAGAGGATACCAGGTGCTTGACACACTCCACCACTGATTCGCCTAGCAAACTCTTGAGATAACTATTATCATCCTTAGTGTACAAATAAGAGAGCTGAGGCCCAGAGCTGAGCTAGTTTGCTAAGGCCACAAAGTCGGTTAGTAGCAGAACCAGGGTCAAACTCAGGCTTTTGGCCTGAGACTATGTTCTTGTTCTTTATTTATTATACCATATTGCCAGCATCCTTAGAGAAGAGAGATAAAATGAAAAATGTAGTACTTCTTTCACTTTGAAATAAGTAAAAAGTGGTCTCTCTCTATGGAAACTTAAAAGACAGGCATAATCCTCTTTTCTTTGAGTGGAGGAAGAGCGCTTCTCTTCGTGAGTGTGGGGAGAATGGGAAGAGGAAAGGAGATTGCTCACGGTAGGATAAGCTCCTCCTTTCTTTAAAAAACTAAGCCAGAAATAGCTCCCAATCAGCTAGTGTGTGGCTTTTGTATTCAGATTGTGTGTCTGCTTTGACCATAATGTCCCGTGAGATGGCCACTAGTTTACTAGTGCTATCTTTTATCCTATTTCCAGAAAGCAAAGCTCAGGGGGAAAAAAGATCTTTTGTTTAGGGTCTGAAGTCAAGTCCAAATATAACAAGATCCCAATAACTTCCTCCACCCCCTAGGGTTTAAAACCAAATTCCCTCTGCCCAGATGGCTGCTACAGAAAGACAGAGCATTCCCCCACTGCTTCCTCTTTTTGTTGGCTGCCCACTGATTACAGCTAATGACTCCCAGCTGTACTGCCTCTGAAGACTAGGGGAAGATGAATCTTTGAAAAATAATTTAATAACAAGACTCCTCTAGGGACGGGTGGGGCTGATGCCAATCCTGCTGGTGCCCTCCCTCATTCAGAATTTAGCTGGATGGTGTGCCTTGGAGAGAGAGAGGAGAGTTGCAGTGTGCATTTTGAAACCCTGTTGGTGTTCCCTATAAGAATCTGATTGACTCTTAATTTGGGTTGGAAAAAATCTCCAAATACTAGAAAAGTCATATAAGTTCAATATCATACTTCTTCAGCTCCAATCCAGAGAGTTTGAGAAAATATTTTTTAGGGTTATGACTTTATCCAAATCAGATGTACTTTAAGATCAGTCTCTTTGGAGGGTTTTCCAACATGTTTATATCATATAAATAATTTGATATTTACAAAACCCCAACTCTTGGCAACTGAAGTTTCCATTTTGCCTTTGAAATTCAGATTCTCTGAAAGGGTGACTTCAAATACTGTGACCCATCAGAGAGGCAAATCAAATCTGAAAGGATATGCCATGAAAACTATCTATAACAGACTTGCAGAGAGTAGTAGATCTTTTCTTCTTTCTCTTCTTCTTCTTTTCTGTCCTCTTTCTCTTCCCGTTACTTATTTTTATTCCTCTTCAGCAACAAAAGTAACAGTCTGAATTGCTGGGTTGTTGGATTGGGGAAGAGGGGATGTAAGACTTTACCAACATAAAATTTAATGTTTTTCACAAACCCATTTTCCAGAGCGTTTGATGGTATTTGGAATTCCTCTTCCTCCATAAAGTCTTCCCCACAAACTGCAGACAAGATTTCTTCCATATGCCCATGTTGAACATCTGTGCACATAGCCAGGTGTTAGATAAACAACTCATTGGTTTCTTCAACTTCTTTCAGAACACTGGCTGAATAAATCACCTTCTCGAGCAATTGATTGCTCTGTTGTCCAGTTCTATAATGATTTCTCTGTGGAACATCTTATCTTTCTTGGAGGGTAATGTGGTTTAGTGGAAAGAGAATGAGTTCTGGAGACAGAGCTGAGTTTGAATTTTGACATGGCCCTTGCCTAAACTCTCTGAATTTATTTTCTTCATCTGTAAAATGGAACTTGCAGGATTACTATGGGGAGAGACATCATTTTGGGATACTGGCAGGATATTTTGTAAGCCTCCTCTGAAATACTACAATCATGGTCTTTATTATTATGCTCCCTATTCATTATAATTACACAGTTAAATATATTTATACATGCATATATGCATATAAAATCAGGCAAAGGAAGTTTTCATAGTGCTTTCAATTGGCTCAAAGGGAAAAGAGATAGGGGAATGTGGATTTCTATTTTACGGTACTTATAATTTAAATCTTATTTTCATCTTGTTTTAATCTTCAGAGCAATTATGAGAGGTAGATACCATTAAACACAGTTTAAAGACAGGAACTTAAGTCTTGGAAGGGTTAAATGCCTTCCAAAGATAATATTTTTGGAGGATTTTATATCTTGGTTATACTGCATAAATTTAAAAGCTTATTTTCTGGCATTTCTATATTGGTTATGAAATCTCAGATGTTCTGAAAGATTGTCTTCAAATACTTGTCCTGTGCAGGATTCTGTTCTGTTCAAGAACACAATTAAACATGAACACTGTATCCTAGGGAAGTGGAGTCAAGGAAGAGGCCTGCTGCTTCCCTATGGTCACTGCTAAATCAAGCCCTTATAGGGCTGAGAGGAGTTTTAGCTGAATTCAAGGGCTGGCTCTCTTGGAAACGAGTTCAATAAGGGCAAAAGATAATGTATCTTAAGAAACTTATTTAAGATTCTGACTTCAATGAAATCTCTCTTCTCTAAATATGTATAAAATCCATAGAAAAATGTCTCATAGTATTAGAAATAAATACCATTTTTGTGAGCTTACTAAAGGGGCACATACAGAGTATGGTATTTACAGGAGTAGCTGGCTTCCCTCTCTCCTCTATCTCTTTTTTTTCTTCCCTCCCTTCCTTCCTCCCTTCCTCCTTCCTTCCTTCCTTCCTTCCTTCCTTCCTTCCTTCCTTCCTTCCTTCCTTCCCTCCCTCCCTCCCTCCCTCCCTCCCTCCCTCCTTTCCTCACCTGTTGTTGTTGTTGTGTGTTGTTGTTGTTGTTATTTGGAAGGAATTACATGCCTCACATATTTATTACCCTTCTTTCTGTAATTGAGCCCCATTCCCTGATTATAGAGTGAGACATAAGACCTAGATTAGGCCAGTCAAATTCTTTTAACAAGGAATTTGAATATTAAGTGTAGGCACCAGGGACAAAAAGCAACTGGAGCTGGGTCATGTGATGGCTAGACCTTAGCTGGGCATCCATGAAAGATTTCCTGCAGCTGATTCCTGGGACTTCCCATGGTTTTTGCCCTTCCTAAGGCCTAATTGTTCACCTCTTCCATAGTTCAGTGAGCTATCTCAATATTTTTCAAATATATTAATTGTTTTGCTTAAATTAGTCAGTTAGCTTATGTTGCTTAAAACTTAAGAACTTTAACTGACTAGACATATATTATCTATCTTAATCTTCACACTAATCCTACATAGTAGGTATTATTCTTCACATTTTACAGATGAGAAACAGAAGCTTGTGAGGATAAGTAATTTGCTTAAAGTTATAGTGTTAGGAAGAGGCAGAACTGGTGTTCAAATTCAGTTCTTCCTGCCAACAGAAACCAATATTGTATCTACTATGCTTTAGTGGCTTAAAATTGAAAAAAAGATGAGCATTTGAGAAACTATTTGCAATGTTTGAGACAATCCACAAACTTAATAGCTTTAAGATATAAAGAGTCCTTAAGAATCAGTGAGAAAAATTAAACATGCTAATAGAAAAACTGAGTATAGGATATGAATTTGTGAAGAATTTATAATTATGTGTCATACATGTAGAAAAATTTTACATGCAGGAAAAAACCCATCAATAATACAAAGGATGCAAATTAAAACAATGGAAACATTTTAAACTACTTTATTGATTAAAAATTATAAAACTAAGTTTTTGCAAAAGTTTGTTGAAAATCTCTCTCTCATTATAGGTCTATGCAAACTTTAGAGAGAAAAATATGTCAAATATATATTTAGAATTCCAAATATGCTCAAAACCTTTGATTTAGACCTATTCTAAGAAAATAACCAGTGATACTGAAAGATTTATATATTAGGATATTTAACATACTGTTTTTTTATAATAGTAAAAGAAGCAAACTACATGTCTAATGATCTTGAAATGGAGATAATTGGGGAGAAGCCTATTATATAATATTAAGTTTTTAAAAAACAGGTCATCTAAATATTCACTCACTCAACAATTATTTAGAGCATGTACAGCATGCAAGTCACCATTCTAGCATTGTAGAGCCTGCAGTGAATAACATAAAGTTTCTGTTCTCATGAGCTTATATCCTAGTAGGGGAGATAACAAACAAACAAGTACATATATGACTATGATCAATATTATGGATAAATATAAAGCAGAATCAAGAGGATAGTTAAGTCATTCAAAGGAGATAGCACATGAATCAAGATCTTAATGAAGTATAAGAGTAAGCCATGCAAAGGTATGGGATATATACATAAACCATTGCTATAATAATACTATATATAAACCACCATAAAACTAAGCAGTTTAAAATAAGTGAAAATAATTTATTCTCTCCACATAGCTTATTCTTTCTGAGGTAGGTAGGCAAGGTTTAGCCAATTCAGTCTGAGATTGGCTGTGCTTGGTACAAAGTTGAAAATAATGCCCATGTGAGTCTTATCCTTTTGGGACTAACACATCAGATGGAGCATGTTCCTCTTTGGTGATGACAGAGGCACAAGAGAGCAAACTGTACCATACAGTTGTATTGCAAACCATTATTTGAGTCACATTTTCTAACAATCCATTGCAAATTCCAAAGTAAATTATGCTGACACGCTCAATATCAATAGGATAGGGGAACATATTCTATCTAGAGTAGGAAAGGTAGGTGAATGAATATTTGATGAACAATGATCCAAACAATCCCAGGCATTCCAGGAAGAAAGAAGAGCATGTGCCAAGATACTATGTTGGAAGAAGCTTGGTCCAACAGGAAAGCTAGTGAGATTTAAATAGAATAGGTAGAAAGGAGAAGTAGAGGAGATGAAGCAGGCAGGCTTAGATCATTTGTGTCTCCTAGACCAGGTTTGATAAAGAGTTTAGATTTTGTATGAGGATATTAGAAAGGCATTGGAGGTTTTCAGCAGATAAATGACAATTTAATTTACATGTGAGTAACATGACCCTAATTTTATATGAAAAAATATATGTCTGCACAGAAATAAGGCTGAGAAAATAGATACCCAGATATAAACAGTGGCTATCTCTCAGTAGTATGATTATGTAAAATTTTATATGACATTATTTATACTTTGTTGTAGTTTCCAAATATTGAGAGTAATCAGGAATTGATTTTTCAAAGAGTAAAAAATAAATTAACATAAATCTCCATAGAGATCTCATAGAAAATTAATTAAAAAGCAAGATATATCCAGTGGACAGGTTAGCCACTTTCAGCTCTAATTTCTCTGATATCTACACTTGGAATAGCTGGTGAGTTAAAGTCAAATCAAATTTGTTCATTATATATAATCACAATATTTCTTATTCTCTTCAGACCCACCTCTCTCCCTCCCTTCCTCTCCCTTCTAAGTTAAAATCTTGCAGATATAGCTGAAGGACCTGTAGCTAACCTGATTCTATTTCTTTTCTACTATGTACAGAGATAGCAGGTACCCTGAATTTAGAATTTTCCTGTGAATTCCTGTGAATATTTTATACTTATATGTATGTCTGTAAATAATTTATAGTGTTGCTTTGCCTGTCTTCCATTTTTATTAAATGCTATACTCTATGCTTCTCTAATTTCTCTCTCAATATTCATTAATACACATTCACTAGTACATTTAAACTACTATAGAGAATTTAACTGTGTAATAACATCATAATTAATCCATTCTTATGTTGATGGATCTTTAATTTGTTTCTATTTTTTCTCAAACAATGTGAGAATAAACATTCTTGTGCATGTCTCCTTGTGAATGGAATCAGTCCTTTATAACTGAGATGTAATTCATATCCCAAAATACGGATCTGGGCATTTATCTGAAGAAATCTAAAACACTAATTTGAAAAGAGATAAGCACCCCTGTGTTCATTGCAGCATTATTTGCAATAGCCAAGATATGGAAGCAACCCAAGTGTCCATTGGTAGACAAATAGATAAAGAAGATGTGTTACATATATACAATGGAATATTACTCAGCCATAAAAAATAACGAAATCTTCCATTTATAACAACATTTTTGCACCTAGAGGATATTATACTAAGTGAATTAAGTCAAACAGAGAAAGACAAATGCCATATAATTTTGGGAATCTAAAAAACTTATATGTGGAATCTAAAAAACAAAATAAATGAACAAACAAAACAAAAAAGTAGTATGCAGTTCAGTGATTTTCAGTATATTCACAGAGTGTACAGTCATCATCATAAGCTAATCTTAGAACATTTTTGTTATACCACAAAGAAACATAGCACTCACTAGCAGTCATTCTCCATTCTCCTGTCCCCACAACCTCTAGCACCTACTAAACCTACTTCAGTTGTTATAGATTTACCTATTTGGAAACTTTATATAAATGGAATAATACAATATGTGGCCTTTAGTATTTGGCTTCTTTCACTTAGCATAATGTTCTCAAAGTTCATCCATGTTGTAGCATATAGCAGCACTTCATTTCTTTTATTGTATGGCTATACCACCTTTTGTTTCTGCATTCATCAGTTGATGGACATTTAGATTCTTTCCACTTTTGGCTATTATGAATAATGCTGCTATGAATATCCAGGTACAATTTTTTAAAAAAATTCTCTTAGGTATATACTTAGGAATGGAATTGCCAGGTTACATGGTAAATCTATGATTAACTTTTTGAGGAACTGCTGAACTGTTTTCCAAAGCGGCTACAACATTTTAAGTTCTCACTAGCAGTGTATTTCTCCACATCCTTACAAACTTTTTTCCCCCTATCTTTTTGATTATAGCCATCCTAGTGAGTGTGAAGTGATACCTCATTGTGGTATTGATTTGTATTTTCCTAATGACTAATGATGTTAAGCATCTTTTCATGTGCTTATTGATCATTTGTTTGTATTCTTTTGAGAAACATCTATTCAAATCCTTTGACCATTACAAAAGTGGTTTATTTGTCTTTTTGTTGAGTTGTAAGTATTTTTATATACTCTAGATATTAGTTCCTTATTAGATATACTATTTGAAAATTATTTTCTTCTATTCAGTGGTGCATATTCACTTTCTTGATAGTGTCACATGGAGTACAAAAGTTTTAAATTTTGATTAAGTCCAACTTATTTATTTTTTGTTGTTTTTGCCTGTTTTTTTTTTTTGTGTAATATCTAAGAAATCATTAATTAACCCAGGGTTATGAAAATTTACATCTATGTTTTAATAGTTTATAGTTTTAGCTCTTGCATTTATGTCTTTGATCCATTTTGAATTAATTTTTGTGTATGATGTAAGGCAGTGGTCTAACTGCATTCTTTTGCATGTGATATCCAATTGTCCCAGCACTATTAGGTGACGAAACGATTCTTTCTCCATTGAATTATCTTGGCACCCTTGTCAAAAATCAATTGTTCATAAGTGCCTGGGTTTATTTCTATTCTATTGATCTGTGTATCTGTCCCTATACCAGTCATAGTGTTGATTAATGTAACTTTGTAGTATGTTCTGAAATCAGGAAGTGTGAATCTTTTAACTTTGTGATTATTTTTCAAGATTCTTTTGTCTATTTTGAGTCTCTTGCATTTCCATATGAAGTTTAGGATCCACCTGTCAATTTGTGCAAAAAAGGAAGCTAGGATCAATTCTGGGAAACATGGCAGAGTGAGAGACGTCTTCAGATCTCTCCCCGTGAAATAACAATAAGCTGAACATCTAAAACTCAACAAAAAACACCCAAACTGCATACCAGCACATCTGAGCATGGGATCTGTGCATAAGAACGACCACAGGTCAGAACGCCAGGTGTCGAGCGCTGGACTGGAAGAAATAAAGAAGTTGCCTCTCACAGCCACAGGAGCTCGTTGTAAGAGGAGGGGAAGGGGTGAAGGTGTGGCAACTTCCCTGAACAACCCTGTCTGGAAGTACCAGGACTTCTATGCATCCAGTAGCAGGGCTCAGTCATCAGGGCAGAAAGCAGAGGAGTGGGATGGGACCGCAGAGAAACAACAATTGGTTTTTACCCGTCCTGGTTGCAAAACCGAGGCTGAGCCACAGTCCCCAACTCCCAACCTAGAGGGCCCCTCCCCTCCCCGTGGAACCTCATGGGAATCTGAGCAAACGCTACCGAAACTGTTTGCTAACACTGACAGGGACTGAAACTGAGAGTAGCGAGTGTGATTAAATTTCTACAAGAAAATAAAAAAACAAAAAAAATCACATTATTTAGGTTTTATATAAAGCAAGGATCCAAGAGGCTTAAATGCCACCTTCTGGAAGCCAAAAGAAAAGTGCCTTCTTTGTAGCAGGCTAGAGACCTTTATATAATAAATCTCTCTGGAAAAACAGCATAATACACTTCCATTAAAGAACAGGTGAAGAAATAGTCCATTAAACACCATGAACAACTAAGGTGACAGGCATCTCTGAAAGAAAGAGAAAAATTTCTAGAAAATAAGCTTACAGACATAGAAATATACAACTTAAGTGACAGAGAATTTAGGATGGTACTTCTGAAAAAAACTAAATGAGTTCTGAAATGAGTCATATCAACAATTTCAGAAATTGAAAAAACAACTAGATGAGCAGAGCAAGGAGATTGAAGCCCTCAAGAAGAACAGAATAGATTTTCTGGAGATAAAAAACACACTGCAAGAGTTGAAAAATGAAATAGCAAGCTTGGAAATAGAGTTGACCAAATGGAGGAAAGGATCAGTGATATTAAAGACAGAAATCTAGAAATAAATCAGAAGGAAGAAGAGAGAAACTGAAGAATGAAAAATAATGAAAGAGAAATACAAGAACTAGCTGACACCGTCAGGAGAGGAAACATAAGAATAATGGGCATTACCAAAGGTGAGGAAAAGGAGCAGGGACTGGAAAGCACTTTCAGACAAAATAGTGTGATGAGAATTTCCCAAATCTAAGGAATGAGCTGGAGCTTGGAATTCAAGAAGTCAACAGAACACCCAATTATCTCAACTCAAAAAAGGCCTTCACCAAGACACACTGTATTAAAGTTATCAAAATCAAACAACAAAAATAGAATTCTCAGGGCAGCCAGGGAGAAGAAAGTGATGACTTATAAAGGAAAGCTCATTAGATTATCCTTGGACTTCACAGCACAGACCTTACAAGCCAGAAAGGAATGGAATCAAATATTTAAACTATGAAGTGAAAGGAACTACCAGCCTAGAATAATGTATCCAGCTAAGCTCTCCTTTAGATATGAAGGAGAAATTAAGACCTTTCCAGACATACAAAAATTGAGGAAATTCTCCACTACTAGGCTGTACTATAGGAAATACTGAGAGGGATCAGCTCACCTAAAACAAAATAACAAAAACAACAAAAATATATAATTAGGAGTAAAGTGACTGTCAGGCAACTAGAAGCAGGATAGTAATGAACATTCAGCATATATAGGGATAAAATGAGATAACAATGGCTGAAAAGGGGAGAATTCAAAGATTCAAATTCACAAAAAGGAATGGAGATAAGGCACATACAGAAGAAAATGGATAACTGTATATATATATACAATCCTCTTCATATTCATAATGATAATCACACACCAAAGATTCAGAACTGAAGTATATAACATAAAACAAGAACTAGAGGTGAAACTCACAAAAGCCAACCAAAATAAAGAAAACAGAAACACAAGGATAAAAAAGCAATGGAAACACGAGTTACCAGAAAGCAAAAGATAAAATGGCTATAAGAAGACCTCAATATCTATGCTCCTAATCAGGGAGCCCCGCAATATGTAAAGTAATTACTAACAGAACTAAAGAGAGAAACAGATCAAAACACTATCATAGTAGGGGACCTAAATACCCCACTGTTGGATATGGATAGATCATCCAAACAGAAAATCAATAAGGAAAGAACATCCTTAAATGACACATTAGACCAACTGTATATAATTGACATTTACAGAGCTTTTTATCCCAAAATGGCAGCTTCTACATTTTTCTCTAGTGCACATGGAACATTCTCAAGAATCAACTGCATATTGGCACACAGAGATAGGCTCAACAAATATAAGAGGGTTGAAATCACACCAACCATATTCTCTGATCACAATGCTTTGAACCTAGAGACCAACTGCAAACAGAAATCATGAAGAACCACAAATACATGGAGATTAAACAACATGCTACTGAAGAATAACTGGGTCAGGGAAGAAATTAAAAGAGAGATCAAGAGATACATAGAAATGAATGATAATGATAGTACAACATATCAAAACTTTTGGGACATGGCAAAAGCGGTCATAAGAGGAAAGTTCATAACATTACAGGCCTATCTCTAAAACAAGAATGAGTCCAAATAAACAACATAATGCCTCATCTTAAAAAACTAGAAAAGGAAGAACAAATGAAGCCTAAAGTCGGCAAAAGGAAAGAAATAATCAAAATTAGAGCAGAAATAAATGGAATTGAAAAAAAAAATACAATGAAGAGTAGATTCTTTGAGAAGGTTAATAAAATTGACAAACCCCTGGCTAGACTCACTAAAGAAAAAAGAGAAAGGACACAAAATAAACAAAATCAGGGATGAAAGAGAGGAAATTATGACTATCACAGAAATACAAAGGATCATACAAGAATACTATGAAAAAGTATATAAGAAAAAATTAATAACCTAGAAGAAATGGACCAGTCCTTAGAAAAATACAATCTTCCTAGACTGAATCAAGAAGATCTAGAAAATCTAAATAGACTGATAAGCAGTATGGAAATTGAAACAATCATCAAAAAACCTATCAAAAAATAAAAGTCCAGGACCATATGGCTTCACCAGTGAATTCTAAAACATTCAAAGAAGATTTAATACCTATTCTCCTCAAAACTCTTCCAAAAAATTGAAGAGGAGGCAATACTTCTCAACTCATTTTATGAGGCCAGTATTACCCTGATACCAAAATCTGGTAAAGATAGCCCAAAAAAAAGAGAAAAGTACAGACCAATATATCTCATGAACACAGATGCAAAAATCCTAAAGAAGATACTAGCGAACTGACTACAGCAACATATTTAAAAGATTATACACCACGATCAAGTGGGCTTCATCCCAGGGGCACAAGGGTGGTTCGACGTATACAAATTGATTAATGTGATACACCACATAAACAAATTAAAAAAATAAAAATCATATGATCACATCAATAGATGCAGAAAAAGCCTTCAACAAGAATAGCACCTATTTATGATCAAAACTTAACAAAATCGGTATAGAAGGAAAATATCTTAGCATAATAAAGGCCATCTATGACAAACTCACAGCCAACATTATACTTAATGGTGAAAAACTAAAAACCTTCCCTCTAAGATCAGGAACAAGGCAAGGCTCTCACTATCGCCACTGTTCAAAACATTGGAGGTCCTAGCGAGTGCAATCAGGCAAGAGAAAGATATAAAAGACATTGAATAGGAAATGAAGAAGTCAAACTGTCACTATTTGAGAATGATATGATTCTCTATATAGAAAACCCTAAAGACTCCACAAGAACACTACTGGACACAACAGGCAAATACAGTAAAGTCTCTGGGTACAAAATCAACGTTCAACCAGTTCATAGCATTTCTATACTCCAATAATGAAGCATCAGAAAAAGAAGTGGAAAACTAATTCCTTTGCAACTGCAACAAAAAGAATAAAATACCTAGGAATAAATTTAACAAAACATGTGAAGGACCTATATAATGAAACTACAAGACCCTATTAAAAGAAATCAAAGAAGACACAAAGAAATGGAAAGATATTCCTTGTTCATGGATTGGAAGAATAACATAGTTAAAATGATCATAACAGATTTAAGCATTATACAGATTAATGCAATCCCCATCAAAATCCCATCAGCATTTTTAAAAGAAATAAAACAATAAAATTATCAGATTTGTATAAGCACGAAAGACTCCAAATTGCCAAAAACCATCCTGAGCAAAAAGAATGAGGCTGGCGCATCACTCTCCTTGGCTTCCAATTATACTTAAGCAACAGCAATCAAAACAGCATGGTAATTGGCAGGAAAACAGACACACAGACCAATGGAATATAATTGAGAGTTCAGAAGTAAACCCATATTTATATGGGCAAATAATTTTTGAGAAAAAAGCCAAAAACATATGGTGAGAAAGGAAAGACTCTTCAATAAATGGTGCTGGGAAATTGGAAAGCCACCTACAAAAGATGAAACTAGACTGTTTATCACCACACACCAAAATTAACTCAAAGTGGATTAAAGACCCAAATAAAAAACCTGAAACAATAAAATGCATAGAAGAAACATAGGAACTAAACTCAAGGACCTTGAACTTTTATGAATTTTACCTCAAAGGCAAAGGAAGTAAAAGCAAAAATAAATGCATGGGACAAATCAAACTAAAAAGCTTCTGCTGAGCAAAAAATAAAATAAATAAATAAATGAATGAATGAATGATAAATAAATAAATAAATAAATATCATCAACAAGGTAAAGAGAGCAACCATCCAAATGGGAAAAATATTTGCAAAGCAACACTTCCAATAAGGCCTAATATCCAAAATATACAAGAAACTCATCAACTAAATAATAACAAAAACCCCCAAACTATCCAACCAAAAAATGGACAGAGGATCTGAACAGATACATCTTCCTAGAGGACATAGAAATGGCTAACAGATATATGAAAAGATGCTCAACATTGCTAGCTATTAGGGAAATGCAAATCAAATCAAATGAGATACCATCTCTTACCCGTTAGAATAGCTATAACCAACAAGAAGTAATAACAAATGTTGGAGAGGGATCTGGAGAAAAAAGGAACGTTCATACACTGCTGGTGGGACTGCAAATTGGTACAGCCACTATGGAGAACAGTATGGAGTTTCCTCAAAAAACTAAGAATTGATTTACCATGTGATCCAGCAATCTCTCTTACTGAGTACTTACCATAAAGGCTTGAAAACCCATATCCAAAAAAATATTTGCACCCCGATGTTCATAGCAGCATTATTCATAGTGGCCAGGACATGGAAGCAACCAAAGTGTCCTACAATAGATTGGCTAAAAAAGCTGTGGTACATATATACAGTTGAATATTAGTCAGCCATAAGAAAGATGAAATACTGTCATTTGCGACAACATGGATGGACCTCAAGATAGTCATGCCAGCAAATAAGCCGGACAGAAAATTTTGAAAATCACGATATCACTTATATGTGGGATGTAAACCTAAAAGTGACAAATGAACAGACAAACAAACAGGGACATGGACAATGGATTAGTGGTTACCAGAGTGTAGGAGGGGAGAGGATAGAGAGGTAGATAGGGTAAAGGGTGTCAAAATATAAGGGTTAGGAGTTGGGTGAAGTGGGTAAAGGAGATCAAATATATGCTAGTTGAGGGAAACTGGACTTTGGGTAGTGATCACACAGTAGAATATACAATGTCAAATTGTAATGTACACCTAAAATTATATAATTGTATTAACCAATGTTACCCCAATAAACTGAATAACAAATAAATAAACTTTAATATCATCCACTTTTGGTATTACTAAAAAAAAAAGGCAGCTGGGATTTTGATAGATTTTTGTATTGAATCTGAAGATTGATTTGGGAGTATTTGTATCTTAAAATATATTAAGTTCTTCTATCTACAAACTCGGGTATCTTTCCATTTAATAGATCCCTTTTAATTTCTTTCAGTGCTGTTTTGTATTTTTGGTGTGCAAGTCTTACCTTTTTTTTGTTAAATTTATTACTAATTATATATAGTTTTTGCTATTGGTAGATAGAATTGTTTTCTCATTTTCATCTTCAGATTGTTCATTGCTAATGTGTGAATATAAAATTGATTTTGTATATTAATCTTGTATCCTGCAACCTTGTTAAATTAGTTGTTCCAGTAGTTTTTTTTAGTGGTACCTATGTGCAAGAGTACGTCATTTGCAAATAGATATAATTTCACTTTATCTTTCTCAATCTGGATGCTTTTTATTTATTTTTCTTCATAATTGGCATGGCCAGAATCTCTAGTATGATACCGAATAGAAGTGGTCAAAATAGACATCTTTGTCTTGTTTCTGATCTTTCAAGATTTTAGCATTTCACCGTTAAATTTAATGTTAGCTGTGAGGTTTTTTTTTTTTTTTTAATAGATGTCCTTTATTAGATGAAGAAAGTTTCTTTCTATTTCTAGTTCGTTGAATGTTTGCGTAAGAGTTTCAGACTTTGTCTATTGCTTTCTCTGTATCTAATAGATGACCATGTGGCTTTTTACTTTTAATTCTACTAATTTGGTGCTCTGCAATGATTGATTTTTGTGTGTTAAAAACCCCTTAATTTTTAGGATAAATCTCACTTGGTCACATGTGTATATAATTTCTTTATATGTTGCTGGATTTTGTTTGCTAGTAGCTTGTTGAGGATTTCTGCATCACTATTTTATAAGGAATATGAGTCTACAATTTTCTTTCTCATCATGTGTTTGTCTAGTTTGTTTCAGGCAATCAATATTGGACTCATAGAATAATTGGGAAGTGTTCTCTCTATTTTTATTTCTTGAAAGAATTTGTGAAGTATTCATATGGAATTCTTATTTGAATATTTGGTAGAACTGAGTGGTGGGCCATCTGGGCCTGGGCTTTTCTTTGTGGGAAGTTTTTGATTAACAAATAACATGATTAACTGATGCCATCATGTTATTGTTTATAGGTTTATTCATATTTTTTATTTCTCCTGAGTCAATTATATTATATATGATTTTTTTGGATTTGTTCATTTATTTACATTATCTATTTGTGGGCATACAGTCGTTCATTGTATTCTCTTATAATCCTGTTTTGTAGTTTGGTAGAAATGTCCTTTCTTTTATTCCTGATTTTGGTAAAATGAGTTGTCTCTCTTGTTCTTAGTCTAGCTAATGGTTTCACAATTTTGTGGATCGTTTCAGAAAGAACAAACTTTTGGTTTTGATTTTTTTTCTATTGTTTTTAGTTCTGCACTTAATCATTTCTGTTACTTTTTTTCTTTTCTGCTTGCTTAAGGTTTGGTTTATATTGGAAGACTGGAAGATTAGATTATAGACTGAAATATTCTTTTTTTTTCTAATATAGCTGTTTTACAGTTTAAAATTTCTCTCTCAGCACTACTTTAACTGCATCACATGTATTTCAGTATGTTATGTTTTTGTTTTCATTCCTTTCATAATCTTTTTCAACTTCACTCATGGTTTCTTCTTTGACCCCTTAGTTGTTTAACAGTAAGTTAATTTCCACATATTTGTGAAATTTCCAAATTTTTTTCTATAATTTGATTTCTCATTTCATTCCAGTGTGGTGGTCAGAGTATGTACTTTATGTGAGTTCAATCCTTTAAAATTTTTGAGACTTGTTTTTGTGGGTGAACACATAGTCTAATAGTGAGTGTTTCATATACACTTGGGAAAAAAGTTATGCTTTTGTCGTTGGGTGCATTGTTCTATGGTATTTTAGGTTTTTAGTTGATTTATGATATTGTTCAGTCTTCTATTTCCTTATTTATTTACGTCTAATTGTTTATCCATTATTAATGGGATATTAACTTCTCCAACCTATTTATTGTCATAATAGCAATTTCTCTCCTCAGTTCAGTTACTATTTCACGTATTTTGAGGTTCCATTATAATTGTCATATACTTATTGATTGATTCGTTCTCTTGTTTTATTATAAATGTTCTTTTTGCTCTCTAGTAAAAACTTTTGTCTTAAAGTCCATTTTGCTTGATATTAGTGTAGCCATTCCAGTTCTCTTTGGCTACTGTTTGTACAATATCCTTTTACACCTTTTTTACTTTCAATTTGATTTGTGTCTTTGAATTTAAAATATGTCTTTTATAGAGGTGCATAGTTAATAGTTGGTTTCTATTTTCTATTTTTATTCATTCTGCCTCATCTCTGTCTTTTGATGGGTGTGTACCTTTCATTTACATTTAAGGTATAATTGATAAGTGGGATTATGGCTATCATTTGCTATGTATTTTTATGTTCTTATGCCTTTTTTGTTCATTGTTCCTCCATTACTGCCTTCTTCTGAGTTAAATAGATATTTTTTAGTGTACCATTTCAATTCCCTTGTTTTCTTTTCCTATATATGTTTTGAGTTATTTCTTAGTGGTTGTTATTAGAGATAACAATTAACATTTTAATTCATACAACCTATGTCAGATTAATAAGCTTAATTACAAGAATTTACAAATATTTGTTTCATATAAATCCATTCCCTCATTCCTTTTGGTGCTGATATTGTCATACAGATTACATTGTTATACGTTCTATACCCATTAATACAAATTGTAACTATTACTGCATGCAGTTGTCTTTTAAGTTAGAGGAAAAGCTACAAAAAAATATTGTATTTAAATATATCTGTGGAGTTACTTTTAATCTTTATTACTTCATGTGGACTTGAGTTGCTATCTAGGATCCCTTTACTTCAGACTGAATGACTCAGTTTAGTAGGTATGCTAGTGACAAATTCTCTTAGTTTTTGTTTATTTGGGAATGTCTTATTTTCTCCTTAATTTTTGCAGGATAGTTTTGCTGGACATAGGTTTCTTGTTTTGTCAGTCTTTCTTTCTTCCACTTTGAATAAGTCATCATACTGTCTTCTATTTACATGGTCCTTTAATGAGAAATCAACTGTTAATCTTATGGAGGACTCCTTGTGCAAGTTAAAGTTGCTTCTCTCGCTTTCAGCAAAAAAGTAGCAAGACTTCTGACAGTTCTAAGAGTGGAATTTTTTGAGTTATCTCACTTGGAGTTTATTGAACTTCTTGGAAATGTAGATTAATGTTTTTCATCAAATTTAGAAAGTTTTCTGTCATTGTTTTTTCAAAAATTCCCCTTGGGAACTCCCCCCCCCCCCCCCCCCCCCCGTGGCTTACTATGCATGCTCGAGGCTGGATAGCTTCAGAAGGGAAATTTAAAAACATTTGGGCTGCAACAATGGCTAAATTGTAGAACAAAAGGGGAAAGCACAAAGGATTTCTTATGTGAAATCCCCACCCACTGTAGGAGTGCCTGTAGCAGTGGCCTGGTGAAGATCTGTTCCAGAAGATAGAAAGTGACGTCCGTAACATAAAGAGTTATTTGAAACTCAGGGAAAAATCTCCAGCCCTTTCTACAGGAATACAGATAGGGAAACTACGACCTGAAAAGGTGAGAGAAAATAGACTGCTAGCTCCTTGTACCTTCATGCTCAGTGGTTCTCCTCTGAGATCCTTGTGCCGGTATTCACTTCTCAGATCCTCAGTCCCTCCTCTAAGAATTGAGGTGACCTTGGGCATCTTTCCTTCCCCTCTCTGGGTGGGGTTTTCTCATCTGTGAATCACAGTGCTGGGCACATGGTACATACTTAATAAATATTCGTTGGAGGGAATAAAAGGTTGCTCCTTTCTCTCTCTCCTTCTGTTGACTCCCATTATGTGTGTTGTTGTGCTTGATGATATTCCACAGGTCTTTGAGGTTACTGAAATTTTCTTCATTCCTTTCTCTTTTCGTTCTTTAGGTGAATAATCTCAGTTGATCTATCTTCATATTTGCTTATTCTTTTTTTTCTTCCTGCTCAAATGTACTGTTGGGCCCTCCTAGAGAATTTTTCACTTTAGTTTACTATTCTTTTCAACTTTCTGGATTTCCATTTGGTTCTTTTCGATAATTCTCTTTTATTAATATTCTTTATTTTATAAGACATTGTTTCATACTTTCCACTAATTATCTTTGAACATGGTTTCATTTAGTTCTTTGGTATACTTAAAATAGCCAAAGATTTAAAAATTTTTGTCCAGTGAGTTCACTGTCTGGGCTTCCTCAGGGACAGTTTATATTTGATTGCTTTTTCTGTATACAGACCATATTTTTATGTCTTTATCTGTCTCATAATATTTTTATTGAAAACTGGACATGTAAAATGGTTATAATGTAGCAATTCTGGAAATTAGACCTTCTCTTGAAAGTTTTTTGTTGTTTCTATTAGGTTTATTGTTGTTGGTGTTGTTTAGTGATTTTTCTGAAGTAATTCTGAAAAGTCTACATTCTTTGTTGAGTCTGGCCATTAAAATCTCTTTGTTAGTGGTGGTCAAGAAAAGATAGGAGAGAAACTTCCTTAAGTGCTCGGGGCCAAGAAGTCTCTTAGTTTTTGAACATGGATGAATCTAATAGAAAGGGGCCAACGGGAAGAAAGGATTAACCATACATGAGGAACATAATAATACAAGGTCCTTGACCAAAACTAGAAAGATAGAATCTGGAATCAGATGGAGGAATTGGCCTTAGATAGAGGATGAAAGATGGGTATGTATATGTTTTTGGGGAGCAACTGAGGGAATTATGTCTGGTGTGGTTATTTTTTCTCCAAGAGGTCATCTGCTATATGATAGAGGAAAGATTGATGGTGGGAGGAGGGGTGTTGTAGATACTAGAGAAACTTTGAAATCGAAATGGAGAATGGGAAGTTTGGTGACAGGGATGGTGATATTTTGGGGCAGATTTCAAGGACCAAGAGAAGTTATTGGTATGGAATATGATGGTTCAGTCAGCCTGGTTCAATTCCTCTGATATACTTACCAATTTGTGAGGCATCCATGAAATGTAGGAATAACATACATTCATCTAAGTGGGATTTTTTTAAGCAGTTGCAACTAAAAGATAGTGTGGTCAGGAAGTTCTTGAAAATTAGCCAAAGAGACAAATACTGTATGATCTCACTTACATGTGGACTCTAAAAAAGCTGAACTCATAGAAACAGAGAGTAAATGATGGTTCCAGGAACTGGGGGTAGGGTGGTGGGAAAATGGAGAGATGTTAGTTAAAGAATACAAACTTACAGTTATAAAATGAATAAGTTCTGATATCTAATGTACAGCAAAGTGACTATATTTAATAACACTATATTATTTACTGAAAGTTGCTAAAAGAGTAGATCTTAAATGTTCTCATCATACACACACACACACACAGAACACAAACACACAAAGGTGATTATGGAGGTGATGGAGGTGTTAGCTAACCCTATTTTGCTAATTATTTTCACAAGGTATTTGTATATCAAATCATCACATTATATGCCTTAAACTTATACAGTGTTATATTGTCAATTATACCTTAATAAGGATGGAAAAAAGATTAGCGAGAGAGTTGTTGAGATATGAACCATAGACTCTTAGATACAAAGGAAGGAAATGAAGCTTGGAGAGGATGGAAAAAAGAAGAGTAGAGCAGTAAGTGCTTCAGAGGTTTCAATTAGTACTGAGGAATATGTGTGTTTGGAGCTATTGAGTGTGTAGGCTAGAATGACATAGTCTGTGGTCAGAGGGAGGCTATATTAGTGAGTAGCTTCAGAGATGGAACAGTTCTGAGTGATGTCAAGTATGGGAGAGGGTAGCCTTAATGGAGTGGAAGAGGAAGTTTCTAAAAGTCATAAAATTAGCTTGGCTATGAAGATAACGGACTTACTGAAGACGATGAGAGATTCAGGGTAAAGAGCAAAATTGCAGCTAGTTGCCGAATCATTTATTTAAGTGCAAACCCATCTAGTGAAACATATATTCTGAAACTTGAGTCTGGAGCCTTGGATTTGGTGTACTTTCCGCAAATGTCACTCAGTACTGTATTTGCCTTGATCATCCCGTGTTTATGGCCTTCAATTATAATTAATTTAGAATTTCTCTTTATCTGATTATAAGCTCCTTTAGCTTCAAGTGTAGTATCTTAATTATCACTGCATAAACCAGATTACATTATCTCTATCAGCTGTGCAATACATTTTATATCAAATAACAGGAGAAAAAGAAAACAAAAAGCAGGCACCATTTTGGAGAATAGAGAGGCACACTTTCATTTTCCTGAGGGCAATTTTAGCAGATCACAGGTCTCTTTCTCCTCCTTTCCCCAGCTCCAGTGTAACCAGTTAGATACATTTAAAAAATTAGAACCATATTAACAGACTTTGGCGAAACTGAATAAAAAGAAATAAGGCATGTCTGTTATTCACTTTTGACTACCTGCTTCCTGTTTCTCTTTCTACCACTTGTCAGAATGGCAACTCAATATTTTTTTAGTAATCAAGTATAAGCTGTCAAACAATATAGAGTGATTCAGATTTTGAAAGCCTTATCTGTGATTAACTCCCCGCAACCATGCTGAAAGCCAATAGGTGGCTAAGAGAGAACAAAATCAAAAAAGAGAAAACTAAAGTCATCTGGATCTTTTACAATGCATCCATCTTCTAAAGTTGTCTAGTAGTGATTAAGCTTTTATGAATGAAAAATTGTTTCCATGTGGTCTAACTTGTCTGCTCTTTTAGCATTTTGCTCACTTAAAGTGGGATGATGCTTCATATTAGAAAATCATTAAAAAGGAGAATGATTTGACACACCACACAATAATCCTCACTTAATGTCACCGTTAGGTTCTGTGACTAATTGAAATGACATGTAATGAAACAAATTTACCATAGTCTAAATGATATAAAGAGTTAGGTTACTACAGTATCTCTTCAATGTTATAATGAATGATGTTGAATGAAACAATGTTATTCGAGGACCTGCTGTGTGTGTGTGTGTGTGTGATGTGTGTGTGTGTGTGCGTGTGTGTGTTGAACACTAATTTTCTTCTTTTCAACCTGGAAACTAGAGGCAACAGTGAAGGATGAGGATGGAGTAATTGAAATGAGAAGACACAACACCTTCAATTCTGGTAGCTTAAAGATATAACCAGGGCTTGATCTTTTTTTGTATTTTTGGACAAAATGGTGTTTATCTTTGGTATATTCTTATAATCCTTTCTGGGATAAAAGAGTAAGTTGGCTTTGACAACACTGTCACCACATCAATCACTGTGGTTAAACTGGATAGAGAATGGTTTTCTTTCTTTAATAGCCATGTGTCTTCCTCCTGAAGCTATCAAGGAATATTGAAGGGGATGAATTCAATTCAGTGTTTAGTTAGATGCATACGAATAGATACACCAGCAACATTCTCATGCCTTCCTTTTTTTATTGGTACTTCTATCCTTCCTTCTCCCAGGTGTTCCAATATTCCTTATAAAACCTTTGGCATCCCCAAATCCAATGCTTTGATGCCTCATGAAGGCTTCTTCTTCCTCAATATGCTCTATGCTTTGCATTCATTATTTCCTCCTTCCAATTTTCCATTAAAATTTTCTTTCCCTTGTGACTAATGAATTAATAAATGTTAAGTATCTGCTCTGGCTTGTCATAGTGCTTAGATCTAATGCTTACAGAACGTATTCTCTAGTTTGAATCAAAATTTACCTGTATCAACAATCACAGAAAAAGCAAGTAGGGTCAAATTATATTATATCAGCCACGAGAATAGTTTTCAGGGAAAGATGTCAGTATGTGCTGGTGAAGAGAAAGACTGATGGAATTCAAATTGACCAGTATCTGGAGATAAAGTTGTTAATATTTTATTTCCTTATTGAATAAATTACGGAACAGCTAGAAATTAAGGAAATAAGATTCATGCATTGTTGGGCGGTTTCTGGTCAAGGCTATGTATGGTCCTCAAATTACTTAGCTTCCTACATGGAGTACTTTCTTTCCTATTAGCTAGAGGCTCACAACCTCAATTTCTTCCTTTTCATGGGGACACTTGCAGAAGCCATGGTCAAACATACACAGGGCTTTGCTCTCAGTATCATCTTTATGAAGTTGACCAAAGATGAAGATGATCTCAATGACATCATCCTGATTCCCTTAGGCCTTTGGATGCAGTATGTCTGTAATTTAGGAAGGAGCTATAGGCTAACAATTTTCAAATCCTTACACTTACCTAAATTTTAATAGCTTTTCAGTGAGCTGAAAAGCAAGCCATTTCTAAGAATTAGACCTGATACTTCTGGTCCCTCTGGTAGAGCAGTTAGCCTGGCCCTCTCTCTCTCTTTGTAAACTAAATTTGATTTTTGAGAGATTTAATCTCATCTATATCAAAACATTATTTTTCATAACAGCAGGAAAAATTTGATAAACTATTCTAGTTTCTTACATTTGTGAATTTAATTCCCACTTCGTCAAAATGGGCTTCTGTCAGGGGATGAAACCAGATGCACCAAGTTGTCAAGTCTTAAATGTCTCTCCAGTTTATTGAAGCAATTGCATTAAAAATCTTAATAAATATGGTTGCTGACTTTCTTGCTCCCTCTGAGTTCTTGCTGCAGTTATACTATTTACACTTGAGCTTTTGCCACATCTGGTTAGAACTCAATGACTGCCCCCCCACTCTCCCTGTTTTAAGTTACTATCTCCCCCAAGGTTTATCTTTCACGCATTGAACTTTCATTAATTTATTTCTTTGATTGGAAAGAGGTGGGGGGGTGTGTAGCACGAAGAACATTGGTCCCAGAGACACCCAGGATTTGATCCTCCTAGCTCGCATTTGCTAGCCAAAATATCTTGGATATTTTTAACTTTCATCACACTTAGTTTCATCACACTCACCTTGAAGAGTTGTTAGGATTAAATAAAATAACCTGTGCAACAGCATCTGCCACAAAGCTTTGCATATAGAAAATCATTCCATCCATTTCCATTTATATTTATCAATTTTGCCATAATAAAGAAAACAGCAATTTCTTATTTAAAGAGGGCTTATTCACAACCTAGTTCTGTATTCCATCTACACTCTCTATAGGCTGATATTTAATTCCCACTGTGATTCTTCTTTTTATTCATATAGAACTTGATACTTATAAAACTTCATGCTTTCGTGTGCCTGAATGTGTTCTTGTAATGTGCAGCATAAACAGCCTGAATTCATCTTGTTGGTTCCTCATTCTGTATGGGGTATTGCTCACATGGTCTGCTTATTCTGAACATCACAGTCTTAACTACAGAGTTACCTGGTCAAGAAGTTCAGTTATAACAGAAGTGGGGCTCTTCAGCTTAGGACTTCTGTGAAGACAACAGAAAATATTGAGCTCCAAAAACATGGTAGAAGCTTAGTCTGAATTTTTCCACTTCTGTTCTTGGAAATTATACACTGCAAGAAGTTTAATGAAAACAAATTAAACAAGTTCCATTTTCAGTGAAACCAGGAGACCCAGAAATCTCTTAAACTACAAATTATGTATACATATACTGCTAAAAGCAACAGAGGCTAATGGAAGCAGGCAAGAAGCTGCATGGTAAATGGTGATAAGCAATGGAAGAAAGGTGAGGTGGCATCAGCTGTGGTGAATTACAGAAAACACAGTAAGTGTTCACTTCCAGTATGGGCAGGCCTTGGCCTGAATGGCAACTGCAGTGAACAAGAATGAATTCAGGGTGACCAACTTGTCCCAGTTTACCTGGACCTCTCCTAGTTTTAGCACTGAATGTCCCATGCCCTAGGACCCCCCGGATCCTGGGCAAACCAGGATGTTGTTCACCCTGGATGAGACAGAACAGGTGTGGCATTTTGGGAGATGAGAAGGGCATCAGGGCCACCCAGATGACAGACTACAGAAAATACAAGCCAAAGTACACAACAAAACTGGGGCTACTACCTTGGAAAGTAAGAGATGTGTCCTTTGTGGCAGTGGCTGGTGAAGAGCTGGACGATCATGTTAGAGAACCCATTCTGAACCTTAAAGGCAAGGGAATATGATTGAACAGAGGCATCATTTAAAAAGGAAATAGTCTGTTGCAACAGAAGGAACAGAAGAAACCCGTGAGCTATAGTTTGGCAGATGGGAACTGCTCAGTCCTTCCCTCTGCCCCATAGTAACCTTTGCAAATAGTTGGTCCAGGAAAATTAAACTCATTCAAGTATGAGTACAAAAAAAAAAAAAAAAAGGAGTTGGAAGAGGACCTATACAGAGATACTATAAATGTGGAAAGGATAGGAAAATTCCTATAGATGAATGAAATGCACTGGAAAACTATTGCTAAGAAGCAGATAAAAATTAATGTTCTATGTATTAAAAAATTTAATGGAGGAAAAAATAATTATTAATGAAGAAATAGAAAGCAGAAATACAATGACTCAGGACTGGACAATAGGAGATGATGAATAAATTAAAGAAGGAGATGAAATGGGATTTGGCAGAAATCATGAAGGAAATAAAAACGAAATTTTTTCAGAAGTAAAGATTAACTTAGAACACAAGACTAGACGTCACTGAAAGCATAGTAGGGACAAAGTGAATAAAATGAACCAGAAATACAGAGATAAAAAGAATTAGAGATAAAATTATTGGAATGAAACACAGACATGTACATATGGAATGTCTCAAGAGGAAAACCAAAACAAAAGAACAGTGTAAGTATTTTAAAAATAGAATTCAAAGAAACTTTTTCTAAAATAAAGTAAGGCATGAATCTGCATATTTAAAGGACTTACCGTGCACCAGGGGAAATTGATCTAGAAAAGGCAACATGAAGTGATAAGAATAAAAGAAAAGATATTTCGAGCCACCATGTAAAATATCAAGTCTCTTATGGTAGAACAAAGTTGGCAGGCATTACACTTTTCTAAAGATACAAATTGATCCCAGAAGACAATGGAATAATTCTTGTAAGATAGTTAAAAAAATGAAGGATGAGGCAGAGATTTTATATATGGCCAAGATGTCTTCCATGTCTAAGACCGCAGAAAAGCGGTTTTTGAATGTGCAAGAATTCAGAAAGTGTTATTCATATAAACTTGTGTTTTTTTCTTTTTAAAATCAATTAATTAATTATTTTTTAAATGGTGGTGACATTGGTTTAATGAAATCTGATGTTTCAGCTGTACATTTTAATAGTAAGGCTATTGTAAATTGTGTTGTTGAGTTGTATGAGTTCTTTGTATATTTTGGATACTAACCTCTTATCAGATGTATCATTGGCAAATATCTTCTCCCAATCAATTGATTGTCTTTTTGTTTTGTTGATGATTTCCTTTGCTGTACAAAACTTTTAGTTTGAGGTAGTCCCATTTGTTTATTTTTTCTTTTGTTTCCCTTGCCTGAGGAGATACATCCGAAAAGAAATTACTGTTCACAATACCAGAGAGTTTACTGTCTATGTTTTTTCTAGAAGTTTTATGGTTTTGGGTCTTACATTTAAGTCTTTAATCCATTTTGAGTATATTCTTGTACACGGTATAAGCAGGTGGTCCAGTTTCTTTCTTTCTTTCTTTCTTTCTTTCTTTCTTTTCTTTCTTTCTTTCTTCTTTCTTTCTTTCTTTCTTTTTTGCATGTAGTTGTCCAATTTTCAAACCATTTATTGAAGAGACTGTCTTTACCCTATTGTATATTTTGTATATCCTTTGTCATATATTTAGCAAGTGTATAGATGTGGATTTGAAATGATTCTTACTTTTAATAATCATTTTGTTTTCAGGCTCTGAGAAAGTAATATACAAACTTGAAATTCCTGATTAAACTTATAATAAGAATTACAATAAAATTTATAATACTAAATTGCATGTATTCTAACATAATAGGCCAAGATGTAACAGGCGTCTCAATGTCTCTTATTCAGAAAGTCCAGTGAATTTTCGATAAAATAAAGACATGTATGGAAGAGTATATGGAACACTGTGTTATAAGTTATGCCTTGATGAGCAATCAGGTAAACATTCAATTACAGGGATGAATTTAAAAAGGCAATGTGGCTAGTTATTTTAGGATTGTAAAGTAATCAAGCACCATAGAACTGTAGGACTGTACTGAGGGTGAGGATAAGCAATATCTTCTCTGGGAGATTTAAATAAATTACGGTTTTGAATTTTTTTGCTTACTAGCATGGCCAAAACAGCATTTCTATGGCTTTTTTTTTTTTTTTTACCAGTTTCCTACTGACCTAAAGAAAAATTTCCAAAAATATTTAGTCAGTCTAACAGCAATTAAACCAATATACACTTGACACTGTTTTCCCTACAAAATTTGAGAAGTGTATATTTTACTTTATTGTTAATTTTACTGTGAAAATGTCATTATCCAAATATAGCACTGTTCACAATATTGTGTAATGGAAAAAACACCTGAGGATATCAATGTCAAAAATAATTTATGGTTATGAAATTATTACTTACATAAATAAGAGTAAGGCTAAAAATGAACAAAGTAAACAAAACAGGAAAGAACTAAAGAAAATTTGGATAGCTTGCACATTGTATAATTTATCTCTTTAAGTAAGGGCAATTTCAGAATGATAATTCAGAATATCTGTAACAATCATTATGCCTTTGTATGAGATGATTCTGAGGATAAAGATAAAAGTATAGTCTGATTCAACATGAGAGAGCCCTTTCCCCTTGACATATTATTTATTATTTAAGAAGTTTCCCAGATCTAATAGACACAGCTTTCACCACCACATGCTTTGAGGAATAAGCCCGTGATGTAAGTGCAAGAGCACAAACTTTGTGATGGAAAACTGGGCTCTAATCTTCACTGCAGTACGTACTAACTGTGGGACCAGAATAACAATACCTTCTTTCTAGGATTGTTATTAAATATTAGCAATAATGTGAGTAAAGTACTTAGCAGAGTGCTGGGCACATAGCAAGTGAATGATGAATAGTAGATATTATTACTTTTCATGGTAAAAAATTTTATTAGGGTTAAAAATCTCAGAGTAACAAAACACCCACAAATCTCAAACAGCCATCTGTTTTGAGCAACATTCATGCTATGAAACTAGCTCACTGAAATGATTTGGATTCCCTCTTAAAACTCACCATAATGAGATTTGGCCTGCACCAGAGAAAAGCCATTAATGACCTAATTGTCAAATCAAATGGCCTGTTTTCAGTATGTTTTATTTACTTCCTCTGTGGCATGTGATGGTATTGACTATTCTTATTTCCATTCATTCATTTGGATCCCTCAACAACACTGTGGTTCTTCCTTTGTTTCAGTCCCCTCCTTGGGTTTAGGATTTTGAGGGGGCCTTTCTGATTGCATTTTCGTGTGAAGACTTCTCTCAGGTTTGTCTAGCAAAGTCAACACAGTGCAGCAAACCTTAATTTTATACCTAGTATGCAGTTGCCCCTCTTCTGGTATTGAGGTCACAAGAACAAATGAGATTGAAGTGGTGGAAATTTCTAGTGCTTACTGTGTTGAGTTCTTCTCTCCTTCCTGAACACACAGGGTGTTGTATTGCTTGGCCCCTTGCAAGAGAAGGAGCTACACAACTAGTTATAGCCATGGGCTGTGAATGCAAATAATGCGAATACAAAGCATGAATTAAAGCATTTAAGACCAGGACACACCTCCTCTCTCTCTTCACATGCTGCCATGACCCAGGAATGTTGTTTTGACCTGACCGTGTCACACAATAGAGGAATCTGAGCTCATGATTGCCAGGTGGAGGAAATACCTACTGACTTATATCAGATTTTGTATGATTGAGAAAAAACTTATACTAAGCTGCTGAAATCTCAGCAGCTTATTGTATCCCAACCTATTACATCCATCCTATCCTAAATCACTACAGTATGATATACTTGGAGGAAATGGGTATATGTATATAAACAGATAGTACGGGAAAATGTACAAAGTGCTACAATGGAGTAATCACAGGATGCTTCGGAGTATTGAGGAGGCACAATGAACTGGTTCCATGCCATGTCATCTCTTCTTTCCATTTCCGAGCCCAACTTTAAGGAAATACTAGGGGAAAGAGGGCCACTCCAAGCAACAGTTTTCCTAGATTACTATAAGCAGAAACCAAAACCCAAGTATTCCCTTTTTCTCAGTCCCATTCTTGACACCTGGGCTTTTCTTTCAAAGCCATGATGCCTAAAAAGACCAGGTGAGACACTGAGAATATGCAGCTTCATCATCATTTACTGAGCACAACTCAGACAAAGTCACCCAGAGAAGCTAGCTATGTCTGAAAGATCTCTTGCTATGTAATCTTAAATTAACTTTTTAATGTATGTCTTATCCTTTTAATTTCTGTATTCTTTGCTATGTTCCAAACACCTCAAAATTTATCTCCAGATATTCCTGCAAAGTAGAGCTAATTGGAAAATGTGCTGCTTCTAGTTACTCTGTATTCATTTACATTTGATTTTTTTTTTGTCAATACAGCCATACCTCATTTTATTGCACTTTGCAGATATTGAAATTTTTTAAGCATTTCAATTTATTTTATTATTAGTATTCAAGTACATTGGTTAAACAGTACATTGGTTAAACATTGAATTTTTTTAAAAAATTGAAAGTTTGTGGCAGCCCTGTGTTGAACAAGCATATTGGTGCCATTTTTCCCATAGTATTTGCTCACTTTGGGTCTCTGTGTCACATTTTGGTAATTCTCACAATGTTTTTTAACCTTTTAAAATTTTTATTATTATTATATATTTTATGTGATCTGTGATCAGTGATCTTTAATGTTGCTCTGTAATTGTTTCTGGCACTAAGAATTGCCCATATAGAATGCGCGAATGTGATCAATGAATGTTTGTGTGTTCTGAAATTGCTCCACCAGCTGGCCTTCTCTCTATCTTTTCCTCTGCTTAGGCCTATAATTCCCCGAGACAGAATGATATTGAAATAAGGCCATTAATAACACTACAAGTGAAAGGGAAAGTTACACATCTCTCACTAATAAATTAAAAGCATAAAAATAATTTTAGCTTAATGAGGAAGGCATGTCAAAAGCCAAGATAAGTGTGAAAGCTAGGTCTCTTGCACCAAGCATTAATTAAGTTGAAAGTGTAAAGAAATCTTAAGGAAATTAATAGTGCTAGTCCAGTGAATACAGAAATGATAAGAAGTGAAAGAGCGTTATTGATAATATAGAGTAATTTTAGTGGTCTGGACAGAAGATCAAAACCAGCCACACATTCTCTCAAGCTGAAGTGTAATCCAAAGCAAGGCCCCAACTCTTTTTAATTCTGTTAAGGGCTGAAATAGGTGAAGAAAGTGAAGAAGGCACAGAAGAAGTTTGAAGCTAGAAGAGGTTGGTTCATGAGGTTTAAGGAAAGAAGTCATCTCTATAACAAGGTAAGGCAGCAGGATATAGAAGCTGCAGCAAGTTATACAGCAGATCTAGCTAAGGTAATTAATGAAGGTAGCTACACTAAACAACAGATTTTCAGTGTAGATGAAAGAGCCTTATGTTGAAAGAAGTTGTCATCTGGGACTTTCATAGCTAGAGAGAAGTCAGTATTGGCTTTCAAATCTTCAAAAGGACAGGATGACTCTCCTGTGAGTGGTTAATGCAGCTGGTACTTTAAGTTGGAGCAAATATTTATTTACTGTTCCAAAAATCCTAGGGCCTTAAGAATTATGCTAAATCTATTCTGTCTGTGTTCTATAAATTGAACAGTGAAGCCGGGATAACAGCACAATCTGTTTTATAACATAGTTTACTGAATATTTTAAGCCCACTGTTGAGACCTACGTCTAGGAAAAAAAGATTCCTTTCAAAAATATTACTGCTCATGACAATTCCTCTGGTCACCCAAGAGCTCTGATAGAGATGTACAACAAGATTAATGTTGTTTCCTGTGTGCTACACAACATACCATTCTCCAGTCCATGGATCAAGAAGTAATTTTTGACTTTCAAGTTATATTACTTAAGAAATATATTTTGTAAGGCTATTGCTGCCAATACATAGCGATTCTCTGATAAACTGGGCAAAGTAAATTGAAAATCTTCTGGAAAGTATTCACCATTCTAATGTCACTAAGAACATTTGTGACTCATGGGAAGATATTCAAAATATCAATATTAATGAGAGTTTGGAAGAAGTTGATTCCAACCCTTATGGATGACTTTGAGGGGTTCAATACTTCAATGAAGGAGTAACTGCAGATATGGTGGAAATAGCAAGAGAACTAGAATTAGAAATGGAGCCTGAAGATGTGGCTGAATTGCTGAAACCTCATGATAAGACTTTAATGAATGACTAGTTGCTTCTTATGGATGAGTGGAAAAAGTGGTGTCTTGAAATGGAATCCATTCCTGGTGAAGATGCTGTGAAAGTTTTGATGAAATGACAACAAAGGATTTAAAATATCACATCTCTTAGTTGATTTAAAGCAGCAGCAGGGTTTGAAAGGATTGACTCAAATTTTGAAAGAAGTTCTACTGTGAGCCAAAATGCTGAGAATCAGCATTGCGTGCTACAGAGAAATGTTTGTAAAGTGAAGTGTCAACTGATGTGGCAAAATTTCTTGTCTCATTTTAAGCCTTCCAGCCTTTAGTAACCATCACCATGAATCAGTCTGAAGCCATTAACATCAAAGTAAGACCCTGCACAAATAAAAAGTCATAACTCACTAAAGCTCAGATGATGGTTTAGCAGTTTTTTAGCAATAAAGTATTTTAAGGTATGTACAGTTTTTGAGACATAATGTGTTATAGATTACAGTATTGTGTAAACATAACTTTTATTTGTACTAGGAAAACCAAAAACTTTGTATGACTTGGTCTATTGTGATATTTTGCTACATTGGGTGGTCTGGAACTGAACCTGCAATATCTCTGAGGTATGCTTGTTCAATGCCATTACTATAAGGTTTGCATCTATCAACAGGGAAAATGTTAGTTTAGCCCTAACATCATTCGTTACCTCTACTTGGCCAGAGTCCTTATGGTATTTTGTTAATTTTCAGTTTTTTTTAAAGTTAAACACATGTGAGCCATTCTATAATTATGACTTTTTTGGTTTCATTCTCTTTTTTCTCCTTTAAAGTATGTCTGACCTCTAATTTCTCTTGAATTTTACTAATTTAACTCTTTGATTCCTTTCCTCTTCCTACATCCTGGATATCTACAGTATTTCTCCTTTGGGCAACACTTTTCGCTAAGCAGCTGGTTATATGGGTAAGGGGACACTAAGATGATGAAGGAAGACTAGTGTTATTTATCTAGGAAGACAAGTAAAAATATTACATACAGACATTGAGCATGAAATTCCATGGGGGGGGGTTGTGTTAAAGGGACTGTAAATCATTTGGTTCTAAGGAAGCATATATGAAGACCAGAGGGATCTTAATGTCTGATCCTAGGTGTCATGACTAGTCTTATTAGGTGTTGGTAGAGTTATGACTTAGACTTGGACCCCAAGAGTTTTTAAGAGTTGGTATATGATGTTCATATCCAACAAACAAATATTCCATGAACTGGACCATATAATCTAAGTCAAAGTCTGTTAGAAAAGATTAACCAGAAAGATTAACTATAAATACCAAACTCAAAAGGACCATAGTGGGATTCAGGTCAAAGTCACAGAACCAGAAACAGGCCATGAGAAGATGACATTGGAGCAAAGCCAGGTAGAGATCAACTAAGGATCTGGCTGGGGTCCAGAGTGAGTGCTCTAGAAAGCTAGGGTGTATTTATGGTTTCTTCATGAGCTGGTGGGTTCCAAAAGGATCAGTTTATGTTACAGGCCTAGGGCAGGTCTGGCATTTCAGGAGGTAAGGATGCAAGATTATAGATCACATCACAGAGATTCCTAGCTAGGGATTTATAACTTATTTATAGGCTGTATGGAGTAAATAAGGATTTTAAATAGGATGATAAATGGTGAGACCCACACGAATGAGAGCCTTCAAGCAACAGTGTGGAGGTGGGACTAGTGGAGAATGAGATGGGACAGGAGGAATTCCTGGTAAAGGGGCTGTTGTTCAAGTGAGAGAAGAGGGGGCTGACTGGGGTAGGCAGTAGGATAGTAAGCATTGGATCTTCACTTGAGGGTGGGCAAAAGTTAGAAGGTAGAGAACAATAGCATATTCGTCTTATGTATGTATGAATATGAGGGAAAGCAAGTAGTCAAAGCGATTTATGGGTGGATGCTGGTGTCAGTGGAAGAAGATAGAGAGGTCCACAGGATAAGAAGATTTCATGAAAAAGATGTTGATTTAGTTTTGGAATGATACTTTTGTGTTCTCATAGAATATCTAGGTGCAGAGATTAACAATCTATTTAAATTACAAACCGAAAACTACAGGAAGGAAGAAACATTTAGCTTGGAAATTCTAACAGTAAAGGCAAACTCTAACCCTGAGAGAGATAGTGAAAAGTGGGCTGAAGATAAATCCTCTGATTTTGGATTAAAGACATGAAAGCAAATATCTGGAGGTCAGAGAATGGATGGTGTCAAGACCATAGTAGATAGATTGATCTTGAATAGGAAAGGAGGCACTGCACCCACTGAGTTTGGACAGGCCCAGATGGGAATAGAAACAGCTCAAAATAGGTATTGGGTCCAAAGGTTGAGGGATTCACCTTCACTTTTGCTTGGTGAAGCAAGAGATGTCATTTTCTGCAATGTATTAGAGCAGATATCCAATAGTTTGGACTTTGTGGGCAAGATGGTCTTTGATATAATTTCTCACTTCTGCCATTCTACGGGAAAGAAGCCATAAACATTACCTAAAATTAATTTCTGGTGTTCCAACAAAACTTTGTTTTATAAAAGGGAAGTGGGATAAATTTGGTCTTTAGCATTTTAGAGGGTTGAGTCTTAGGCTCCTACATGAATGATGGAGTTTGGAATAAATTTTGTTGGAAATGGAGAGAGTGAGTATTGATTGTTGACAAAGAAGAGCATACAAGTGATCTGAGGGTCCCGCTGACATACAGAAAAAACGTGTTAATGGTGGCCCTATTTCATCCTGAGTTACTTCCTCTAGCATTCAGAGTTATTTCCTCCTCTGCATCCAAGCACATTGCTTCCCTTCTGGCTATTATAGGTGTCTCTCCCCCTTGACTGTGGACATTTTGAGGCAAGGCCTTATTTAAACTTTTTAATAGCCCGATTTTCTGCAGTTTCATTTACAACCACATCCTTTAGCTGTAGGCATTTGCCCATCACCTCACTGTGACACAGTGAGAGCCCTCTCCCTGGGATCTGAGCCCTTATTGCCAGCTGTCTCACTTCATGTTGAATCCACCCTGGCCTGTCTCGCCCTTAAGGACCGGTGACTAATGCAGTGACTGTAGCCGGTCGAGAAGCTGAAGTCATGCAGCAATTACAGTTCCACACACACACTCCACTGTTTTTATCTGTTTTTTCACCCCCAATCTTCCTGTCTTTGGAACAAAAAAATTCTCTGACTTCAACATGCCAACACAGCTGTCCAACTGCTGCGAACACAGAAGTGAATGAAGTCAGCGAATGGGTGAGTCACTGTACAACAGTGTCATTTAACTAGCCTCTATCCCCATACCTCCACCCCCTCCTGATGGGATTTACTGCTTGAGAAAGAGCCCTCTGCCACATCTCCATGGGCAGTATGTGTGCAAGGAAAACCTTTGGGGGTGGAAGTAAGTCACTGTCAAATGAGTTGTTCACTCCTGCCCCACCTAGTTGAATAATATCATTTGGATCTAATGAGGAGCCATAGGAATTTAAGGGCATAGACAGCTGAGTGGCTTAGTGGTGTTTAAATCTTTTAGAAAAAGTATGCACAACATACAAGTCAAGACCCAAATCCATACAATTTAGTTCTAGCTTAATATTTCGTGAGTCAACACCAAGTGAACCTACAACCAGGAAATCTCATAGAAACCAATGCTAATCTTTATTCTTGACTGCTATTGTTCATATTAATTCATGAGACATCATGAAAATGAGCATCCTTGCAGTGCATATGGCACTGCTTTGATCATCTAAATTGAGAGTTTTCATCATGATCAGTATTTTATCTTGATTCAATGTTGCATGGATTTAAAATCTACGATCAATAACAATATCAATGATATTATTAATAAACAATTTATTTTCTCACTGTGATCTCTGGCCTTTTTGTTATGAATTTCTCCCATTTTAAGGATGGTGTTGTTCAGAAGCTTAGACTGGTTAAAATTTGTGCTAGTTTCACATCAAGTGTGTTTCTGCTTTTGGTGCCCTCGACCAGCCTTCTGTAATCATCACTCTGACGTCTTCCCTCTTTCAAAGTTCAATTTCCTCCTGTTTTGTAACAGGCCTCCCAGGGCACTGCACTCGGATTCTCAGAATGAGAGGAGAGGTAGACAAGAAAGAAACTGGAGGAGCAGCTGTTGGTCCAACCCTGCTGCCAAGGCTTGGCACAGGTTCCTGGGGAAGCAGTAGCACCTGGTTCACACAGGAACAGCACGCTGGTACAGCTTTTGACTGGCAGAGCGTGGCTTCCTTCGCACCAAAGTGACTGGCCCTGTGATCTCGCTACAGCCTGCTGAAACCGAGAGGGACACAGTGAAAGCGGTACACCTCATCGGAGCAGGTGCAAGTCACAGTTCACTAATGAAAATGGGCACTTTGCACACAGGGAGGTTTGATCTGAGAGCTAAAAAGCCTTCTGTTGGACAGGATGTTGGCTGAGGCAGGCCAGCAGTAAGAAGCTATCGGAAGGTCCTTTATCCCAGAAGTCAGTGCAAGAGCAACCGCAAATAATAATAGCAGAGTCAAAAACTTTCATTTTCAGAGACCTTGGAGAAAGCAATGTGTTTTTGGAAGTTTTAGTTGATTATATTTGGACCATTCCAAAGTGAGTAAAACATTTCTTCTATATTAAATTTAAATCTGTTTTCTAACCCATCGGTTTCAGTTCTGCCTATGGGTTAAAATAGAGCAATTCTATTTTGAAGAAAGAGGGTGTTCCATGTGAGAGCCTTCCATACATTTGAGGACCACACACACATCTTACAGAAATGTTAACAGGGTATCTTTAATAAAATTAAAAAAATTAAATAAATATGTAAATTTATATAAAAAATAAAAATTTGCAGACTTGTAGGTTTTTATGATGGAAACGACCTTAGAGATCATCTTTTCTAAGTCCTCATTTCACAGATCGGGAAATGGAGGCTGACAGAGGCGGAGGCACACATCATTAGTTCAGAGCTGGGATGAAAAACGCAAGCTGGTCCGGGGGTTGTGCCACTGTCATGTTGCTCTGATGATGTCTGTGAGCAAGTGAGGTGACTGTTCCAGGCAAGGTACAATCATCCTCCCCCCACCCCGCTTTAAGTTCACAGGGCTTCCATCATCTCATCTTCCTTTCTCCACAATCGCTCTCAGAAAGATGACCTCATCTGAGGCTGGGTGTGAATTTCAACCAATGTATTTGAGTTATTTCCTTTCAGTTTTCATTGAGTAGTGTAGAGTGTCAGGCAAGGGATTTGAGGCTTCATAAAGCAGATGAGGGAGGGGGCATTTAGGGAGAGGGTAAAGAGGGAAATGTCCATATAAGAAGGTCTTTTGGGGACAAGAACTGGGAGATCTCCACATCTGTAAGAAAGGTGTTTGGTACAGCCAGTGCCACACAAACAAGGGACACAGTCTCTCCATTGTGAACACTTATGGGAACGGTTCCCGAGTCAGTAGATAAACATCAAAGGAGGAAACCAGCACAATGAATTATTGCTCCAAAGCTGAGGCAGTTGGGTTTACAGCGTAACAAATATACTCTATGGTCACTGCCCCACAGACTTGTTTAATCAGGGCAACATGGCGTATTAGAGCAGATATTGCACCTGAGCTCAGTGAGTATCATTCCCACGCAGAGGAAACTACCTACCTCGGCAGGTGCATTTGAGAGAGGGTTATGCAGAATCGAAGCATGAGAGAGAGGGGTAGGAGCATGGAATAGCAAGGAATATATGAAAAATCTGTGGGGGAAATGTAGAGAGACATGGATTCAAAGTCTGACGTGGAGCTTGAGCCATTATGTCAGCAAGGGTACTCTGTGTGGTCTGGAAAGGTGTCATCATGGCCACACTTAGGTCAGAAATAGTTGGTGAGTTAATGTTTCAGAGAGACAAACATGACTTGTTTTTCAAATCCTTGCTGCAGCTCTTGGATTGGAAGGCTGTTTAGGAGGATACTCATCAACAGGATAACTGATTCTAGTGATTACCCTGTTAGAGGGCCCCCCCCCCCACTGAATATATACTCTCCTCATCAGCACTGGCTGAGGCCCTAACAAGTAAAACCGGGCAACAGACCTCTGTGAAATTCAGAGGAACAAGGCTAAGAAAAGCAGGGGCTGACACTATAGATGATGATAACACTTTACCCATTTTTTTCCACTTATCAAGACATATCTCTCCCACATACTATACTCCTGTGGACCTCGCTATTTTTAAAGATACTATGGAACATTCTTGCAAACTAGATTCTAATGCATTATGAGAAATAAATCATTTGGCATAGAAGTGGGAATGGCAAGATAAGTGAATCTAACCAAAGGAAGGGAAGTTGGGAATCAGGTGTGGTGAGTGTGTGTTGGGGAAGGAGACAGACAGACAGACCCAAACAGAGAGTGAGAGAGAGAGAGAGAGAGAGAGAGAGAATATTAACTAACATGAAAAAACTATCCTCCATAAAGAATTGGAGACATAAGGCTGAGGATTATTATGGCTCCCTCTATATATGTCCCTTCACGTTCATTCAATTCTCTTCACCACTGTCAGAAAAATTATTGCCGTCCAATGGCTTGACATCTGTATAGTATTTCAGCATGGCTAAGGGCCCAAATCTACCAGGAATATTTGTATATAAGAGCAGAGTTCAATCAAAATAAAAGTAAGCAGTAAAACTGCCTGTTACTGATGATTCGATTACATATTTTCAAAGTGTTAAAAATAGCAAAGGAAAAGATATAACCTCAGCATCCTTATTTTTCCTAATCAATTACATTTAAATCAGTAGATTATATTTTACTTTTTTAGGGGTTAGAATTTGTCTTTTTAAATTCAGATGACATTTACTTCCATTAAAAAATTTTTGAGGCTTTATCTTTTCCTTTGCTATTTTTAACACTTTGAAAATATGTAATCGAGTTATCAGTGACAGGCAGTTTTGCTGCTGACTTTTATTTTTGATTTGAACTCTGCTCTTTATACAAATATTCCGGTAGATTTGGGCCCTTTAAATCCAAAATGTCCTTGCCTTTCTGCCTATTGGTGGACTACAGGCTTTGCTAAGTTGATGTATACCGATTCTTTTTCTTATGATTTTCTCAGAGAGGTTGGGAGGGATGTGAGTTGGTGTTTAAATCCATTCATAGATTTCATTGTGCTTCCATTTCAAATTTCATCTACCATTTAACATTTACTTTGTCCATATTTTTTGTTCTCTTACATAATTCTTTTATTTATTTTTGCTTCTCTATGGTTGGAAAGTTTACACTGGGAGTTCAACTGTTATCCTGGTTTTGCAATTAGTACTTTTTTTTTGTTTTGCAATTTGTATTTGTACTTTTGTTGCTTTCTTTCCAAAATTGCATAAATGCCTCTTCCTTCCCTCAGGATATAGGTTTGTGAACCATTTAGATTTGCTTATTTACTTCATTTTTTCTTCATTTTTTCATTTTTTTCTTCGGATTTGAATGGGTGTGTAGGCGGTAGTTCCCTAAGGCCTTTCTCATCCATTTTTGACTTGCTGCTCTGTTTCTCATTTGTTTGACCTTCAGGATGGTTCTGGTTGGCTCAAGTCTTCCTGCCAGAAAGGTTGGGACCAACTAGAGATGAACTTTGAATTTGTCACATGGTGACAACAAAATTTCAGGAAAAGCATGTTATTATTATTATTATTATTATTATTATTATTAATGTTTGTGGTTAACTGGGCAACAGGTAGAGGGAGGCAGAACAGAGCAAAGTCTCTTTTGCCCACCTATGGAGTTGTAGTGTTATTTTGTGCACAAAATTGTTCTTTGCTTTGTGGGCCTTGGGAGGCATGCTCAGAAACCCTGAAGCATTTATTATGTCTCTCCTCTGTTAATCAAAATGTGGTCTGTATTCAAGTCTCCAATCAGCTTGAAGTCTTTTCAGAACTTTTCTCCAATCTCCCTAACATCTTGCACAGCACAGAGACTGGAATATAATTGGCTGTCAATATATATTTACCAGACTAAGAGGTAAATATGTCTTTTCCCTAACACTATGTATGATAGTCATTCAAAACTTAACAGTCACTAATAACATACTTAAAAATCACTGGCTCAACACATTTTTGGTTCATGTGAAAACTATTGATTTTTTTTTCTCAATTACATCTAATTCTTGATTTTATCTTTTGTAATCAAATAAAAAAAACTGGGATTGTTCGGGTTTTGTGAGCAGAACTTAGAACTGGACTATAAGGATAGATAACACATTGAGTATGTATTTACTACTAAACCTGGCTAGGATGAAGATTAGCTCTGAGATTGCGAAGGAAACAGATGGGAATCATTAGTTTTTTTATCTGTGCAGAGGATCAGTTTACCTTGAAACTTTCTCTTATGTGGTCCTCTACATTGACAGCAAACAAAGCCACTCACTGCTGGATCTCCATTTAACTTCATTCTGTGTAGACACAGTAAAGATAAGGCTTCCTTTCCTATCTTAATGGTAGATAATTCATGTTAACCCAGTATTATCCTTGGTAATATAAGATTATTTGAATAAAAAATTATAATAAGATGAAAATGTTAACAGATGCTTCCAAGAATTACTTGCTTAGAGCTAGAGGCTAGGGTAAAATTCCATGCTTTTGAGCAATTCTGTTATGTATAAAATGGTGGCGTAGCTGTCCTTATTTTTTAGTATACATGTCTCTTCTCACTTTCTCTCTAACCCTTCCTCAATCAAGTATTGCTCTGAACAAAACGTGACACATATATAGTCTTGGGTCACTTGAAAATTAAGTAGCAAATTGTGTCAATAGGAATATCTGCAGAACTTTGGGTTGTTAGAATAAGAGAGAAATAATGAACAAGTTCATTGACTACCTAACATATAGTAGGTGCTCAATAGCTGCAAGATTTATAAATCTGGACACACAAATACAAAACCAAAGCAACAGTGTGGGCCAGATATGAATGTCTCTGTGGCACTAAGAAATTACATCTAAGAAATGAAGGTGATGAAATGTGATGTGTAGGAAGTAATCTCAAAATGATTCAGTCTGTCCTTCTGAAATGCAGAGAGAAACTTCCAGAACACAGCAGAGATAACTGGATTTGATATATGTTAGTAGTCGTGGTTGGAGCTATTCAAATGACACATCAGCATCAAAATCTTGTTCATGTTTTTTTTTTTCTTAAATGTTTTAACCCTTGAGGTTTAGGAAAATAATATTTTTCACACACACACACAAAAGCATTGGAATGAAATAATTAACCAAGGATCCCCTTAACTTTCCAATGGTCTCAGTGTGCTCACATACTGCATCTTGGCTTTTCCCCCTCGAGATTAAGTAATTTAAAAATCAAGTGAAAAATGAACTTATATTTTTTTTCTGGAAAAGAGTAAATCCCTCTTTGTAATCTTGGGTTCTTTGATTAGTGGAAGATGCTCTCATTATCCTGCCAACCACTGGGTGAGTTCACTAGAAATTAATCTACGACATTAATAAATAACAAGCATCCTTCTTATAATTGCAGAGGACTTGGGTCTTGACCTTGTGCCCCAAGGACCAATAAAGTTACACTAGTTTAGAGACAGTACTGGAGTCAAAAGTTCCCCCATTTAAAATGCCCACATCCAGTTCTTTAGAGTTCAGCTTGGTATCATTACTGTCTTCCTGCTACATCTCAAGAGACACAGACAGGCTCTTAAGGAGCATTTGTCCTAATTGCCTTGTTTGTATTAACATCCCCAGAACTTTAATTTAACTTATTTGGAACGGTTCCTTTTTCTTTGTTCTTTCTCTAATCCCCCCACCCCCACCCCCAACCCCACTGATTTGAACTTCTGGACCTGGCTTTTAACTTCGACTTTCCTCTTAGCAGTTTTCAGCTGTGGCTGCAAAACACTATAAAAATGGGTTGCAAAACTTAGCCTGATTCTAAAATTACTTTTCCATTCTCACATCCCATTACTTTCTTTCAAGTGTGACTATTTTCCTGTCTATGCCCTGAGCACTCCCCTCCCCATGCCTTTGCTCATGGTTATTTCTACTGAGAAGGTCTCCCAGCTCTGCCAGTTTAAATTTCTAACCATTCTACCATGATCAGCTAGTATTTCACCCTCTCCATGAAATCCTTCTGGATTCTTGTAGCTGCAGACGCGCTCTCTCTTCTCTGCACTCCCATAGCTACCCCCAGGACTCATCGTAGCCATCGCTACATTCTGGAGTTGTTCCCCTTTTTGTGCCTCAATGTTCATCTCCCAGTATTCCAAGGCTGCTCCCATTTTAAGAGGTGGGACTTTGCTTCCTTGATGGTTTCCAACCAAGAGCACTCTGCGAGAAGTTGCTCCAAAGTGTTTATTGACTAACCAAAAACACAAATACACCTTGGAATAAAATAATCTGTTTACTGGACTAAATTTTTTCACCCTGTTTTTCAACTGGATTTTGAAATTACATAGATACAGCGAGCTGGATAATGCAAAATAATTCCTCCCTCTTCCCAAGACACGATATATCAACCATCAAAATCTTAATATAAAGAAGCACAAGTGTGTTTGTAGGTGCTTGCCTGTGCTTTGGGGAAAACATAAGTTGAAGTTTTGTCAAATTGATTAAAAGAATAACAATAACCTTGTAGTGTATGCGGCCTATTAGTTTATGCAAAATCTATTGTGTCCTGGGAAAGGTTGTCTTGGTGTTCTCTGAAACCTGAGACACATGTCACCCCTCTAATTTGGCAGCAATTCAGATTTCCTAGAGTTAAAGCTGTGCCGTTTAGGTCCTGACTCACCACCACTGTTCACTCCTGTTAAATTTTCTGGCACCAGTACATGTATTGCGACTTTTTTTTTTTGTCTCCGAAGAATACAGTCACATCAGAGAAAAACTTTGTCCAATTTATTTCCCCTCAGTGCCCATTAATTTCAAAGTTATTTTATAGCTGAAGGAAACAGTTCTACACCCTCAGAGTTAAATTTAATTGCTGTTTCACAAACTCTCAATGAAATTCTGCTTTCCTTTTTGGGAAATAAGGGGTCTCTATGGAACAAACTCTTCCAATTGATTGATAAACTTCAAAAGTGAATTTAGATATAAACAAATTCTATTCAGAAAATGCCCTCACTGCACATAATAAAGTTATAAATAATGAGAAAATCCAGAGAATAAAGCACAGACTCTGTCCTCAAGGCACTCAAGACGTCAACAAATTTTTTAAAAATTAAAACACAGTACAGTGTTTAAAGGGAATATAATATAGACTACTACCCAAGTAGTCTCACAAGAATATTGTCACAATTAGTGAGATAATGTGTTTAAAAAATTTGGAAATACCTTGATGAAAGTGAATATTTCTATCGAACAGAAGTATCAGTGGTAGTTCCCTTATCGGTTTGTTGTGTGGATTAAATGTTAATAGAGATAAGGCATTTGGAATACTGGCTGGCACATGTTAAGCAGTTAATATGTGCACTCCTTTTCAATGATCATTTCTTATCTCTATGAGTCATTTTGAAACTCGTTATGAACAGTTGCTATATTGGCACCACTTCCCTAATAGGGACAAGGACCTAGTGATAATCATTTCAAATACATAAAATATGTTATAATGAAGAATTATGCTACCTAGAGCAACCGAACTATCTCAATTAAGAAAAAGAAAATGCTTAAGGCTTCAATATATGTTCACAACAACTTAATTAAAGGAAGAAAACTTTAGCATCAATTATGTATTCTGCACACAACAAGTGTCTGATGGGCTTTTAAAGGCTCCCGTAAGTTAAGCAGATCTTGGATGAAGCTCAGTACCCAAGCTGACCAACATGAATAACAGGAGCCAAGTCTTCTGGATGACCACAGTCAGGCCTAAGGAGTGAAAAAGTAAACTGAACATGTTATTTACTGCTATGTCAACAAAATAAAACAAATTGATTGCTTAATCATTTGTTATTATTGTTATGTTGGTGATAGATAATGTAGGAGCAGCCACTCACTTTCCATTTATTTTTAATCATACAGCATGGTCACGGTGTTATGGTGGAGAGTGTCTGTCTGTGTGACTTTGAACAAGTTATTACAAACACTGGGCAAAATTTCCACCCTCTAAAAATGGAATATACCTCTAACTGTTCCTTCCTGACCTAAAATGCAATGGCTCTAGAGGATAGAATACTATGGATACTATAGGAAAATAGTTTGTCACCCATTTGAACGTTTCTTTTAAAAGGAATAGTTTAAAGTTTGTGTGTATCAAAGTACAGGGCATTGCTCAATGTTGGTTTGTCAAAAGATTACAATTTAGTCCTTGAAATAAACGTTTCCCAAAATAACAGCATTTGGGAAACTTTGAGCTCTGTTTTAGTCCTTTCACAGGAACTAAGAGGTCTTTCATATTTTGAAGGCGGAATCCTGAGTAATAGAAGAAACAAGAAGTCCTCAGTCCCCATCGCTCTGCCTGGGGACCCGCTGGACTATTATTAGCATGGGATACAAAATAGATTTGGTAAACGTTGGAAAAGCCTTGCCAAGCAGCGTTTCAGACATATGGTCTTTTGTAAGGGCCATGATCATTATAAACAAGCAAGATGTTCTAATTAAGAAGAAGTCTTTGTAAGGCAACTTGTTCTATAACTTAGCACTGAGATTCTAAAACAGACAGGCAAAACTTTGGGGGTTGGGTAACCCCTATTCCATCTTCCATCCAGACTCTTAATTAAGACTGAAACAGAGCGCCGCCATCTCTCCTTTGACCACTAGAGGGAGGGCAACTACGTGGAATTACTCGGCTAAGGGGATTGTTTCTCAATCCACAGTCACCCGAGCCTCCTCGCACCCTGGTGTTCACAACAAATCAATCTGTTCCAGAAACTGATTTTCTTTGGCTTTCAGAGGGAGTGGAAATGTAGGGGAATGTGCTTTATCAATGGATATCAGTCCCATATTTTATGTTCAGTGGGGTTATGGTGTGGATATTGTTTTCTTATTTTTACAAACCGCATGAAACACAGTACAGATCTGGTTGAATGATGGAATGAGGGAATAAATGGCTACTTTTCTCCTCTGCCCTGCCTTGTGCAGTGTGTGTGGATTTTACACTATGGGATTATCTCTTGCGAGTTAAAGAATTGAATCTTCATGACGATTTCATGGGATGGCATTTCAAGTAGAGGAGCTTTGATAACTTTTCCAACCCTAAAATTCTATGATTCTGTCTCTCCTCAACTGGAATACTAACGTCTCATGGACAAAGAACTATGACTTAGATGTAACCCCTACTGGCAAGGCTGATCCCTTAGGAGATGCTCTCTAAAGAGTCCACAGTTGAAATGATTGATAAGACTCTTGTTTATATGATTATTTGCCATCTAAAAGCACCGTAAAGAAAGGAACATAGTTTTGATTCTCAAGGCATGTTATTATTTCCTCAATATTTAAAAAAATCTGTTAAAACTCAGAACAATAGTGATTAAAGAAAATGGAAACACTACTCCTTCCTCCTCACTATAATCACCTTCCCTGACATAACATCAAACATGTGCACACATATCCCACACATCACACACACACACACACACACACACACACAAACACACACACACACACCCCCTAAGGCAAAAATCTTTACCAAACAACATTATGTTCGACAATAAGCAATTGTGGGGGGAAAAAAGTCTTTCTTATGCTTATAAAGAAGTAAACAAAGAGTAAAATAAAATTAAAAAAAACTGTTTATGATTTACTAGTAAGAGAGGTATTTATAGATCTCTTATAATATCATGTAATTAAAATCATAAAAGGTAAGACACTTAGAAAAGTTTAGAGATGATAGCAAATTTAAAAATTACCCTTCCTCTTTTTATTGTTCTTTTTTCCCCCCTTTTAAACAAAGGAAAAAATTGATGCTGAGGAATCACACTGGTGGTTATTGGTGAACTGGGAACAGAACTCAGGTCTCTTGGCTCTGAGTCTATTCCGTTATCTTATAGTAGAAGTATCAGTGCAAGCTCTCCTTAGCAGTTAGAAGTTGATCTTTCTAACAGATTCTGATGCAAAATTATGTAAGGACTTAGAATCTGGAAAGGAAGCTCAGTCGGAAAATATTCCTAAATAAAAAATGAACTAGGACTTAAAAAGCAAGCTTTCCATAAAGAGCATAATTCTAATAGAAAATAAAAGTGCCTAAAAATAAACTATGGAATAAGAAGACTTTGTCGTTACTAATTTAGAGCCCTTAATAACAAAGATATAGACATTAAATAAATACATTGTTTATATTCTGCTTTTGATTCAGTCACAGGAAGACCTATGAATGAGGGTGTATGGATAGAGTTGAGGCTGCTTTGTATTTAATTTGATACTGCCCCTTTAATATAAAAAAGTGCAAAAATATCAAAACTTACTATAATTATCTTAATACTAATAATGGAATTGCCGTCTCTGTTTGGTGAGACTACAAATTCAATTAATTCTAATGCTGGTTCCAATAAGCTCTTTATGAGTCTAAAGGGATTATTAACACAGCAAAGTTTGAAAGATTGAATCACAATAACAATTTCTTGCAAGATTTTTGAAGCTTTGAGCAGGTCTGCTTTCATGAAAATCATCATCTATTAACCTACTGCAGTAGAAAGCGCAAACCAGGAAGAGAGGGAGTAAAAACATGAGGAATAAAAGGTAGGGAGTGGAATTGGCATGCCTCATTCTTATTTGTCTGCCAAGTGAAAGTCAATGTCAATGTCATTTTTTTTTTTTTCTAGGCTCACCCTAAAAGGATAAATTCTGTTTAGGATCCATTTTATAAGACCAGGATACTCAACAAGACTGAAAAAGGCTGAGGCCTCTTTTGGGCCCCTGTATGCAATTGTAGATACAGTGACTCAATCAGTCTGTACAACTAGGCGCCAAGATTGGGCAAGTGTGAACTGGCACACCCAGTGGTTGTGCTGGTGCTGGTGGCAGCAGTGAGGGGTCATTCCATAATCTGGCACACACACATAAAAATGAAAATAATTATATGGGAAGCACCTTCAAAAGAGTAGTAGCAAAGTCTCTACTGGTTTAGCAAATGACTAATTTAGGTCAAAATATTACAAGTATCATAGGCAGAATACTCCCACTTAGGAATCAATACAGTCTTTAAGCAAAGGATGGCTAGAGGCAAGTTTCATCCTTAGTCTGAGTCTTTTCACTTAAAAAAAAAAAGTATACTAGGTTTTCATGCCTGAATTGAATGATTTGCTACTTCTGTTTCACAAGATTCTATAGGGGTCAATATTTTTCTAGTGTCATATTACATGTTATAAGGGTTGTGCTATCCTTGTTATAAAAATGCCTTCTGCTACTCATATTGTCTCATTTTCTTCTCTTTGGTATTCTAGTTGTATATATTACATCCCCATTGCTGTGATACATTTCTTTTTGCACAAGTCTGAGCTGTTTTTTAACCTCCTGGTCCCAAGGACAGGTCTCATGCATGCCTTCTCCCTGGCTGATTGTTCATGTAGTAACATAGTAACTAACCAAGTGTCTCTTTTCTGGATGTGTTAACTCCACAGGCACTACCACCAATACTGCCAGTTTGCTGCATGCCAGTTAGCCTAGGCTCAGAGCCAGGTGCTGCCTATGACATCTTTCCGCCTAGATGTGACCCCTTGTCCGCTCTGCTGGTGTCCTCTGACAAGTCTGTTCTGATCTGTAGATGCCTGAGGGCTGCTCGCTCAGCTTTGCTGGAAAGGGCTGGTCATTTCCTTTCCTAGTTAGGAACAGGATGGCAAAGCCTGCAGGCAAAAGAGCTATTAGAATGAGACCATTTCTTAAATACAATCAAGCCCTTTCTTTGCGGTCTTTTTTGTTTCTCTGCTTCCCCAAGACGCCTTTTTCATATCTATTTGGGATAAAAGTGGTGCCTTAGGCACTTTGAAGAGCATCTGAAGGAAAGGCTGGGAGCCTTTGAAAATCCTGTTGCTCCACCCTTCACTTTGCCAGGACTCCTGGCTTTCACAAACCTCACTGATGTTGCTGTATTTCCCTTCCATTAAGTCTGGTTTTCTTTCTGGAGTGAGATGGTCAAGGAGCTGGGTGAGTTGTTTCGTGGAGCAGGGAAACATTTTATTATATTGTCCTTATTTTGAGTTATAAGGAGGGGAACAGTGTTTAGAAATACCACTTATCTCCAGTAACATAGAAATGTTACATTCTGTTAAGTTTGACTACGAACGAGAAGAGAAAATGGAAGTGGGGAAGAAAACAGACTTTGTGGGTCTTGAGCAGGACAGTTAGACCAGCGTGGTCTCCAGGCAGTTGGGCTCCCCCTGTCTTCCCTTAGCATGCTCAGAGTTCATCGCTGCATTTCTTTTCTGGCCTTTGGAATCAGAAGACCCAGAGGGATGATTTCTTAGGTTGCCAGGTTTCATCAGGAGACAGATGTAGGAGCACTTTTGGCATCTCTCGCATATTGTTACTTTCAGGATCCTGGAGAGAGAAGAGGCGAGGAATAAGAAATCAGAAGGGTGAACAAGGCAAACAAACAAACAAACAAAAACTCACACAACGGTTTAGTGGTTAGCAGAGGGAAAGGGGAGAGGGAAGGTAGAAAGAGTAAAGGGGGTCAATATATGGTAACAGAGATGTGACTTTGGCTGGTGAGCACACATTGCGATATACAGATGGTATGTTATAGAATTATACACTTGAAATCTATATAATTTTGTTAACTGATATCACTCCAATAAATTTAATTAAAAAAAATAAATGCAAAAAAAGTCAAAAGGGGAAGTGAAGCCACCCTGGGCATCCCTAGAGTGTGCCCTCCTACAGAAGGTTGTCCCATGCACAGTGCCATCAGGAGGTGATCTTCTCAAGACTCTGAATTTGATAGGCCCTGGAGCTGAAAAGACTCCAGGATCATGACTGTTGAGAGAATTGTGGACATTGAAAATGTCTGGTGGACCAGAAGACCTATAATATTATGTGAGCGATAAAGTCAAGAGGTAGAGCATTGAAGCAAAAACTGTTCAGATAATTCCTGAAACCCACTCTCAAGAAAACGGTTTCTGAGAATGAATGGCTGCCCAGTGCCTTTTCACCTGGTCTTGAGCTGGGACGTTCCCAGTGAGCCAAGAAAATAAATAACCTTTGGGTTATTTGGAGTAGAAGAGAAGTTGTCCACTTGGTCTCAGCCTGACTTAGTGATTCTGGTGGCTAGTGGGGCAGGATAGAATCTGGGATAGCGAGAGAACGCTGAGAGAAGGGATGCCAAGAAGATGTTTTTGGCGATGAAGCAGCTGGCATTCTGCTCTCATTGAGATTGGCTGGCCCAGGAGGATCCTAATTACTGCACAACTGCTGCCTCCATAATCACTGTGACAGGAGCAGTGTGGGCTGGAAGGAGATGTGAGATGGAGCTGGTTGATGCTGAAGAGGATATTGGAATCGTAGTTCCCCCACCCCCCGCCCTGTCTTCAATAAGGAGGCTGTTGCCAGCTGCCTAAGACTGAACCAGCTGCCACCAAGAAAAAAAGGCCAACCCCTCCTGCCTCATTTCCAGGGGGTGCACCAGCCCCAGCCTGCAGGTCTCTCTCTGGACCTGGTGGCCAGAGGAAGTGGATGAGGGGTTCAGAGAGATGGAAGGAGTGGGGTGAAGAGAGAGAGAAAAAGAGAGAGAGAGAGAGAGAGAGAGAGAAGAGAGAGAGAGAGAGAGAGAGAGAAGAGAGGGAGAGCCGAGCATGAGACAGCACACATGCGAGCGAGCTGGGCTGGAAAATAAACCTAGATTAAAAAAACAGTGAAACAAGAGACTTCTATTGAATTATCTGCAAATCAAAGAACTATGAAATTTATCATTTCGGGATATTGATTAGATGATCTCTTCGATTTAAGTAACCAAGAAAAATAAAACAATTTCCCCCTTCCTCAGCCCTTATGCTTCATCTGATTTTTTTTTCCCCTTTGAATAAATTCCCAGGTTTAGGAATGAAGTCTTTTGGATGGTAACACACAGACAGTACCCTTGAGGTCAACTTTCCAATGAGATGTGAGACTTAGCTGGAGGCTTCAGTAGGTTTTCAGGGAAATCCAGAAATAATCCAGGGGTGCTAGAACTAGGGTGAGGAGGGCAGGCAGTGATGATAAAAGATGTATGCCCTGCTTAGATTTGCCCATTTGTTGTCTGGCCCTCAGGAGAATACCAAGATTGGCCATTTATAGGGACTTCTGATAAGGTGCTGGCATCCTCTGCAAGTCATATTTTATAGGGTTTTCTGGATTCTGATACCAAGGAAACTTCTGGAAGAAGAAAAAGCATAACGGATTTGTTGGCTGATTTCGTTCCCTTTGGAAGACAGGTGACTGGTTACAACATAACACTAAGTCCTGGAAAGCCCACTTGCCATGTTGATGGTTAGAGTGGACTCACTGGGAGAGAAATCATATAGAGTTCCAGAATTTAATGGCTTTTTATTCCATTAAAGGAATAAAATGTTTGTTTGTTTGTTTGTTTTTAAAATTCTCTTTCATTCAGCACAGCATTAATTTTATTAGCTTCTAGCTCTAATGCATTACACTATCATACCATTCCTTACTATGTTGTACCTTTGGGTTCCCATGAAACCAGTCACTCTCGTAGCTTTTTTTTTCTTTTTCTTTTTTTTTTTGGATTTCTCTCTAGATTGTGGTTCTTTTTCAGTTGCTTCACAAGGTAGTGGGCAAAATTGAGAGTGCTTAAGCAGGGAGGCTGAGATGTTTCCATCCTAGTTCATTGTATAAAGAGCCACTACAAAATAACCCTGGTTTTTGGAGCACAAACTTTCGTTTCCTAGGCCCTTTTGTTTATTCCCTTTAAATCCTTTTAGCTTGATTTATGAGTCTAAATGTGATTCTAACAACCATTCCCTCAAAAAAACATCTCTCACACAATTGTTGTGAGAGGCTGCGATTTCGCCATGAACATTGTTGAGACTATTTGGAAAAAAATATGGCTGGAGTCTCTTTTCCACAATTCCGGGAGTGTTGTTGTAGGCCCTAGGCTTTGACGTTGCCAGTAGCCATAAAAGAGAATTTGGGATTTTGACAGAGAGGTGAAGTTGGGATTTGGAAAAGGATGGACTATCGTTTTTCAGATACTGTCACCACCATAACATTTCCCATATGTTCCAGCTCGAAAAGGCACAGAGTCATTAGGATGGTGCTGTACTATACAGTTTTCACAGGTCAAGCTGTGAAACCATTACTTTTCCCCTTAGATGATAATCCAAACAGAACATGTCAGAAAGACAGGAACACAATGGGTGTTGGCATTTTAATGAGTATAGTTTTGTAAACAATTAGAAACATGAATTTGGGAGGCAAAGATTAATTAGTAGAGTAAAAGACACACAGACACAAACACACACACACACACACACACATATCTCCCATGCATCATGGATCAGTTTACTATATGTTCTCACATGCAATCATTTATGACATTTTGAGGAGACACGATGGAGGCCATGCATTCTGGACAGTCTGCTGTTGACATGCACCATTTGCAAGTATGCTATCTTCCTTTCTCTGGGTCTTAGAATTTCTCCATTCCCACCCTTGCCCTGTGTGGTTTCAGTATTGCGTAGCACACATGGGGGTGAAGGTAGAGGCGGATGTTTTCCTGTTTTCTAGCTTTGCATACAAGCTGCTTCTGTGCTGGCTTAGTTCTCTATAATTTTAAAACTCTGTTTTCCATCTGAGCTAAATAAGTTACATACAATGTTATGTGATTCCTGCAAAAGAATAAAATCAAACTCTGATCTAACACCATACACAATACTATCTCAAAATTAATCAAAGACCTAAATGTAGAATCTAAAACTGTAAAAATCTTAGAAGAAAACATAGAGCAAAAGCTTTACAACATTGGATTTGGGAGTGATTTTTTAGACATAACATCAAAGGCACAGTAGAAAAGGAAACAATAGAAAGAATAGACAAATTTGTCTTCATAGAAATTTAAAACTTTTGGGCATCAAAAGACAATGTCATCAGAGTAAAAAGACAACCCATAGAATGGGAGAAAATATTTGCAAATCTGATAAGGGATTAATATCCAGAATGTATAGAGAACTCCTAAAACTCAACAACAACCAACCAAACAACTGAATTAAAAATGGGCAGACATTTCTCCAAGATGTACAAATGGTTAAATAAGCACACAAAAAGATGCTCAACATCACTAATTATTACGGAAATACAAAATCAAAACTACAATGATGGCCACTGGGATGGCTACTAACAACAACAATAAAGTAACAAATGCTGACTAGGAGATGGTGAAATTGAAACCCTTGAGTGATGTTGGTGGGAATGTAAAATGGTACAGCTGCTGTGGAAAATAGTATGATGATTCCTCAAAAAAATTAAAAATAAGGTTACCACATGACCCAACAATTCCACTTCTGGGTATATACCATCAAAAATTGAAAGTGAGGTCTCAAAGAGATATTTGTACACCCATATTAATAGCAGCAGTATTCTTTTTTTTTTTCCTGCAGTGCGTGCTATTCTTTTATTAAATTAATTAGATGGCATTGGCTAATAAAATTATATAGGTTACCAGGATGCAATTCAATAATATGCCATATGTATATTGCATTGTGTGTTCACTATCCAAAGTTAAATTTCCTTCCATCAACATATATTTGACCACTTTTACTTTTATCTACCTGCCCCTCTTCCATCTGGTAACCACTAAGCTGTTGTCCACATCCATGAGTCTCTGTTTGTTTTTCTCATTTGTCAGTGGCTGTATTCATGATAAGCAATCCAGACTCCATCAACAGATGAAATAAGCAAAATATGGTATAGACAATGAAATGTTATTCAGCCTTAAAAAGGAAGAAAATTCTGATGTATACTACAATGTAGATGAACCTTGAGGATATTATGCTAAGTGAAATGCTAGTCACTAAAAGAGAAATACTGTATGATTCAAATTATATAAGGTATTTACGATAGTTAAAATCACGGAGGCAACAATAGAATGGTCATTGCCAAGGATTGGGGACAAAGAGGGAAAAATAGGAAGTTATTGTTTGATGAGTATAGAGTTTCAGTTTTATAAGATGTAAAGAGTTATGGAGATGGATGGTGATGATAGTTGCACGACATTATGAATGTCTTTAATAACACTGACATGTACACTTAAAAATGGTTAACATGGTAAATTTTATTGGAAAAAAAGTTGGAAAAAATTGGAAAAAATTGAAAAAAAAGTTATGTGATTTTTACCCTCTGTACTCTAATTGGCTTTGTACATACATTTTAAATGTGTATACACATTTTTTATCACATTTTATCAAGTATCAAGATCAGAACACAAAACTAGGTACTGTGATGATCTCATATCTGTAAAAATATACAGAGAAATTTATGCGTAATATAACAAAATGTAAACAGTGGTTATTTGTTGATAGTGAGCTCATGGGTAATTTTTCTTTTCTGTAAAACACTTTCCTCAACAAACATATACTATTTACATAATTATAAAAATAGTTACATAATGAAAAATTGTCATAAAATTGATATTTTATATTTAGAAAATGCTGGATGTGTGTCTCTTTTACACCCAGTCAAAAGAATGACTGAATATACCTGAATAAAATTTGGGAATCAGGCTCCTGATAAGGTACACCACTAGTATGAAATAATTTCTAAAGATAAATAAGATATGTCTTAACAGTATTTTAACTTCTAGTGCCTTTTGCAGGCACATAATCTGCCATGAATTGGAGGCTTGCCAGCTGGGGTAATACAGCTTAACAAATGAGGTTTATAAGCCTTTCTTCAGTTCATATTGTGTAGCATTTTCTTACGGAGATCTAAATACCACAGCTGGTGAAGTGGCAACATTAATTAGCACTGGGAAGTATGTTGGGGGATAAGAAGGAAGTTACCAGAACTGTCACGGGCTATGATTGCAGGTAAACAGCAGGTGGAAAGGCAGGCAATGTTCTTTCCTCCATCCTTTGAGATGGTAAATAATATTAGTTGGATCATGTGTGTAAAGGAGAAAAAAATTTGCTTTAAGAGCTGACCACATAATTTTTTTATGGGAAGGTTTTTTTGTTTGGCTTGATATCTGGGTTGACCATTTTGGTTGAGGAAAAAAGATCTCTCATGGCTCAGATGTATAAGTGAGAAAAGTCTTCACTGAATGACTCTGAATGAGAATTGAATAGGACACTTTGACTATGAGTATGGGCAAGTGAAGTAGACAGGAGAGAGAAGAAGCAGGATGGTGTGTGTGTGTGTGTGTGTGTGTGTGTGTGTGTGTGTGTACTGTTAGTCATGGAGAGAGTCAATAGAAAGTAAAAAATTCTGCAGTGGTGATGAAGTGATAGTGGTGGACGATAGCCACAGAAATTTTCAGAAGGGTTACAGAATTTTGTCTTCTGCTGACCTGTGCTACATTGTGAATTACCATCCTAACCTCCTTAGCCAATATTACCTTGAATTTTGAGTAAAGCGTCTACTACACACCATGGCCACATGCGAGTAGTCTTTTTGGAAAATCAAGAAGAAAGGGCTATATTCCATGAATGGGTTGACATAAATAGGAAAGACAGGAATGACCGCAAGAAGAGAATTGTAACCAAAGATGTCAGGGTAAAATATAAGTCTCCCAAGAATCCCTAGAAATATTGAGAGGCATATTTGGCTGCCCATTGCAGTTAGAATGAGATTTGTGATCAGAATCTCAAAGGCAATGTCACCCCAGTTGATGTTATGGTTGCACTTTTACGGAGGCAGATATTTAATAGTTGATACTTCAGATTTATTGATTAATTAATTTTTAGTTAATCAAATGCCCGGTCCTGGAAAAAGCTCAATCCAAAGTTTGGATTTTTATCAGTTGACAGGTTTAGTCTTTCTCTACTTATTCTAAGCAATACAACTTGTAGCTGAGATTTGCTGTTGTTGATAATCTGTATTCCTGCCAATATTTAAAAAATATAGGGCTGAGAAGAAAATAACCATGAAGACATTTAATCGGATATAAGAATGGGGTTTATTTCTCACTACCAGGTCATGTTTTCCAAAAAGTCTTCAGAGAGTTTAAGCTGATTAATATTTGTTATGTCAAAACCACATAATCATAATTCAGCCCATTAGTATTGCCCATGGTTTTACAGCACAGAGCAATCAATTCATAACTAAAATTTTATTTGTTTATTGCTCAAACAAATAAAAGAGCAGAATTGGAAATTATGTCTATGCTGTTGGTCGTGATTTTTTTGGGTTCTTATTTTCCCCTAGTAATTGAAGTGTTGGATTCAGGATATTTCTCGTTGTGAGAGCCAAATCCCTGAGTATTATAATGGAGTGTGTCTTGACTATCAGCTATTAATCAAGGTATATAAAAGTGAAGGTGAGAGATCTCATTTTGTACAGTTAAGTTTCTTATTCATAAGTTTTTGAGGGCTTTCTGTTTTTAGATGCCTTTTTCCTGTTCCACTCTGTTTTTTATTAGATGATCTCATTTTATTGGAACCAATGAGGAAAAATGAGTACGCAGGGATTATCTGTGCTTAAAAATGCACATTTATGGAAGTGTAACTTCAGGTTGAAGTATTATTAGACAAACCAAATATGGCATACTAAAAAAGTAGTGGAAAGTAGGAAATTTGGCTTTTACTTTATATTTTATTTCTCACAAGCTCTGGGATGTTGGGCAAGTCACTTAGATTTTCAACTCTTCATTACCTAATCTGGATAAGAATAGTAATATATGTCCTACCTGAAGACACGGATTGAAATAAATGATTACCTGCCTGCCCTAGCTATATAGCACTTTCTTTCTATAGCCTCTTACACTATTTTTCTTCATAGCAATTATCACCACCTATTTTTTACTATATGTGCTTATTTTCTGTCAATCCAAATAGAAAGTAATCTCCATGAAAACAGGGTTCTCTCTGTATTATTGTCAGTGCTAAGGCAGTGACCTGACACACAGTGTATGATCAATAAATATTTGTTGAAAAGATGAATGCTAGCTGTTAGACCCAGGCTTATAAAACAGAATCTGATGCAATATGGTGGAAGCTCTGTTGTAAAGATGCCATGCTTCAAATCTCAGTTCAACCACTTTCTGGCTGTGTGACCTTGGGTAAGTTAATTAGCTGCTTAGGGCTTCAGTTTTACCTTTTGTTATGGGTAGAATGGACCTGATAATAGTACCTAACTGAGTTCTCATAAGAGTTAATAGAATAGTTCATGTAAGGTAATCAGCACAAGGTCTGAGTTCATTGTCAGTTGTTGCTATCCATTTCTGGATTTATAAACATGGACTCAGTTTTTCCAAGCTAGAATGAAAAAAATTAGATGATGTCACAATAAAGACTTACAATAAAAAGGTTTGGTGTTGTCTCATAACACATGCTATTTCTATGTAGTCCCACCTTTAAGGTGTAGTTATGTTTGTACTTTTGAGGAGGGAAGAATATAGGCTGAATGAAGATTTTTTTCACAGGGTGACCTCTTGTTTCTATCTTATTGTCTTAATGTATGGTTAAAGTGACAGGACAGTGGTGAGCCAAGCCAAAGTAATTGATGAATTACTCTGAAGCCATGGGTTCTGAAGAGCTTTACAAGACCACTATTAAAGTAGTAATGAAGATGGGGAAGAGGACAAAGTCAGGTGGCCCTCAGCTTGTGTGAGACTTAGCAGGATAGCGTTGTGCCTTTGCTCAGCCCGAATCTGTTCCCTTGGCTTTAGATCCATGGAAACCCTGATAGTAGAAGGAGATCAAGGATTTAGAATAAGAAAGGAAGGAAGGTAACATTTACTTAGCACCCTCTATTTGTTGGGTACTGTTAATAATGTAAAAAGTTATCTAGAAATGGTAAGGGATCGAAACCTATTTGGAGAAATAATGACTGAAAACTTCCTAACCTGGAGAAGGAGATAGACATACAAGTCCAAGAAGTACAGAAAGTCTCAAATAAGAGAAACCCAAAGAGGCCCACACCAAGACATACCATAATTAAAATGCCAAAGTTTAAAGTCAAAGTGAGAAGCCTAAGAACAGCAAGAGAAAGGCAGCTAGTTACTTATAAGGGTACTCCCATAAGAATGTCAGCTGATTTCTCAACAGAAAGTTTGTAGGCCAGAAGAGATTGGCATGAAATATTGGCATGAAAAGCAAGGACCTATGACCAAGGTTGCTCTACCCAGCAAAGCTATAATTTAGAATCAAAGGATAATAAAGAACTTTCCAGACAAGAAAAAGCTAAAGGAGCTTATTACCACCAAACCAGTATTACAAGAAAAGTTAAAGGGACTTCTTTAAGAAGAAGAAAAATAATATAAAAAATATGAGTAATGAAATGGTAATAATTGCATACCTATCAATAATTACTTTAAACGTAGGTAGATTCAATGTTGTAATCAAATAACATAGAGTGACTGAGTGGAGAAGAAAACAAGGCTCACACATATACTGCCTACAAGAGACCCACTGCAGATTGAAAGACATACACAGATTGAAAGTGAAGGGATAGAAAAAGATATTTCATGCAAGTGGAAGTGAATATAAGCTGGGTAGCAATACTTACATCAGACAACATAGATTTTAAAACAAAGGCTATAATGAGAGACAAAGAAGGACATTTCATATACAATAACCAAGATATGGAAACAGCCTAAGTGCCCATCAATAGATAATTGGATTAAGAAGTTGTGGTATATCTACCTAATGGAATATTACTCAACCAAAAAAGGAATGAAACCTTACCATTTGCAACAACATGGACAGATTTAGGGCAATATGTTAAGTGAAGTAAGTCAGACAGAGAAAGACAAATACTATATTATTTCACTTACGCGTGGAATCTAAAGAACAAAATAAACAAAAGAGAAACAGATGCATAGATACAGAGAGCAAACCGATGGTTGCCAGATGGAAGGGGATTAGGAGGTAGGTGGGTGAAAAGTGGTATGGGATTAAGAAGTACAAATTGGCAGTTATGAAATAGTCACAGGAATGTAAAGTACAGTATAGGGAACATAGTCAATAATATTGTAATAATTATGTATGGTGCCAGGTGGGTGCTAAACTTATCGGGGATGGGGGATCATTTTTGTAAATTATTAAATGTCTAACCAGTAAGTGGTATTCCTGAAACTAATGTAATATTGAATGTCAATTGTAGTTGAAGAACATTTTTTTATCTTATCTAGTTTATAATAACTCTCGAAATAAGTGTTTTGCTTATTTAATAGTTAAAGACCTGAGGCTGAGGAAGGCTTAAATACTCACTTAGGTCAACAGCAAGTAGGAATGGTTCAGGAGTTTGATTTTCAGACCCCTCTGATTCTAGAGGCTGTGACTTCAATACAGAATTCTGACCCCCAGAGACAGGGTCGCCCTGATGGCTTGGTACTTGGAACTAAGAAACCCATGTGGAGCATTGGCAGGAAAAGGGGACACTGAGCCAACTGCCTTCTCAGGTGGCTATTACATGTTTCTGTGAGGCTCAGCGTCCAAAGTAGATACAGCCTAAGGTAAAACACATAGACTAGTGGAGAAGCAGACTTTTGGGAACCAGGGAAGCCTTTCCTGCTCCGTCATAGCCCCTCGTTCTCCAAGACTACATACTGATTTAGGTATTCTTCCTATACAGTCCCACAAGTCACTCATGAGTGTACCTAGCTCTGTCTCTGACACATTGTTTTCTATATGTCTTCTTTTGTGTCTGTCTTCTACTCTAGTATGTGAATCTCCTTGGGTGTAGGGAGAATAGTTTAGTCATTTTGTTCTTACTACTCAATACACTGTCTGGTGCTCATGGCTGCTAAAAGGGTGGAGTGAGGGAAATGGATGGTAGTAATAGTTGAAGTTGGCCTTGAAAATCAGCAATTCCTGCTTTATTTTCTGTTATTATGACTCTTTTTTAATATGGCCTTTTCTCTTCCTGCCCACTACCCTTCTTGCCTGTAGGCAGGAATAAACTTGGCAGCAGTGGTCCCAGAAGTGAGGTCACTGTTATCTCTGCTAGAATGTGTGGGAGGAGGTGGTGGACCCAGGGCTATTCCGTGTCATAGTTAGTCTACTGTAGGTGTAGCCAAGAGATTATGCAGAAGCTGCTGACTTGAGGAATGCAGGGTATGTAAGAGACCATATCCAGTGACTATAGGAAAGAAACAGACTTAGTATGAAGGTTACTCCTTGTGGCATTTTTTTTTTTTGTTAAGCATCATATATTTATTGACTGCTAGCAATTTTTATGTGTATAATATTAACTCCTGCCCTGAAGCTTAGATTAAGGAGGCAGTGTAGTGGAGTAGTTATGAGCTTGGACTCTGGATCCTGTCTGCATTTAAACCAGTTTAAATGGTTCCACCTGGTTCTGTTTTACCTTGGTAAATTTTATGTAAACTCTGTAAAATGGCAATGCTCTGAGGATTAAATGAGTTAATACATAGGACACACTTATTATAATTATTATCATAATGGGATCTTCAAAACTTAACAGCAATGTCGTAATGCAAATTTCAAAACTTTGCCTGTCAAACTAGATACACTGAACCCACCATACACATCAGTTTCCAATGCTAAAGAACTAACAAAACAAAACCAAACCCAAATGACTAATAAATAACTTGCATAGTGCAACAATCATTAGACTCCCCTAGATTTAGAGTTAAAACTCCTACCACTAGAGCAGGATGATCTTGGAAAAGCCCCTTCAGGCCCTAATTCAGTTTTCTTTTTTTAAAATGGAAATATTGAATTAGATCAAGGATGGCAAGTAAATGTAAGCAACCTGCTAATCCACCCTCTTGTGACCATGGAAAGTGTGGCTAATAGATAGCACATTTTCCTGCTGCTCAGAATTTGTTCCAACACTGCTGTCCAGGAAGCCATTACCAGTTGACTGATGTTAGTAAATAAAATAAAACTGATATCCTGCTATAATCAACAGGACAAGTAATAACAAATGTTGGAGAGGATGCAAATTGGTACAGCCACTATGGAAAACAATATGGAGGTTCTTCAAAAACCTGAGAATTGATCTACCATATGATCCAGCAATCCCTCTACTAAGTATTTACTCCAAAGTCTTGAAAACCCGTATCTGAAAAGATATTTGCCCACCGATGTTCATAGCAGCATTATTCACAGTGGCCAAGACATGGAAGCAACTGAAGTGCCCTACAATAGATGGTTGGCTAAAGAGGTTATGACAGTACATATATACATGGAATATTACTCAGCCATAAGAAGAGATGAAATATTGCCATTTGTGACAGCATGGATGGACCTTGAGATAATCATGCTAAGTGAAATAAGCCAGACAGAAAAAGTTGAAAATCACATGATATCACTTATATTGGAGATAGAAACCTAAAAACAACCAAGGAGCAGGACAAACAAATAGAGACTCATGGACATGGACTATAGACTAGTAGTTACCAGAGGGTGGGGATGTAGGAAGAAGGAGGAGGTAGATAGGGTAAAGGGTGTCAAATACGTGGTGATAGAAAGAAAGCTAACTATGGGAGGTGAACACACAGTATATATATTCACACACACATATATATGCTTTACTGTTGAAGTGTACAGCTGAAACTTATTGGAGTTCATTAACCAATGTCATCATAAAAAAATATTTTTAAAAATTTCAGTAACAAAAAACTCCAAAAACTGATATTCTACTCATAGCTCTTGCAAGTTTCTTCTAGCTCTGTACTTCTGTGATTTAATGACTCAGAGTAAATGTATTAGAAGTTGATTTTTGTAGATTTAATATAGCTGCTCTTGGGAACTCTTCAGGAAGCCAAAGGGCTCAGGGAAATAAGAGAACTTTCTTCACAGTCAGGATAAGAAAAAATTCCCTGAGTGCTTACTATAATCCTTATGTTTCAAAGGGAAGTCTTGTGAGGTAAAGGAAGGCCCAGGAAGGAGGAAGTCTGGGTGTTTGAAATTTGTTCTCCCTGATATTGCCCAAATCTGCTTTTCAAAGGCTCTAATATGCCTCATAGGTGGGCACCAGCATTTTGTACTTGTAATGCTGAAGATGTTGGCATGTACTAATGGTTGATTTTTGAAGCCTTTACACAGGAGAGCTTCCCAAGAACAGGGCTGGTTTCTGATCTATGAGTTGAAAGGCAATCTACATAGGGGAGTATTTGGAGGCCAACAACCTTTTCCGGCTTCTATATGTCTTTATAGATGTTTTGATCAGACATTTTTGACCAGAGGCTAAACACCTCGGTAAGAATGGCTTTGTGACAAGGTATTGTTTATCTAAAGATTGGATTCCAAACCTATTTGTATAAATATATTTCAAAGAGTGGTGATGTGGATGTCTTTAAAAGAATGTCACACATTTTGAGGGCTTTGGTGCCAAGTTCTCTTCTGCTCATGTTATTGGGATTTCAGTTTTACTCTGGAACTGGACAATTCTGGAGCACTCATTTCTGTTCTCATATGTTTGAGAACTGGTAGATAGCGACACCTGAGATATTAAGCACTGTAGAACCAGAGAAGAACACTGTTTCAACAGTGTCAGGAAAGAGAATTTCGAACTACGTCCTTAATGAATCTTATTTCAATCACTTGGAAATTTTCTTCCAGTGTCTGAAGAGCAAGATTGCTTGCATACATGAAAAATAGACTGAATTTGCTTACACTTAACAGGATCAAGCACTAATTTCATCTCTCCCCACCTGGAGAGAAATGTTTTGTGAAGGCTCTGGGCCTACAATTCCAAATTCCCAGAACCAATGCAAAGCTCTCCACTCCTTTCTGTGAGAGCTGTGAATGGAAAACCTTTGTTACTTAGGTCAGAGGTGTTCTTTGTCTTTTGTTTTTGTTTTGAAGTAACTTTATTGACTGCACAGAAAGTCTTCATGCTCATATTATTTACACCATTCATGACTGCATATTTTCTTTGGTAATTCTCTAAAAACCACTTTCCATGCTGACTATAATTGCAAAGAATCCTTTCTCTGGGAAGTGCTGGTACTGCTGAGCACTTTTGGGCTTTCCTGAAAGTTAGATTGTTTAATGTCTTCGTTTATGATTGTTTTTTGAAACAGGAAAGTCTTTACTTTTTTGTGGTTTATGAGACAGTGGGTGAAAGTAGAGCCAAAAAATGGTAAGCAAGGAAATAAAGTAAACCAGTTATTGGTGGGTAAATGAAGTGTGTCTTTGGGTCTTCTAGTTCTACCAGTTTTGTAAATGGTTTCCCCTCCCCTTCCATGTGTTAGCATCCTTATATGTTTCTGTCATTAAGTTTGGGAAAACTTTGCTTAGGAAAAGCAAAAGGACCTGATTTATTCACTAGCTCTAAGGGGCAAGTGACTAGTTAGTCTTAAAGTCCCTCCTTATTTGGACAGAAGCCTGCTCTATTATTCCAAATTACTCTGTAAGTAGCTGATTACACACCATGATATTCACAGGGGCAGCTAGTATTTTCTGAGCACTGATTATGTGTTAGGTGCTATGCTAGGATAATCTTGTGCTTCCTCATTTAGTCCCACAACACCTTTATGCATTTTGTATCACTACATTCCCATTTCATATATGGGGCTTTTGACACTTAGGCTAATTAAATAACTCAAGTTTCCTTGGCCCATGCAGCCAATACCTGGATGAGCTGGGATTTGACTCTACATGCCATGCTTTAGCCAACTTACTATCAGCAGTATTTTAGTATTTTTCTGGAACAAAACTTGATGAAGCTTGTTTGATAACACAGTCAGTGAAAAATCATAATTGATAAGACACATGGAGGTAGCTAAAGTTTCTTTTGTTCATCATACAAACAAATGACTTAGGACCTATTCACTTGGGCCTCTGCTTCTTCCATTTGATTGTTTCTGTCTTGAACTCAATGGATTCTCCTCGCAGGTGTGATAAGAAATCCAAGAAGGAAGCAACCCTGGAGAAGAAAGGAACTGTGACAGGTTGACAATGATGATGGAAATGAAAAAAACATAGAGGTAGCCCTAAAGTCTAATCATGAATATTATACTCCAGAGGGAAACTTTAATATTAAGCATCAGAAGTCAACCTCCTCATCATCTCACATATTGGGCATATAATTTGTGTGGGTATTACAACTTGAATCTTCTTAGGTACCTCTGGTTTCTGACACAGCAGCAGCCTTTGAATCGCGAAGCTAAGTGTTTTGCCCCAGCCGCTTAATCTCCAGAGCAGCCGATTTATAGACTGGAGGAATTTTACTTGATCTGTTCTAGCCAGACTCACAGTTATGCCTTTGTATCAGGAAGCAGCTTTGACTCTCTGTTACTTGGGATGGGTTTGCCGATATGAATGAACTTTTGTGGATCTGCATCTGGATCTTCCTGAAGGTGCTTGAAACAATGGTGAACAAATGTGGGAGAGTGAGGACCTATATTGTGTAGCAAACCGAAGGCACCAAGGAGCATGCGTTTGTTGCGAGTTAAAAGGTTTATGCAAAGATTTTCTTGGTAATGTCTAAGATTTTAATAGGGTAATTAATCTTTCTAAGTGTTAGTGCCAGATTATGGGATCAGCCATTATCCCTGACTGCAGAATAATCCTTTGTGTGTTGCTATGAGCAGGACTAAGTGAAGAGAATACTCAGGTTGCCAAACAAAGATATGGCTGCAGCTAGCTTGTTTAGGTTTTTAAATGCATTTCTGATGCAGTTAAAGAACCCGTGTTTCTGTGGGACTATCATTGCCTTTTAATAGCCATTGAGTTAAAGGGAAAGGCAGAGAAATAAATTTACATACTTCGTGCTTTGTATTCCTTAACAACTAATTATTATTATTTAAAAAATAATGACAGTCATATTCATTGGAGACTGTATTTGAAGCCGGAAAATACAATTTATCAAAAAGCAAGACTTCAAGAATAAGGGCAAAGGTTTTCATCAAATTCTAAATGTTCTGCCTCTTTCTCTTTCCTTACTCTAGGTTAGATGAAAGTGGCCAAACAATCCAGCAAGTAAACCGAAATCGAAAGGAAAAGACAGCAGCAGCTAATGAGAGTTGGCTATAACCTTTATGCAAGATTGATTATTTAATATAGCCTTTCAAAATATTTATTACAAATAGATGGCTTTTTTTCTTTGTAGTTTTTACATGTATTTAAAAGAAAAATTTCGGAGCATACTATACCATGTAAAAGCCCTGCAGGTATAATGATCATGTTACAATCCACCCAATGGCCTCTGCTCTGGCTTTGCTTGAACTTCTTGACTTTGATGAAGATTTTGGCTCTGATTGTCTAAACAAAGCAGTTATTCAAAACTATATGTCTATTGGTTTGGCAATTGGTTGTAATTACCACTTATTTTCTCCAGATTGCTCCAACTATTTTGTTTACATGCACTCTTGTAATTCTCAACTGTAAATATCATTGCCTGGATAGAAAAGATTTCTCCTTTGAGTAAGTAACTCCTTCCCTGTTGGTGGGGCCACACCCTTTGTGCTGGCTTCACTGTTATGATTGGCTTCTGACCACAGGAGGGATTACTAGGTTTGTTCTTTCTTGAATAACGTCTGTATTTTGATGTTAAATTCTACTTATGTTTGAGATCAGCCAGAGGATGTTGGTGGGTGGTAGGGAGACATTCTATAACTTGTTTGCCTTTTATATAGAAATGATATGAGAATGATGACATATAAAATGTAACTGGTGTTTTCCTGTGTAGGGTGAGGCAATGTGTTTTATGGAGAGTTTAAAGGAGTGAGGAAGAACTTGGGCTGGCTGTTCCGGTGATGTTAAAGCCACATCAGTGCTTTAGTTATGTCTAGAGCAGTTATATAGTTATATCTCTATCAAGGTGTCAAATTTCCAATACCTGAGCTGATGATGGGAGGAAGGCCAATGAAGACAGAAGTGCTCATGAAAGTGAGAGGATGATCAGGATGCATGTAACTACCAATCAGCTTGCATGCCACAAAAAATGGTTCATGCAGAACTTGGGCTGGGTGCTGCCAAAGTAGCCTCTGCATATTAAGTTATGCTCTCAAGTAATATTCCCAGACTGCTGCTGTTGTGGAAGAAATTACACAAAGATAGTCATGATATTATTCAATGAAGGTCAAATAAGTTATGTTTTCCAGCCAAAGAGGTTTAAAATGTTCTCATTGTCATACCATGCAGAATACAGATCATGGGGGAGGAGGGGTGAATCAGGATAGTACTTGTAAAAACGTGAGTGAGAGAGCTGCAGCATCAAGCATCATTTCTGTTAGTTAGTGAAGGCAACAGGCAATATTTTGCTCACTTTGCACGTTTTTTCACAGCCTATTGACAGGTGTGAGGTACTATCTTATTGTGGCTTTTTAAATTAAGTTTATTGGAGTAACAATCGTTAATACAATTATATAATTTTCAGGTGTACATTGTAATTTGATATCTGTATACTCTATTGTGTGTTTACAACCCAAAGTCCAGTTTCCTTCAGCTACCATATATTTGATCCCTTTTACCCACTTCACCCTCCTCCTAAACCGTATATTTGACCCTCTTTACCCTGTCTACCTCCCCCTACTTCCCCTACCTACTAGTAACCACTAGTCTATAGCCCTCTGGTAACCACTAGCCTATAGTCCATGTCTACGTTTGTTTATCCTGCTCATTTGTTGCTTTTAGGTTTATATCCCACATGTAATTGATATCATGTAATTTTCAACTTTTTCAGTCTGGCTTATTTTGCTTAGCATGATTATCTCGAAGTCCATCCATGTTGTTGCAAATAGCAGTATTTCATCTCTTCTTATGGCTGAGTAATATTTCATTGTATATATGTACCACAGCTTCTTTATCTAATCATCTATTGTAGGACACTTTGGTTGTTTCCATGTTTATTTGTTGGCCACTGTGAATAGTGCTGCTGTGAATTTTGGAGTGCAAATATCTTTTCAGATATGGGTTTTCAAGTCTTTGGTTTAAATATCCAGTAGAGGGATTGCTGGAACCTCGATACTATTTTCCATTTCCTCTTCAATACTTGTTGTTACTTGTCCTGTGGATAACAGCTATTCTAACAGGTGTGAGATGGTATCTCATTGCGGTTTTGATTTGCAGTTCCCTTAGTTAGTGATGTTGAGCATCCTTTCATACGTTTGTTGGCCATTTGTATTTCCTCTAGGGAGAAGTGTCTGTTCAGGTCCTCTGCCAGTTTTTAATTGGATTGTTTGTTTTTTTTTTTGTTGTTTGAGTTGTATGAGTTTTTTGTATATTTTGGATTTAGGCCCTTACCAGAGGTGTTGCTTGCAAACATATTTTCCCACTTGGATGGTTGTCTTTTTACCTTGTTGACAGTTTCTTTTGATGAGCAGAAGCTTTTTAGTTTGATGTAGTCCCATTCATTTATTTTAGCTTTTACTTCCCTCACCTTTGAGGTCAAATTCATAAAATTCTCTTTAAGTTCAAGATCCTTAAGTTTAGTTCCTATGTTTTCTTCTATGCAGTTTATTATTTCAGGCCTTAAATTCAGGTCCTTAGTCCATTTTGAGTTAATTTTGGTGTGTGGTGATAGACAACAGTCTAGTTTCATTCTTTTGCAGGTGGCTTTCCAGTTTTCCCAGCACCATTTATTGAAGAGGCTTTCCTTTCTCCACTGTATGTTTTTGGCTATTTTGTCAAAAATTATTTGCCCATATAAACATGGATTTACTTCTGGACTCTTGATTCTGTTCCACTGGTCTGTGTGTCTGTTTTTCTGACAATACCATGCCGTTTTGATTATTATCGCTTTGTAGTATAAGCTGAAGTCTGCCTTATTCTTTTTTCTCAGGCTGGCTTTGGCAATTTGGGGTCTTTTGTACTTCTGGTTTTTCTTTTTCAATCTAGTGATCTGAGTGAAGATCACACCTTGCCTTAGTTGTCATCTATATTTAGTTTCTTTTAACCTGAAATGATTCTTTAATCAGTTTTTGTTTGTTTGTTTATTTGTTTTTTTAACAACAACAGTTTCAAAGAGTCAAGTCCAATTGTTTGGCTAAATTTGGATTTGTCTGATTGTTTCCCCATGATGAATATCAAGATAAGCATTTTTTTTTCAGGCAATAACACTTGAAAGGTGATGTTATGTATTTCCCATTACATTAATCAACAGGAATATATTGTCAAATTGTCCTATTATTATTGAGGCTGACATTTAAATTTTTTAAAAAATGATCTTTCTGGACAAAGACATTTAAAAGCCATGAGAAATACTCTAAGGAGAAAATCATCTGACTCTGATTATCCTGTATAATTGTGATAGAAAAAGTCACAGTCAAAATAACTTAAAAGCCAATTTTGAATCACTGTAAGCAATGTCTTGCATAGTGGGCATTTAAAAATTGCCTTTATTTTTAAAAGTGTGGTATGCGGGCTTTAGATATCTCACTCGCAATGTAGTTTTATTAAAAAATATCATACATTGTATCAGAGTACAATCTTAGTTTCTTCTTGCTTCTATACAAAATTGCTTTTACCCCTCACTTCATCCTATGTATTTCTACATTTTGAAATATGGAACATCTCATGTTATTTTCTAATTGGAAGAATGCTCAAGGATAGCTCTAATATATTGTAAGGCCCAAGTCAGAGTAGCCCAAGTGTAGAACAGTATTATTTCTGAGAGCACAGTTTCATAAAAGGAATTCAAACTGTTAGGTGTGTATTGAGATGTACTGCATTCATGTGAATTCTGTATTCAAGACTCACAAGGGCATATTTCAGAAGTGAAGAGGTTGGCTGCTTTACATATGGCAGTGGATCTTCTTTTATCTCCCATACTCAGCCAAATAAATCAGTTTTGCATGTTGAAGCTCTGCAATCAACTAACTGTGATTCAACCATTAACTTATGAAGAAAAGTTTGACTGCTTACCTTTTGAGGAGTAGTTATAAAACCTATAAGTATGACTGGAAAGACCCAATGGCAGAATACAATTGGGCATGTATTTTTTGGGGTGGTGGTGGTGGACAGAGGGATGTTCTTTCTTAGATCTCACAGATTATGCCACGATTTGACTAATTCATTATCTTTCTTCCTCTCCTATTATTCTGAAAATGTGATCACTTCCATGATTTTTTTTTTGACTACTTGAAGGGCTATTATAAAAAATATGCCCAAATTCTGTCGATTTTGCAGAAAATAGAACCTTTCAACTCAGTTTCAAAAATAAAGCCTATTACTGTTCTTTCACTTGGAAAAACCATTTACACTCTTTGAAAGAAATTTATTATCTAGTGTGTCACAACCATGTTAATTTTGATGTGTTTTCTTAGGCCTTTTTTTGGTCAATGGAAAATTTTGTTGATTTGTACTATATAGTTATTATATATAGAATATACACATTTTCTCTTTTTAAATCAAAAATTATAAAAAGAATTTCTCTTACAGAAAATTCATAATAATTGTAATTTTAAGGTAATGAAAGAATTTGGAGATACAATCATGGAAACTTTCTAGGTAATGAAAGAATTTCGAGATGCAATCATGGAAACAATATTGCTCATCTTTAAGGAAGATGGTATTTTTTAAAATGAGCAAAACTATAGGATCTAAGCTTACTATGCTAGTATTTTGATGGCATGCTGGCAAAATTCTTGATGTTGTTTATGAGAATTCTTCACAAAGAAGTGACCTGTTAGAACCAGAATGAGGCCATAAACAATCATTTATGCCAAATTAACTATTTTGAAGAGGTCATTAGATTGAAAGATGAAGAAAATTCTGTGAACATAGTCTATTTTATTTCTGCAGGGCATTCATTGGAAACTTTTATAATATTCTTGTAACAAAATAGAGAAGTATAGGCTGGGTGATATTCTGTTAAGTGGATTAACAGCTGGTTAAAGAGCTCACACAATAGGATACTGATTGATGGGAGCTTCAAGCACTGTTCAACAGGGCTCCAGTATAAGCTATAGTTTAATGAACATTTTTCTAATTACTAGGATGAAGAGATCAAAGCCTTCTTATCAAATGTGCGCAGGTCCCAAACTGGGGAACTTAATGAATATGCCAAATGAAGGAATGATGGAAATCATGGTAGTAGGAATACATGTAAAATATAATAAACTTAGATTAAAACAAAGAATTGAGAAATTGTAAGACGGTTGCAATTCTTCATGCAAGTAAAAAGGATTGGGTGTCTTTATTGTCTGAGAGCTCCAAACACAGAAAGAGAATATGCTTATTTGGATCAGTCAACGTTCTCTAGAGAAAACAGAACCAATAGGATACACATGCACACACATTAATGGAGGTAGGTGGGAGTGGGGTGGCTGAAATCAGGCAGACCAAAACTCCTGGAAGGAGTCAATATTACAGTCTGGAATTGGAATTCCTTTTTCTTATGGGAATCTCATTGTGGAGGGTTGTCTGCTTTAGTCAAAGTCTACCCATTCACAGCAACATCTAGATTGGTGTTTGATCAAAAAATTGGGTACCATAGCTTAACCAAATTGACATAGAAAATTTACCATCCCAATATTATTCATGGAATATTGAGCTGAGGTGATAGAATTATCATATGTAGATCAGTAACGGTCAATATTTACTGTTCTCTGAACTGCTCAGAGCACATTGCATAATTTGGGTTTAGTTCTGGGTAACAGTTTATGAAGCTCATTTCCACCAGAACAAGTTGAGCATTGAGATGATTGAGATAGTAAAAAGCTAGGAAAACATTTCGTTTGAGGAAGAGTTGGATGAACTGTTATGCTCCTTATGGGGGTGGGGGTGGGGGGGAAGATCTAGAAACGCTCTATTAGTCAGAAAGCTTTTGGTTGGAAATGACTCATACTGACTTATACAAAAAGTGACTTATGTAACTGAAAAGTCTGGAAGTAGACCGGGCATAAGGTTCAACTGATATTGAATCATGTCATCTGACCTCTTTCCTCTGTATCTTGGCTCTGATTTACTTGGCTTTATCCTCAAGCAGAAATCTCTCCTTGAGGTGGTGCCTGAAATTTTGTACTTGTGTCATTCTAGGACTGACAACCCATAGCAAGAAAAGAACTCTTTCTCAAAGGTTCTGTAAAAACAACTGGAATAGTGTCTCACTGATTTAGTTTTTGTTAAATGCCCAGTTAAAAACTTAGCCTTGGGCAGGAAATTTGTATGTGTTTTTTGGCAAGTCTGTGTCACATACTCATTCCAGCATGTGCACCTCCAATCTCTGCAAACAATCACATGGATTAAGAATAAGCAAGGTGTGGCTAAAGGAAAATTAGATGCTGTTACCAGAAGGGATGGATGGGAACTGGCTAGGAAAAACAAAAGGACATCCCTCACCATGGAGGACTTAATAACTATTTTTTAAGCATTTGTAGGGCTATAATGTATTAGAAGAATGAGCATTTTTTTTTCTAGTATCTCCAAAGGGAAGAACTGGTGTCAGTGGTCAGAAGTGAAGGGGAAACAGATTTTTTTCTCTACATAGGGAATAATATTCTCATAGAGTACCAGAATGATGTGTGTTGTAAGGTAACCTGTATTCTGTCCCTAGAAGAATTTATGCAGAAACTTGATGGATATTATAGAGGCAATTCCTGTTTGTATTAAAGAATTGATATGTTAGATAGTCCCTTCTGTTTCTATGACTTCATTATTCTGTTCTCTCTATACACATGTGTGCCAGTGCATGCATATAACCTTGTGGTTATTATATCCCCCAGAAGGGAAATTTAATCCAATTGCCTGATAAGGACATTATTTAATGTCAATTGTGTTTGAATTGTTACTTCTGTGCTTGCTGAATTGATTCCACCTTTCTAGTTCTTGATAATACAGCACTACCGAAGACATAAATAGCTACACATGTAGCAAAGAAGATATAATGCTGACTAGGGGCAAAGGAATGGGAAGACATATGGGCAGGGTTCATTTTATCCTGGTATTCAGGTCACTTCCACAAACAGATTGAATATTCAATTTCTACTTTATATTTTAGTTCTAGAACCAAACATGGAGAGAATAGTAGACTATAAGGAAGAAATAACACTAAAGGGGAGCCCTCAAAGATAATTCCATCATCCATAACACTAGGCTCTTCCTGGCATTATGACTAATAAAGCTCAGCTAAAAACATGTTCTAAATATTTTTATGTGCAAAAAATAGGAAATTGTAATAAAATAATGGCTGTTATATCAAACCATGGCTGTAAAATGCCCTTGGGACAGAAATGCCTAATTATGAAATAAAATAACTTTTGTATCCCTCAGGCAGTGTTTTCAAACTATTGCTCTCTCCAAAGTAGTCACTATAATTAGTCCAATTCCCCAGAAGAAATGAAAAGTGTACAGGAATTCATTTAGGGCTGTAGCTCAGGGCTGTGTCTTGGATTAAGACCAAATGGACTATTAAAATGTGAGTTTGAAATAAGTATATTGGCATCATGGGTCAGAGGAATACTTCTAACAGGAATTACTTGACATTATCTTTGAGCCATAATATTTGTATATTTGCTTTTCAGAGGTAAGTTGAGAATTGTGTATTCTAGGAGGAGTTGGATGACCTTTGATGGAAGCTTACTCCCAGCACTGGTTTGCTGTGCCATCTTTCCATGCTCAGCTTTCTTAGTTCTTAAGTGGGGCTAAAAATGTTCCTACCTATTTGGAAACATTAAGGCTTTAAAAATAATGAATGGGCATGGAGAGAAAATATCAAGATTTCTCTTTGTTTCCCCTTGAAATATTTTAAAGAACTATAGTACTTGATGAGGAAATATTCTAGAATTATAAAAATCATTATTAGGATAAGTATTTTAAATTTTACTACCTAGAATTTATCCCTACTAAACTATTTCTAAAGACATTTATTTAAAATTATTTTGCACATGATTTGTTAGGAAATACTGTTCTTGCTGTTTTAAAGGCAAGCTGGGCAATATAACATTTTAAAAATGAGTTGAATGCTTTCTAGCTTCTGGAGATCACTGCCCTTTTCTCAAGTTAGGTTGCTGTGCCTCCTATGTGGATTTCCTTTTGTTGACTTTAAATTGATATCTAGGGCCCCATCTTCTTAGTTTGGTCTCAGAGTGGGAGTTTAATACAATCTGTGTTGGTTAAGGTCCTGGCAGGAAATTGGGTAATTCGAACAGAATTTAAGGAGAGGGCAATTGACAAGAGTGTGTTCAGATTGTAGAGAAATTGCAAGATACAATCCAGAATGACTAAGGAGAGGAGGAGTTCCCAGAGCCCTGGAAGAAAGAGACTATGTGGAGAGGGATGCTTGACAGGAGCTATGACCTTCAGTTTAGGGACAGAGACATCCTATGTTGGAACTACAGAGAAAGAGCTGGGTGAATGACTACCTGACCTCCATCTTCTCCTCTTTCTGATTTCCTGTCTACTCTAGTGCATTCTCCTTATTGGAGACTGCAAGAAGCTTGCTGATGGAGTAGTCTCCACTGATCTCTGATTTTCTGTCTACTCTGATGGGTTTTCTCTAGAGAATCCAACTGGCAGCCAGAGTGTAAGAAGCTGATAGAGTGGTCCACACAGGTCAGTCTTGCAGGACACACAGTGAAGAGTGCACAGTGAATTTGGATGGGGCTAACAGAAGAGATCCAGCATGATCTGTAGCAGCATACATTTTCAAAAGCAGAAATGGAGTAATATATAGGCTTCTACTGTATTTGACTAGATTTGAAACAAAACCTCAGAGGTGGATGTGGGAAAGTTTTATTGTCTTATTGCAGAATAAAACACATTCAGGCCTTTTTAAAAGAGATGTAGCTGAGAGTTTATCAAGCCAAGGCTTGCTGCAAAAAGCCCTCTGCATGACCCAGGCTTGAGTCCCCTGCTTGCTTGTGTCTGGTTTTATTCTCATCTTCTGCAACATGAAAGCAATTTGTCTGGATTAGGAAATATCACCTATTGGGAAACTTTGAAGGACACTTGTCTTAAAGCCATCAGACAGTTTTCAAAGACTAGAGATAAGAAGGGGACATTAGAGGACTCAGAGGCACTGAAGGTGCCAGCTCACAATAAGGATGATTTTAAAGATTATTTATGACAAAAAGGAAAATCCAGGGAGGTTTTGCCCTTTCTTTTTTCCCCTCAGAAAATATGATGAAAACGAAACATTTAAAAATGGTTAACACTAAGTCCAGAAAAACAAACGTATTTTTTTTTCATTTTTTTCTTTTTCGTCTAAATTCTTCTGCTAGGAAAGTTTTCTTATTTCTTAGTGATTGGATTAACTTAGAAAGGCTAAGTAATTTCAATAATTATTTTATAATTATTATTTGATTATACAGTCTTAAAAATCAATATAGCAAACATTATAATTTTATAGAAAAGCATATATCTTCAAGTATAATATCTTTATGTATTTAAAGGGTATCCTTTGAAATACACAAAGATACATAAATACATAAAGATATGTTCATTTTTATTTCTTCCTAATTTCCATTTCTTCTCTCTCATTTACCCCAAAGCTCAAATCTGGGGAAAATGATTTTGATTAACTACATGGGTTCAAAGTTTTCATAATTTACTTGTGGATCGCAGATATATTTTGAGACTACATACAATTTAGTAAACGTATTCTGTAAACATATTCTGAGTCTTGACTAGAGAGGAGTTATATGGATCCAAGGTGTCCTTATTAACCAAAGGAGCCATTCTTTAAAGACAGGTATAGGCAGAGCCTAGGAAAGCCCTTCAGTGGTATGGTCATCTTTCAGAACCTGCAGTTTATTTTACAATTAACAAGTAAATGGATACTATTTAAATTGTAAACTGGGCACCTGCAGACATTAGTGACATGTGTGTGTGTGTGTGTGTGTGTGAGAGAGAGAGAGACATTAGTGACGTGTGTGTGTGTGTGTGTGAGAGAGAGAGAGAGACATTAGTGACGTGTGTGTGTGTGTGTGTGTGTGTGTGTGTGTGTGTGTGTGATGCACCTTTGATACAGAGAACAGTATAGAAAATACCTCTGGCTCTGAGATGCTTTCTAAGAAGATAAAATAGAATTTGGTCCACTAGATTGGACATTCAACTCAGGCTATCATGGTGATTGAAATTTTGTGTCTGCCTCAGAGCTGTGAGTTCACAGAGTTTAGTTCCTGGATTGCTCTCCAGATTACTCTCCAGTTTATGAGCCATGGAACTGTTTTTTGGTTTTTTTTTTGTTTTTCTTCTTCTTATTTTGTCATAGAGGTCACAAAAATTAGAAAAAGATAATTGGAAATTAGCTTTCTTCAAATGGAGACTGACGAACCCTTAAGGAGAACTGAGGTAAATCTTACCCTTTGTTTATTTGAAAGAGCTGAGGAGAAAAAAGGCTTGTTGATATTTCAGAGCATACTTGATTTTACAAAAGCTATCAGTATAGTGAAAACCAAATTGTAGAAGAGAAGTCAGTTCATTTCACTGTCTCCTTTTGTTTAACTCTCCTTAAAAAGTCACTAAGAAAGCATGAAGTTAAATTGATGTGGAATTTACATTCCAAATAAGAAAGTGGGTTATTTCAAAAGCTCTTTCTGTGTGATGTGGTTGATGTGGGAATCATTGGAGCAGAGTTTTTTTTCTGGTTTATTTTACTTTTTTGATTGGATTTGGGAAAGAGATGTGGCTGATGTTTATTGGATTACATTAAAAAAATTCATACATGAAAGCAGAGCTCTATCTCTTTGAAATTGATGTGTTTTTAAAACTAAAAACAAGCATTATTAAGTATATAGCCATTTGAGTTGGAGGTGATGAAAACCTGAATGAAAAGGGCAGGAGTAAGAATAAAAAGGTGAGATGAATGCAAGAAATATTATGGAAAAGAATTGACTGTATATTCTGGCTGAAAGGCAAATTGAAGAAAATTCCAGTGCTTTGTGTTCATGGGTAATGGAGAGAATCATATAAACATTAATAAAATGTTTGAGGGGCAACTTATCTATAGAGGATGAAGATGAAGTGAGGAAAGGATATGTAGTAGAATCCTGATATTTGCAGATGCAACTTTTGTAACATCCAGTATTACATAATGACATTACAATGCTTTATGATGTATTAATTTGTAATGGAGATGATAGCTCCTTCCTTGAGTTGTGAAGATTAAATGAGGCAACATATATAAGGTGCTTATGGACAATGATTATGAATATCATCATCATAACAAAATATTAAGCAAATATTGAACAATTCCTATGTGCCAAAATTTTTGTAACAATTTTTACATATATTAACTAATTTAACTCCAATGGCTCTATGAAGTAGTTACTGATATTATCTCATTTTACAGATTAAGAAATTGAGTATTAGTGGAGACAACTTGCTTGAGGCTACATTAAGTGGTCTCGAAGTAATCAGGTAATCAGGTATTCAGGTCATCAGGTAATCAGACTCCTGATTACCTGAATACCTGTAAGTAATTCAGATAATCAGGCTCTAGAATTCAGCTCTTAATCACTCTCTATTGTAGATGCCTGGGCAGAATTTGAACTGATAATTCTACAAGATTGGATTGCAGTAGTAGATTTTCAGTTATTAGGTGAGCCTAGCTAGCTGTCCTGCATCCATACCTCAGTCAGTAAATCTCATGAGTTTGAGGGTGCTCAAAGGATCCTGGGAAAGACAATGAATCTATCAGCAGGAAAGAAAAGACTTTAATACTTCATGTAAGTTATAAAGACACATGGTCAATTCTTTAAAACATCCACAAAAGGATTCATAGTAATGTAATCATAATTTTCAGCTCTCTTGATGTTAATTTATTTTTTGAGTGCCTATCACAGTGCTAAAACTGTAAGGCATTTGATGGGGAGGAAGAAAATTCCTTCTAACAAGCTTACTGTGTAGCGGGAGAGACAGGTGAATGAAGTGCAAGTAATACAGTTGACATTTGAACAACATAGGGTGGGTAGGGGCACTGACTCCCCTCCACCCCCGACTCCCCAGTAAAAAATCTGCATATAACTTTTGGATCTCCAAACAGTCGGCCCTTCACATCTGCGGAATCAACCAATCAGGATGGAAAACAATATTTCATTCCATGGGCTGGGAAATCTGCGGTTGGGAATGCAAAAATACTGTTTTCCATTAGGGGTTGGTTGAACTCACAAGTGTGAAACTTATGGATTGGAAGGGTCGACTATATTAATAGGAAAACAACAACAACAACAACAACAACAACAACCAAAACCCAAAAAGAACGAACCCTGCGTTAAAGTTTTAAACCCGTGTACAAGAGTCAACCGTACTAGGTGGAGGTAAGTCTCAGAAGCGTATTAGCGCTGTCTACTAACTTGTCATAGGAGGGTCGTATGTAATACTTTTTGGAAGAAGTGATGCAAAATGTGGAACTTGAAGGATGAATAGATCAGTGTTGGTGAAGATCAGAAGGGAAGTGGAGAAGTGGGAGAAAACAGGCTGTACTTGTGAAACTGCCAAATAGTTCAATTTGGCTGAAAGGTAAAATTTACTGGCATGGACATCAGGTAGAGATAAAGCCAGAGGAGTGAGCAATGGTCAGCTTGCAAAGGTTTTCTAGGTTACTGCGAGGAGTTTGATTGTTATCTTGAGGGCAGTGGAACTTGTTGATGTGATTTAAGCAGAGAACTGCAATGGCCCAGAAGCATGCTTGCAATATATCGAGCATACAGATATGTGGCCTAGTAGTATCTTGAAGGCCTTTGGGGGGTACATTTTTATTTATACCAAATTTATATTGAGCAATTGTGTGCACAAAGAGCTTATAAACCATATGAAGTTAAGATAAACTTGCACCTAAATTTTAGCATGCAGCATGCCCTTCTTTTCTAATGGAACAGTTTTTATTTTGGTGCAAATTTAAGGACAAATGTGCGCAGATTGTTTCACTACAAAATCACTAGCTATTTGACCTGGGAGGCAATTTAATTTAACCTCTGGTCTTGACTGTGCTCTGTGAATCTGGGGCAAATCAGTAAACCATCTTAGGCCCTGATAGTTTCTTATCTATAACATGAGAAAGTTGAGATCAGCATTAAAGTTTCCGCTGAGCTCTAAAATTCACCTATGTGGTTTGAAACTTTTCAGACATTTTAGTTATGTGAAAAGTGACTAAGTTTTAGTACACACTGTTCTTTTATGTTTTTTCTCCCCTCTTGGGTGATTTCAGTGGTAGTCTTTGTTGCAGAGAGGAGGTGAAATGACAGTAGGATATTTAAGCTGAAGAATTTGGATGCATTCCCATGTGTTACAGATGAGGACACAGAGGCCCCCAAGTTATGTGATTTATGCAAATTCTATCAGTGGAGCAGCAGCAGAGTGAAGTCCAAAGCCACAGGGGCTTCTGAAACTAACCCAGTTCTCTTTTTACTATGCTTTGGGGGTCTTTTCCCTCGCTATATTTGTAAAAATATATAAATATATGTAATACATATATGATAGATTATGTATATACAGTATATATATGTAATAACATATGTTTTGCTCCCTTATTCTTCGTGAATGATGCCTTCTTTTGTACTAATGTTTTTCTCTCTGGTTTCTCTAAAAAAAAAAAAAAGATTCTTTTTCCTTCTTTCCTTATCTCTGGTTCTCTTAAATCAGTACCTAAATGATCTTCCTCTTAGTTCAGAAAGCTGGCAGGTTCCAATCTGCAGCCTTTAGATAGCCAGCTAATTAAAGGGAAAGCAGGTGTGGATGGGTCTATTCATCCTGTAAATAAGTGCCAAAAATTAAAGTTATTGGTCTGTGAGTGCTAGCAGGTGGAAGCACTGTTTTTATACCTTTAATAGAGAAGGGGATAAGGCGGGGGTTTAGGAGGCCTTAAGGGTAGGGAAGAAAAAAATGACTTTTTATGACTAAAAGCTCTTCAAAAGAGAATGTGTCTTTTTCTGAATTACTGTCTTGTTTGGGATTAATCCTAAAGATATATAATTGCCTGCCCTAAGGGTGTAATGTTCTCTGAGCAGGGCTCCATAAACTGTATGGCCTGGGCAAACATAATTCATGGTCTCAAGCTGATGCTTACTGGAGTAACTCATGACTGACTGCAGACATAAGTGCCTGTGTTCTTTTGTGATTTCTCTTTTCCATTTTTTACATATGCTCAAATGCCCAGAGTTCCCTATCCGCAAAACCCTTAACTTAAGTATTGAGGAAAAAAAAGTATGATCTATTGTAGCACAACTTAATGCATTACTTAATGAAGCGATTTGGAAATAAAATTTATATGAGGAAAAGAGTTCCTGGGAACATACTTCTCCCTTTGTCATTTCTTTTTTCCTCCTGATTTTTCCTCTTTTTTTTCTTTCCTTTGTGTTTAATAATTTGTTTTAGCATTTCTTAACTGGAGGATGTTTTTCAGTAGGGTGTTATGGCAGAAGACTACAAAAGCATTTTATATTATGCACTCAAAATATATTAATACATGGCTGAAATGCTAACCCGTACAATAGAATAATTATAGTGTATCTTCATTGAAATTGTACACATGGCTTTGTGATCACACTCATTAATTTAGATCCAAATGAAGCAAAATTATTCTGCATGGCTGCTAAGTTAATTTAAATGATATAACTAAAGAAAAGTTAAATAAAGAGTGATGGAAAATGAGTTTGCTGCCAGGCAATTAGGTCCAGAAGAAGTGGTTCACCCATCTCCCCAGGCTTCTTGGCCTCTCTTATCTGCAAAGATTATTCATGTTATTGAAAAATTTTGTCCATTTTAACTGTAATTTGGAATGTCTTGATGCAAGTTCTGAGGGATCTTCTTTACAGCGATTTTTGGCGGGGGGGTTGGGGTGGCGGGGAGGAGAATAACCCACTGATAAGATAGATACTTTTGCACCATGATAGATGCTTTTGCTTGAACTATTCAAATATCCAGGTAAAAGAACACAAGAACTTTTCTATTGATGTGAGTCTTAACTTCTGGTAGAATGGGAAAAATGCTATGTTATAATTGGTGGTATTTTTAGGGGTTCGAACATCTTACAAGTAAAGTACATATTGTATATCATCTCAAGTAGATGAAGAAATAAGCTTTTTTTTTTAATTGAGAAAAAAAGGTGTTGCCATGATTTTCTAGTAGTATGGCAATGTATATATGTATTTATATATGTCTTTGAAAAAGCTATCCTGTTGCTTTCTCCCTTATTTTAGCCCATTTGAGATTTTGAGAGTGATAACTAGTTTCAATTTTGTGATCAGTGGGATGATAGTTTCTCTTAAAGACAGAGGAATAATTATATTTCTATATATGAAAAGGAACTGATTTTGAATTTAAATGCCATTTCAAAGTATTCACTAAAGTCTCTGTCCTTCGTTTACTTAAACTTTCATTTCTGTGAGAGAAAAGCAGATTCAATTCAATTATAAATAAAAAAAAAATTCACTGGCCTAAATTCCAGAGACACAAAGATAAATGGCAAGGCCTCTATCTTCCTGACTGCTTGAATCTAATAGATTGAAAGAAAGAAAAAAAGAAGAGTACATGGGCAAATAGTTAACAAACTCTGCCACAAGCCAGGAGATGGTTCAGTGGTGAGTCAAAGAGAAATACTTCAACCCCAAAGACTTGAAAACCCATATCCAAAAAGATATTTGCACACTGATGTTCATAGCAGCATTATTCATGGTGGCCAGGACATAGGTGTGCCTACGATAGATGATTGGATAAAGAAGCTATGGTACATATATACAATGGAATATTACTCAGCCTGAAGAAGAGATGAAATACTGCCATTTATGACAATGTGGATGGACCTCAAGGTAATCATGGTAAGTGAAATAAGCCAGACAGAAAAGCTGAAAACACGATATCACTTATATGTGGGATATAAATCTAAAAGCAACAAAGGAACAGGACAAACAGAGACTCATGGACATGGACTATAGACTAGTGGTTACCAGAGGGTAGAGGATGTTGGAGGAGGGGGGAGGTAGATGGGGTAGAGATGGTCAAATATAGGGTTTGGGGGAGGGTGAAGTAGGTAAAGGCGATCAACTATATGGTAGCTGGAGGAAACTGGACTTTGGGTAGTAAACACACAATAGAATATACAGATGTCAAATTATAATGTACATCTGGAAATTATATAATTGCATTAACATTAACCAATGTTACCCCAATAAACTTAATTAAAAAATAAAAAATAAAAATTATGAAATGTATATAAAAAAGAGAAACTTCAAATCTAGGTGGCAGTGGGACGAAGACAGCCTTTATGAAGAAAATGTAATGATTTTGGGGAGACATTTCTTCACTTAGGGAAATGAGAAGAAATTGAAGGATAGAGAGCAGTAATATGAGACATAGGGAACCATGAGGATGATGCAATTCAGTGAAGTATAGGGAGGGGAGAGTCTCTAGAAGGACAAGACCAACAAAGTTAAATACAGAAAGGTGGCTGAGTAGGACAGACTATTGAATTTGGTTTTCAGAAGATCGTTGGCTACTTCAGTATGGTGATAGAGACTGAAAACCTACAGAAAGTGCTTAGGATGGATGAGCAGGATTCAGAGTGCTACTCTTCCAAGGTGAACAAAGAATGTTGAGAACATTTAGAAAAAAAGAATCTTTTGAAAAAAAATTGGTTGTAGATATTTGAGCCTTCCCTGATAGATTTACCCAGACACTTTTCACTGATGGCCCCTCTTCCTTTAAGCATCACTCCACCAGTGATTCTCCATCATTTTTAGGATTATCTGGAATAGAGAGGTCATTTCTCAGTGGGAAATTCTTCTTTGATATACTGACCATGAACATCTCCCTTCTATGTAAGAACTTCATTTGCATGTTGCCTTTCTGTCATGTTTCTGTGTAATAAAAAGTGGTTGCTACCATTGGTCAAGTTAGAGGTCATGATTCTGAAATACCGCAACTCATACATTTCTTGGCTATAGGGAGTAGGAATGCATTTAGCTGCCACATGAAGATAATGAGCCAGTTAGCTAAGGAGCAGATTTCAAACCTCTCCCACTCCCCTGGAATCTATTAATAAATTCCCTTCCATCTGTAGGGGTCCATGCCTCAGTCTGCTTTGTACCTCTTATATTCATTTTTTCACAAGAACGAGTTGTGAAAACTATGTAAAATTTGAGTAATATTTTTTGATCAGAGGAGTGGAATGGAAAGAGGAAGAAAGGTAAAGAAGATAATTTAATGGAATAGAACAATTTCACATTTCAAATTCATCCAACCTCTTCTTTTCATTTTCGTTATGAATGGAGAAAATATCTATTTCCCCTTTACCTTTTGTTTATCCTGCTATTGATGATGTTTTTCTTTAATATTTCTTAGTGTAGAAAAAAACACTATCAAGAATTCAAATAAATATATAGTTTACCCTGTTTCCGAGTTTCCAAATATAGCAGCAATACTTTTTGGCACTTTTTTTTTTTTTAATTTAACTCTTTAGAGTACTTCATTTCTTATCTCTATTCTGTGCCACATGATTTATGCAGTCATTTTCTTGGTTTAAGGCACTTGAAAAGAAGGTCTTCTTTTGCATATCAAGGGGTGTATGACGTTCCAAACGTTCTCTCAGACATTATGAGATCACTTGTGAGAAAAGTGCCGCCTCAGCTGGAATGTTGTAGCTGTCACTGACTTGTGGAGACATCAAAAGGAAATGAAGAGAGGCCAAAGACGGAAGAAAGCAGTCATTTCAAATATAAGGAATCCCAAGAACAAAGTTTTGCTCATTTATTGTTTCTACAATTTTAGAAAGTTAATGCCTAGGGTTTTTCCTTGGCTCCTGTTTATGTACAATGATCTTGAGACGGGTTTTCTAGCAAATCGTATGCTCAAATATGAGAGTAATTCATGAGAACGTATTTATTCAGTGACTCATTAAAATTACATTTACATTTTTACTAAGTTATACAGTTTTGATTTTCTATATGAACTGTTTGGTATAGCATTATATATTGTTATATTTGCTTTGGAATATTTATTAGGAAGCTGTGCTATTTCCTTTAAATTGTTAGTCTGATTTTGACTTTTGTTACCCTAATATAACTGTCTTCCTTGCCTCTCTCCCCTTCTATTAGTTCTAGTCCCCTACCCTTTTCTTAGGAAGGTAAAATTTACCTACATTTAGGAGGATAAATTTAAATAAAATTGATGATGCTTTGCCTTGCAAAGTGTGCTCTGTGACTAGTTTCATAATTCTTTCCCAGTACCTCTACACCACTCTATAGCTTTACCATCTTCCTATGTTAACCTTCCACCTCTGATCCTGACCTACTTTACTCTGGCTTTTGGTTCTGGAAGTACATGGTAAATAGTTTCTTTGTTGTGGGTTAACTTGTGTCCCCTTACAATAGATATGTTCAGTCCTAATCCTCAGTACCTGTGAATGTGAGCTTGTTTGGAAGTAGCATTTTGCTGATGTTAGCAAGTTAAAATGAGATCGTGAAGGTTTAGGGTGGGTCCTAGCCAATGACTGATGTCCTTGCAAGAAAAGGGACACAGAGAAGACAATATGGGAAGATAGAGGCAGAGATTGGAGTAATGCATTTACAAGTCAAGAGTGCCAAGGATTGCCTGCAGCCACTAGAGGCTAGGACAGAAGCATCAAACAAGTTCTTTCTTACAGCTTCCAGAAGGAATTGATCTGGTCAACACATTGGTTTTGGACTTCTAGCCTCTAGAACTCTGAGATAATAAATTTCTGTTATTTTAAATCACCCAATTTGTGGTAATTTGTTACCATAGCTCTAGGAAATTTATATACCTTGCTTATGTACATTAAAGAAAATTATTTAGTTTTAACAAAAATAAAATTGAAACTAGGTAATGGTGAAGCCTATTATTCAGGCTATGGGTTGTGAACAATAGAAACTGATATTGGCTATTTTAACTAGGCACTAGAATAAAATTTATTGGAATGATAGAAATGGCTAATGGAATTAATAGAAAAACTGGAGAACTGGGCTGGAGACCAGGGCACAGCAGCAACAGCCATGGTCATGCCATAGGATCAGTTTTGGAACATCAGATTTTATCTGAGCTACTGCAGTAGAAGAGAACTGAGCTCAACTTCAGACACAGCAAAAACAGCTAAAAATTTGTAGCCAATAAGTGAGGTGGATACGGATGGAAAATTATGAAGAGGATCTTGATCAGATATCAAGAGTGAGGGGATTTTTGCTAAACTGACTTAACAGGATTCTTTGCTAAAATTGAGCTTTGCAGATTGAGGTTGAGGTTGAGGTTGATGCCTAGTTGAGAAGAGGGCTCAGAGGAGCCTGACTAAAGTTAGGTCAAGGAAAGAGTCTTATAATCCATCACACCAAAGGCAAGGATGGTCTAGTTATCTTCAGAGTGATCTATTAGGAATTTGAAAGGGGCAGGCAGACCTTTTAAATGAATCTGCCTTGGCTTGTAAATGAATGTGAATTGCCACTTGTTGGAGTTCTAAGTAATGTAGCTTTGATGTTATTTACCTTATAGGATTCAACCTTTGTTTAGATTCTCCTGTAATTTGTTTAATTGGGCAAAATTGCCTTCCTTTTTGATGTTTACTTTTTCTTTAAGTCTCCTAATGTTCTTTAGCTTCTAGAGAAGAAAAGATAAACTCATACTCTGTGCTGATTTTCTTCATTTGTACCTTTCAAACCAGTTCTCTGCCATCCTCTCCCAGCTCCATTTCCCAGAAGGCTACTCTGTCTGGACCAGCTTCCCATTGGGGCTGGCCAGTGGGAGGCACTGGCAGGAGATGACAGGGCAGAAGGATAGAACGGTCTTGCTGTCTACTTTGGTGGCATGATTCTGGTAGCAGATACATCTTCTATGCCCATGGCTCGTGTCAAGGCTCCAGTTCTCCTTGGGGCCCTGTGACTCTATTTCTTTCTTTTGTCCATTTACTCTAGGGGTGGAAATGGCTTCTCCTTTAATCCTGTTCATAACACTGCAAATAATCCCTTCATAAGATCTCTTCTGAGGAGACATCAGGCTTGTATCATTTTCCTAGAGACTTATTGGGACATTGGTCCAATTGTCTCCACAGTTAAATGTTCCCTCTACTTAACCATCAGTCTTCCTATTTTTCAAAATTCTAGTCAAAATCTACCTTCTTTTTAAGGCCTTCCTAGATAATACCCTTGCTATTTCCAGAAATTGTGAATGGAAGTATTTCTTTTGAGATATTTGTAGTTGCATATTTTCACTTTGAATGTGCCCAGCTCAGTAATTAGATAAGTGCCCCAAATATATACTGTGTAGTTTAAATACTCTTTATACCCTGCCCAACTGGTCTCTGTAAGATCTTGCATATGCTGCAAGTGGTAGGAAAAACGATTAAAAAGCAACTAAGTCCAAATACATGTGAAGTCAGATGATCTTATATTGTAGTTGTGGAATACATCACATTTAATATCTATTGCATTAGAAGCTTTGAATTTCTGGAAAGAAATGTAAAGAAACATATTCTCAATTTTTTATAGTTTAAAAAGTAAGGGAAAAAGAAATGTTCTTTATTCTTGCTTTAGCTGCTATGGCATTTATATTTTTTTCCAGATTTGTTGAGATAAAATTGACATATTACAGGGTATAAATTCAAGGTGTACAGTGTGATAATTTGATGCCCATATATGTTGTGAAATTTTATCACAATGAGGTTAACACATTCTTTACCTAACATAATTACCATTTTCTTATGAGAACATTAAGCTCTACTCTTGTAGCAATTTTCAAGTATACAATACAGTTTTGAAAACATAGTCACCATGCTGTACATTCGATCTCCAGATTGTATTTTTCTTGTAACTGGAAGTTTGGGCTCTTTGACCAACATCTCATTTCTTGCGTCTTTAAGCCCCTGGCAACCACCATTCTACTCTTTCTTTCTTTGAGTTCAAAGTTTTTAGACTCCACATGTAAGTGATGTTATACAGTATTTGTTTTTCTCTGACATTTATTTTTATTCTATTTTATTTTTTAAATTAAAATTATTGAGGTGACATTGATTAATAAAATCAAATAGGTTTCAAGTGTACAATTCAGTAATATGTTATATGCATATTGCATTGTGTGTTCACCACCCAGAGTTAAGTTTCCTTTGTCAACAAATATTTGACCCCCTTATCTTTATCCACCTTCCCTCTCAACTATCTGATATTTCAAATAGAATAATGCTCTTAAGGTCCATTCATTGTCACATGGCAGGATTTCTTTCTTTTTTTATGGCTGAATAATACTCCACTGTATATATTATCAACATAAGAAATTTCCAAAACCTGCAGAAAATATTTATAATTTATAAGAGTTTATTTAAGCCAAACTGACAGCAATTTCCATGAGGAAAATCTCAACACTTCTTAGAATGGCAGTTTGCAGCTTCTTTTATACATTTTGAATTGAGGGAATGTATGGAAAATTATAAGAAGGTGGGAGAAATCAAGGCAGGGATTGGATTACAGGATAGTAACACAATTCTGTGCTTTCATGAGGGTGGTTATGGGGGATCTGAAAAAGAGGCATTACAAAGGTGCATTACCTAGATGCACAGAAACAATGGACAGGGCTTGCTTAAGGCAAAGATAAACCTTATACTAAAGAAGTTATATGCTGGGGTGTGACTACCCACCAAGACCTGCCCAGTTAGGAATTTATGATCCGTTTACCCTGTGAGGTTACTTTTGATTAGATTTATTATATCACCTCTTTTTCGTATATGTCTATTCTTTATCCATTCATCCATTGAAGGTCATTGAGATTGTTTCCATGTCTTGGCTATTGTGAATAACGCTGCATTGAACATGGAAGTGCAGATATTTCTTTGAAATTCTGATTCCATTTTTTCAGATATACACCCAGAGGTGGGATTGCTGGTCATGTGGTAGTTCTATTTTTTAATTTCTTGAGGAACCTCCATATAGTTTTCCATAGTGACAGTATCAATTTACATTCCCACCAACAGTGCACCACGGTTCCCTTTTCTCCACATTTTTGCCAGCATGTGTTACCATTTGTCTTTTTGATAATAGCTATTCTAACAGATATGAGGCGATATCTCATTGTGGTTTTGATCTGCTGTAGTGAGTCTCTTGTAGGCAGTTTAGAATTGGGTCTTTTTTTTTTTTTTAAATCTATTCAGCCACTCTGTGCCTTTTGATTGGAGCATTTAATCCATTTACGTTTACAGTAATTAAGGATTTACTATTGCCATTTTGTTAACTATTTTCAGGCTGTCCCGTAGTTCCTTTGTTTCTTCCTCTCTTGCTGTCTTTCTTTGTGATTTAGTTTATGTGGTGGTATAATTTGATTTCTTTCTCTTTCTCTTTGGTATACCTACTGTAGGTTTTTGTTTTGTGGTTACCCTGAAGATTACTTAAAACATCTTATACATATAACAATCTATTTTAAACTGATAACAACTTAACTTTGTTTGCTATAAAAACTCTATACTTTTATTTCCCTCTCAATAATTTATGTTTTTGATGTCACACTTTACATCTTTTTGTATTATAAAGCCATTTACAAATTAATTAGCTATATCTACAGTCAGTTCCTGAGTTATGATGGTTTGACTTTCAATTTTTCAACTTTATGATGGTGCAAAAATGCTAAACATTCAATAGAAACTGTATTGCAGTTTTAAAATTTTGAACTTTTCCAGGGTTAGTGATATGTGGACAGTACTCTCTCATGGTGCTGGGTGGTGGCAGTGAGCCACAACTTTCAGTCAGCCGTGTGATCACGAGGGTAAACAACCAATGCTCTACAATGTACTGTGTTGCTAGCGATTTTTAGATATTGTGTTTTGTGTTTTTATCTCTCATGTGTACAAAATGCCCATCTGTGTCTCCTGCTCCTGATGATAAGAAGAGGAGAAAGGCATTCTTGAAATAAGACTCAAGATAATTGCCCAACTGTAGTTAATGTAAGTGTTCTGAACACATTTAAGGTAGGCTAGGCTAAGCTGTGACATTCTGTAGTTAGGTGTGTTAAATGTATTTTCAACTTATGATATTTTCCACTTAAAATGGGTTTTTCAGGACATAACTCCATCATAAGTTGAGAAGCATATGTATTTTAATATTTTTGTTATTCAACCTTTAAACTAGAGTTAACTGGTTAACACATGATCATATTACGATTAGAATATTCAGAATCTGACTATATATTTTACTAGTGTGATGTTATTTCTGTTACTAATTGGCATCCTTTCATTTCACCTTGAAGAACTTTGTTCAGTATTCCTTGTAAGGCAGGTCTAGTGGTGACAAACTCCCTCAGCTTTTGTTTCTTTGGGAAAAGTCTTTATATGACTTTGTTGTGTGAAACAGAGGTCCCTAAGCCCCTAGCCTGCACTGGTCCATGGCCTGTTAGGACCTGAGCCACACAGTAGGAGGTGAGCTGTGGGTGGGTTAGTAATCGAAGGTTCATCTGTATTTGCAGCCACTCCCCAGCACTAACATCACTCACTGCCTCAGCTCCACCTCAGATCATCAGGCATTAGATTCTCATAGGAGCACTGGTCCCTGGTGCTAAAAAGGTTGGTGACGCTGGTGTAAAGAGTCTTTGTTGACAGTTTCTTTCTTTTAGCACTTTGAATGTATCATCCCATTCTCTCCTGGACTGAAAGGTTTCTTGTGAGAAATTCCCTGATACTTTATGAGGCTTCCATAAAATGACAGATATTTTTCTCTTGTAGCTTTTAAAATTCTCTATTTGTCTTTAATTTTGGACAGTTTTATTATGATGTATCTCAGAGAAGATTGTTTAGATTAAAATTTTGGGGTGACTTATTAGCTTTATAAACTTTGATGTCCAGAATTTCTCCCCAGACTTGGTAACTTCTCAGCCATTGTTTCTTTAATAAGGTTCCGCCTCTTTTTCCTTTTCTCCTCTTTCTGGGACTCCAATGATGTGCAGATAGTTTCTTTTAATGATATACTATAAGTCCCATGGGCTTTCTTCATTCCTTTTTGCTATTTTCTCCCCTGACTGAATAATTTCCAGATATGTCTCACTGATTTTTTCTTCTGCTTGGCTAGTCTGCTATTGAAACTTTAGTTTAGAATTCTATTGAATTCTTTAGTTTAGTCATTGTATTCCTTAGTCATCACACACCAGAATTAGCTCAATATGGATTAAGGACCCGAATATAAGACTTGAAACAATAAATTCCATAGAAGAAAATATAGGAACTAAACTCAAGGATCTAGGACTTAAATAGGATTTTATGAATTTGACTCAAAGGCAGGGAAGTAAAAGCAAAAATAAATGAATGGGACTACATCAAACCAAAAACTTCTGCACAGCAAAAGAAACTGTCAATAAGGTAAAGAGACAACTGTTTGAATGGGAAAATATATTTGCAAACAATGCCTCATAAGGCCTAATATCCAAAATATGCAAAAAACTCATACAACTCAATAACAACAACAACAACAAAAACAGTTCTGATATTTCTGTTTGGTGTTTTTTTTTTTTTTTTAATCTGTTCTTTTTATTGTTTTACTTATTTTCTGGTTACAATATTTTTTCATGTTTACTTTTCAAAATAATTAAAAAAATTTTTATTACACTTAACATACAATATTATTTTAGTTTCAGGTGTACAACATAGTGATTAGACATTTATATAACTTACGAAGTGATCACCCCAATAAATCTAGTACCCATCTGATTTACATACATTTATATAGGTATTCAGCATACATTGTTATTAGAATATTATTGACTGTATTCTTTATGCTATACTTTACATTCCCATGACTATTTAGTAACTTATCAATTTGTACTTCTTAATCCCTCCCCTTTTTTTACAGCCCTCCAACCCCCCTATCATCTGGCAATCATCAAAATGTTTCTGTATCTATGAGTTTCTGTTTTGTTTGTTTATTTAGTCTTTAGATTCCACATATAAGTAAAACCATATGGTATTTGTCTTAATCTGTCTGACTTATTTCACTTAGCGTAATACTGTCTAGGTCCATTCATGTTGTAGATGGCAAGATTTTATTTGTTTTTATGACTGTGTAATATTTCATTTATATATGTACCATCACTTCTTTATCCATTCAACCATTAATGGACACCCAGGTTACCTCCATATCTTGGCTATTGTAAATAATGCTGCAATGAACATGTGGATGCACATGTTCCTTTAAGTAGTGTTTTGGGTTTCTTCGGATAAATACCCAGAAGTGGATTTGCTAGGTCTTTCTTTGTCTCTTGTTTTTTAAAGTCTATTTTGTCTGGTATAAGTACTACTGCCCCAGCTTTTTTCTTTCATTTCCTTTCTCATTAAATATCTTTTCTATCCCTTTACTTTCAGTCTGTGTGTATCTTTTGATCTGAGGTGAATCTTTTGTAGGCAGCATACATAAGGGTCTTGTTTTCTTATCCATTCAGCCACTCTATGTTTTGACTGGAGCATTTAGTCTATTTACATTTAAAGTAATTGTTGATAGATGTATAGTTATTGACATTTTATTATTTATAGTTTTGATTTCTCTCTTCTTAAAGACCCTTTAACATTTTCTTAAATACAATTTGGTGGTGATGAATTCTTTTAGCTTTTCTTGTCTAGAAGCTCTTCATCTGCCCTACAACTCTAAATGATGGCTTTACTGGGTAAAGTAATCTTGGTTGTAGGTCTTTTCATCAGTTTAAATATTTCCTGCCAGTCCTTTCTGGCTTGCAAAGTTTCTGTTAAGAAATCAGCTGACAGTCTTATAGGAGCTTCCATGTAAGTAATTAATTGCTTTTCTTTTGCTGCTTTTGAGATTCTCTCTTTGTCTTTAATCTTTAGTATTTTAATTTTTGATGTGTCTTGGTGGGCCTCTTTGGGTTCATCTTGTTTAGGACTCTCAGTGCTTTTTGGGCTTGTATGCCTATTTCCTTTGCTAGGTTAAGGAAGTTTTCCATCATTATTTTTGTCAATAGGTTTTCAATTGCTTGCTCTCTCTCATCTCCTTCTGGTATCCCTATGATGAGAAGGTTGGTATGCTTGATGTTGTCTCAGATGCCTCTTAAACTATCCTCATTTTTTTGTATTCTTTTTTCTTGTTGCTGTTCTGATTGAATGTTTTCTGCTACTTATTCCTCAATGCTGATTCAATCTTCTGCTTCATCTAATCTACTGTTTGTTTCCTCTAATGTATTCTTCATTACAGTTATTGTATTCTTTATTTCTGACTAGTTCTTTTTTATGTTTTCTATTTCCGTGTTTATGGTTCCTATCTCTTTTTTGAAGTTCTCATTGAGATCATTGAGCTTATATAACCAATGTTTTGACCTTTGCATTTGGTGAATCGCTTGTCTCCATTTTGTTTGGTTCTTTTTATAGAGCTTGTTCTGTTATTTCATTTGGGACATGTTTCTTTGTCTCCCCATTTTGGTTGTCTCCCTGTGTTTGTTTCTATGTATTAGGTAGAACTGCTACGTCTCCCAATGTAGTGGTCTTATGTAGTAAGTGTCCTCTGGGGTCCAATAGCATAGTTTCCAAGGTTACCTGAGCCAGGTGCTCCAGATCAGTCCCTTGTGTAGGTTTTGTGTGCCCTTCTGTTGTAGTTGAGTCTTGGTATCAGTTTGTACTTCAGTGGGAGGGATTGACCCTCAGGCTTGGGAATACTTAGCAAGAAGTACGGGATACACTGAGGCAAGATGCTGCTTATTTGTGACTCTTTGAGCTAAGACAGGTGGTTTATATGGAAAAGCCACTGGAAACAGGTTGGGTGGGCCTGAAGTTGGGTTTGGTTGGGATCTCAGGGAATCTCCAGAATGGGGAAAATGGTGTTAGCCAGGTTGATGGAGACTCAGAAATAACACTTGTGGGTTGGATGGTGGAGGGCTCAACAAAGGAACATTAGCTTCTGCTGGCACTTCTGTCTGGGGTAAGTTTCCCCTTCGGCCCTTGCCCTGAAGCCAGACAATTTAGTTTCTCTCCATATATCCCTGGTGCATTTTGAGCTGTTGCCCCAGTGCTGGAGCTCAGAAAGAGGGTCCATCAGCGGGCCCCTTAAGAGGAACACCTTATCCTCCAGAAGCCCTCCATCCACTCAGTCACAGTGTCTACTGGTTTTCACAGCCAGAAGTTATAGGACTTTTCTTTCAGGTACTAGAACCCTGGGGAGCCTGATATGGGGTTGGGATTCATTGCTCCTTAGCAGGACCTCCATAGCTGAGATATCCCTCCAAATTTTTAATCACAACATATGGATGTGAGACCAGTTAGTTTTGTGTCTCTGCCTCTTCAACATGACTTCTTATGTATACCCTTATTATAGGACTTGTGTTCAGCTAGACTTCAGGCAATTCTCGTTGATGGTTGTTCTGTAGTTTGATCAAAATTTTGATGCGGTTCTGAGAGGAAGAGAGCAATAGCATTTACATATTGTGCCAACTTGACTGGAAATCTCATGCTTTTTTTTTTTTTTTTTTTTTACATTTTTTATTCTCATTTTCACATGAAGGAATGAGGCTGCACTCCAGTCCCCAGAGGCACACATGACTGAATTCCTCATTTCGTTCTTGCATTGTTTTCCCAATAGTGTTAGAGTGCTCGTAGCTCTGCAAGCATGTTTGAACAATTTAAAATCTGTTGTTGGTCAGTTTTGTATCTCCTTTTCTTTGGATCCAGTTATTGTGTTCCCTTGGTGAAGTTATGGAGGGGAAAAGAGAGAGGAAGGAGAGGAGGGAGAGAGGAGGGAGGGAGGAAAGGAGGAAGAAAGGAAGGAAGGAAGGAAGGAAGGAGGGAGGAAGGAGGGGAGGGAGGAGGAGGGAGGGAGAGGTTGAGAAGGATAACCCCTTAATGATCTTTGCCTGCTGATGTTCATGTCCTTATCTAGTCAACTCCCCTTGAGTGGGTGGAAACTGTGACTTGCTTTTAAACAATAGAGTATGGCAAAGGTAACTGTTGTCACTCCTGTAGATATGTTATAAAAGAATGCGTTTTGCTAGTAGTCTTGCTCTGGAGACTTTCTCTCTAGGTGGATTTGAAGAAGTGGTCAGCCATGTCAAGAGGTCCATTTAGCAAGAAGCTGGGGGACAGCTTATAGTTGCTGAAGGCAATTTCCAGTTAACAACCAGTAAAAAGAAAATGGATTCTGCTGACAGCTGAATGAGATTGGAAGTATATTATTCCTTAATCAAGGCTTCATATGAGACCACAGCTCCAGCTAACACATTAATTACAACTTTGGCAGGCACAGAGCAGAGCAGCCTGCTAAGTTGTGTCTAGATTCCTTATAAAGTATGAAATAATAAATATGTAGTGCTGTAAGCTTATAAGTTTGCAGTAATCTGTTGCCCAACAATAGAGAACTAAAAGAAGTAGATAGATATTCTCTTTTGTGCAATTTAGTATAAAGCTATTTATAATTAGAAAACTATATTTGGATTATAAAAATTTTTCAATATTTTCAAGTTATTTTATTTTTTACTATGATAAACAAAGAGGCAAAAATGGTATTTTGGCAAGTATAAATCATACTTAAAGTATATGCTCTTAAGCTTTCTCTTTAAGTGTGCAAAACAGTTGTGAAGTTTGAAATTATGCTTTCTTTCCTATGTTTGGAACTTGAAATACTAACATTTGAGACTAGGAGAGAAAGGAGACACTATTAAATTTTCATTGATAAGTGTTACACTGATTGCATATGACAACTTCCTTTTAGCAAAACAGTGCATTCAACCATTTTGAGCTTTATTTAATATTTCTTCCTGCAGATATCATTATTGATGCTCTTAGTTTGGTAACAGACAGATTGGCAAAAAATAGATGATTTGGCAAACATCTGGGCTCTGGAAGCTTCATGAATTAGGCATTGCCCTTGTACAGCCTCAAAGAACTTCCACAGGCAGGAACTTGCCTTTCTTGTCAATGAATCCCAGTGTTCTCCCAGGCTATGCCCCAGAGATAGTTAGCTGGGGTCCAAGCACTGAAGTTTAATGATCCAGTCATGCAACAACAAGGAGAATTAGATCCTTAGAGACTAAGATGATTTCTACTTCATAGCACAAAGCCACTTAATAAGAACATATAAAACTTTGCTTTCTTTTTCTTCAAGAGAATGTACAAATTTACCAGAAAAAAAGGAATATGGGCTCAAATTCACAGTGTTTCTTCTTTTCAAATATTATATTAATGAATGTAACCATTTGCAATATCTGATCAATAAACAATACTGGTGTATTATTCATATTGTTAACCTTAATATGGGCTATTATTCTTGGCATTGCCATAGGAAACCTTTGAGCACTAGGTCTAAACTAGTGATTCTCAGCCTTAGATGCATGTTGGAATCTCCTAGGAGATTTAAGAATCTCAACACCCAGGTCATACTACAGAATTACATTAACATCTCAGGATGGTTGTTACATATCAGTATTTTTTAAAGTTCCCCAGCTGATATCAAAGGTGAAGCTAGTGCTGAGAACTACAGGGACTTTAACTTATATTTTATACTAACACTCTCCCTGTGCTCACACATTTGATAAGTTGAACTAAAATTTAACTCAGGTAAAAATAAGGATATAAGCAAAACACATGAACAAACAAAACCAAGGAATAAAACAACAGCAACAAAACAACTACAAACTTTTTTTCTCCCAGAGGTGCATTTGCTCTTTTATCAGACGCTTTTTTGTGCATTTTTTTTGGATATGATCTGCTAATAGCTGATATTCAGAAACAATGACCAAGGTCTTAGCATACAGAATTTTAAATCTGGTGTCTGATATAAATAAATGAATAATTTTAACCAGTAGTAGAACTATTATTGAGTAATGTATAGAATGTTAGATAAGCATAAAGGAAGGGGATATAATTCAAATAAGGCTAAGGTGTATAAAAACTTATTGAATCAATTGATACTTGATTTGAGTCTAAAATGAAAGGAGATTGACTCAGATGGAGAAGCAAGAGAAGAGCATTATAGGCTTGAGGAACAGCATGTGTGAAGACACCGGGGCAAAGAAAAACATGGTCTTTGTTGTAGGCCCAATAACATCTTTCCCCCACCTTGCAAAGATGTCCGTAGCCTAATCCCTGAAAGTGGATATGTTATGTTACTTAGCAAGGGGAAATTAAAGTTGAAAGTTGTATTAAATTTACTAATTAGCTGACTTTAAGATAGGGAGAATTATCACAGTTACACAAATGGGCCTAATGTAACAATAAGGGTCCTATAAAGTGGAAGAGGGAGTCTCAGGATAGTTGTAGAAAGATATGAAAATCTATACTTCTGGCTTTGAAGGTGAAGAAGTGGTTAAGAGCCAAGGAATGCAGGTGGCCCCTGGAAGTTCAAAAAGGCAAGGTGACCGATTGTCCTTTAGGGGTCCCTAACTTCCAGGCCATGAACCAGTACCAGGCGGTGGCTTGTTAGAAACCAGGCCCCACTATGGGAGGTGAGCACCAGGCAAGTGAGTGATTACATGCATCTGTATTTGTAGCCCCCCCCAAGCTAGCACCACTGCCTCAGCTCCACCTCAGATCGCCAGGCATTAGATTCTCATAGGACCACTTGTCCCTGGTGTCAAAAAGGTTGGGACCACTGCCCTAGAACCACCAGAAGAAAAGAACACCTGCCAATATCTTGCTTTTAGACTTCTGACTTTCAGAACTGTGGGATAATACATTTGTGTTTTTTGAGATATTTAGTTCATGATAATTTGTTATAGCAGCAGTAGGAAGCAAATACAGTTCCTCACAAGGAACTGCAAATAGAGATACATTTGGAATAAAATGTCAGTGAGCCATTGAATGACTTTTGCAGGGGAGAAAATGAAACAGGACCATATTGTAGAAAAGCCACAATTGTAGCAGTGTTGATAATGGTTTGAAAGAGGGTCAACTGCAGAAGGGAGCAGTATATGAATAGAGAGATTAGAGAGGAGACTAATGAAGTAATTTGAACAAGACTAATAATAAACAGGAATGGTCATAACTGCTTTTTCATTGAGGGCATTTATGTATAACCCTGCATTTTATATCTTAAATTCTAATCTTTAATTCTTAAAGTTTCAAGGTATTAATACCCACATTTAATAGGTGAGAGACAGAGGCTCAAGAATTTAATAAAGTTGCTCAAGATTATGTAGCTAATTAGTGATGAACTAGGTTTGGAACCAGATCTGTTGACTTCAACGCCCATGGATTTTCTACTATTTCCCTGTGCCTGAAAAGAAAGACAGCAGCTAGCCTGGGAATGAGTGAAGATTTTTAAAAGTGCAGGAAATCAGGGCCATTGGAAACAGTTTTCAGAAGCTTTTGAGGGTTTTTCAATAATACAGTTAAAGAAAATGAACCTCAGTCATGAAGGACAAAAAGGTTAAATACTGACTTCGTTTCTTTTCTATAAAGTATTCAAACCTTTTACAACTGTGAGAACTACTTTTAATCAGGGTGTAACATATTTGCTGCCATTGAGAATCCATAATCTTTAGTGTTGTCTGATGGGTGAGATTGAGTTGATATAAATCACTACAGAGTAGATGCAACTGGCTGTAATAAGTAATAGGCAGAGTAAAACAACCAAGTCAAATCAAGAAAGATGGCTTGCTTTTTGGAATGTGTAAGAACTTTCCTGGAAGATAAAGAATCATGATCAGGGAAGTTCATAGTTCTACTTAAATATTTGCATAATTATGAAAAATAACCAAGTGTATAGTGGATGAACTTCAGCTTGTTTAGTGTGTCATCGATAATTCCTACTTTCAAATTGTTCAGCAAACTCAAGAAGACTGAGGATTACTGGACTATGCTTTGCTCATTTCTGTTTCCTCGATGTCTAATCAGAGCCGTGTTGAATATGCTTTGACTTGACTAAGCACATGTTAAAATACATTTTTTTTTGTAATTGTTACTGGCTTTGGTTATATGCTCCTGTTAGGATCTTAACTCTAATCAGTTATAGTTCTAGTCCATTTATTAATGATATCTAAGAAATATCCAAATTTTGAAGATTGCTTGAGGTAAGAGTGATTTTGTTTAGTCTAGAGTACTTTTTTTATAATCCAAAGAGATTGTTATTGCATGATATTTGTTTTAATAGGATATGGTGTATGCTTCAGATATTTGGGTTGAGTGTAATTTGGCTCACAAAGCCACAGTGTTGCAAATGTTTTCTACAGGCTCATGCTGAGAGTTAAAAAACGACATCTGAAAGGAGAGAAAAGTGTAGATTGGACTTCACCATTATGTTGTCAGGATTGAACACACACTAATGTTAAGATGGACTGAGAAACACAAGATTCCTGGAAAGATAGAAGGTGGATGAAATCGATGAGCAGACATGGAAAATGCAGAGCAGAACAACACAATGCACACTGAAAGTAGAGAAACTGTCAATAGGTCAGAGGTGTGGAGATGCTGAATTAAAGAGATATGGCAGACTACTGAGATGGAGAAATTCTGCTTACTGATTACATGGATCAATAAAAGGGAGGCTACTGAATACCTCCTCCCATGTAGTGTTATCATACATCTGTCCTGAATGGGGCTCCCTTCAATTTCCAGGCTGTTCATCTTTCAGACAGTTTGTAGTCAAGTTTAGTTTCCACCAAATCCTCAGTATTCATGCCTTCAAGAGTTGAGTATGCATTAGGAGTTTATTAAATGCTGAGATTAATTGAATACTGTAGTTGCTAACATTTAGGGAAATTAAATACACTTATACCAGTTTCTGGAGGTCTTTAAATTTCAAAAGCTGCCTCAGATAATGTGTCAGATCATTTTGAAAGAATATATAAAATATAGCTTTGTAGTTCCCTCCCCTGGAGATTCTAATTCAATGTGTTTAAGGGTGTTCAGGCATCTATATCTTAATAAGTGCCTTAAGGAGATATAATGAAGGAGTTGGTCCAGATAGTATTTCATACTTTGTGGGCCATGTTGTCTCTTACAAGCACTAAACTCTACCACTGTAGTACGAAAGCAAACATACGCAATGTAGACAAAGGAGTATGGCCTTGTTTCAATAAAATTTAATTTACAAAAATAGGCAGCAGCTTCCTCAAAAAAATTAAACATAGAATTACCATATGTTCTAGAAATTTCATCTTTGGTGTATACCCAAAAGAATCTAAAGTAAGAACTCAGACAAACACTGGTACACCAAGATTTATAGAAGCATTATTCACTATAGCCAAAAAAGTAGGAGCAACACAAATATCCATTAGTAATTTAATAGCTAAGAAAAATGTGATATATACATAAAAGGAAATATTATTCAACCTTGAAAAGAATGAAATTCTGACACATGCTACAACATGGATAAACCTGGAGGGCATTATGCTGAGTGAAATAAGCCAGACACAAAGGTAAAAATACTGTATGATTTCACTTAAATGAGTAGTCAAAATCATGGGAAAAGAAAATAGAATTATGGTTGCCAAGGGCAGGGGAAAGAGAGAATATGGAGTTATTGTTTAATAGGGACAGAGTTTCACTTTGGGATCATGAAAAAGTTCTAGACATGGGTAAATGATAATTATTGCACAACAGTGTGAATGTACTCAGTTTTGCTGAACTGTACACTGAGGAGGGTTAAATGGTGACTAGAGTTTGTTATGTCTATAAAAAATAAATTAAAAATACATAAGAAGCATAAAAACTAACAAACAAAAACAAGGAACAAATGGCAGGAATAACAGATTTGGCTCATGGTTGTAGTATACAAACCCCTAGTCTGGTGTGCAGGGTAGGGAATCACCAACAATAGTTTATTACCTTTTGAAGTTAAACTGGCAACCAATCCAACTTTTACTTTTCTTTGATTTGAAATTATTTTTCAGAAGTGGGACTCTGGGGTTGACAAAACATTCTTTCCCAACTTCTATGGAAGATAAGGTGTTCTTAGTGTCTTAATTAATTAAATAATAATTAATTTCCCAATTACAATTGACATTCAGTACTATTTTATATTAGTCTCATGTGTACAGCATAGTGATTAGACATTTATATAATTTACAAATTGATCCTCCTAATAAGTCCAGTACCCACTTGGCACCATACATAGTTATAACAATATTATTGAGTATATTCTTTATGCTGTCCTTTACTTCCCCATGACTGCTTTATAATTGCCAATTTGTACTTCGTAATCCCTTCACCCTTTTCACCCAGCCTCCCAAACCCCCTCTCCTTGGGCAACAATCGTTTTGTTCTCTGTATCTATGAGTGTTTATATTTTGTTTGTTCATTTATTTTGTCCTTTAGATTCCACATATAAGTGAGATCAGAAGTATTCGTTGTTCTCTATCTGACTTCACTTAGCATAATACCCTCTAGATCCATCCATGTTTTCGCAAATGATGGGAGTTCATTATTTTTTATGGCCCTGTAATATTCCCTTGTGTGTGTGTGTGTGTGTGTGTGTGTGTGTGTGTGTGTGTGTGTGTGTGTGTACCACTTCTTTAATCATCTATTGAAGGACACTTAGGTTGCTTTCATGTCTTGGCTATTGTAAATAATGCTGTAGTGAACATAGAGGTGTATGTATTTTTTTAAATTAGTGTTTTAAATTTCTTTATATACCACATTTTTCTTTGGATAAACACCCAGAAGTGGAATTGCTGGGTCATAAGGTAGCTCTAGTTTTAATTTTTTGAGGAACCTCCATAATATTTCCCATACTGGCTGCACCAATTAGCAATCCACAAACAGTGCAAGAGGATTCCTTTTTTGTTACATCCCGGCCAACACTTGTTTGTTGATTTTTTTATGATAGCCATTCTGACAGGTGTGAAGTGATATATCTCATTGTGGTTTTAATTTGCATTTCTCTGATGATTAGTGCCATGAAGCATCTTTTCATATGTCCATTGACTATCTGTATGTCTTCTTTGGAGAAGCCTTTTCAGGTCCTCTGCCCATTTTTAAATTGGATTGATTGCTTTTTGGTGTTGAGTTGTTTGAGTTCTTTATAAATTTTTGTAACCCGCTATCAGATGTATCAATGACAAATGTCTTCTCTCATTCAGTACGTTGTCTTTTCTTTCATTTTGTTCATGGTTTCCTTTGCTGTGCAAAAATTTTTAGTTCGATGTAATCCTATTTGTTTATTTTTCCTTTTGTTTCCTTTGCCAAGGAGATATATCAGAAAAAAAATATTACTAAATCAATGTCAAAATTTACTGCCTGTATTCTCTTCTAAGAGTTTTATGGTTTTGGGTCTTGCATTTAAATCTTTAATCTGTTTTGAGTTTATTCTTGTATATGGTATAAGAAGGTGGTCTAATTTCATTTTTTTCTTATATCTGTCCAGTTTTCCCAGCACCATTTTTGAATAGACTGTCTTTACCCTGTTGAATATTCTTGCCTCCTTTGTCATAGATTAATTGACTATATAGGTGTGAGTTTATTTCTGGGCTTTCTTTTCTGTTCCATTGACCTATGTATTTGTTTTTATGCTAGTGTCATGCCTTTTGATTACTATAGCCTTGTATTATAGTTTAATATCAGGTAGCATAATACCTCCAACTTCACTCTTCTTTCTCAAGATTGCTATTGCTATTCATGGTCTTTTGTGGTTTTATATAAATTTTAGGATTATTTGTCCTCGTTCCATAAAAAATGCTATTGGTATTTTGATAGGGATTGCAGACTCTGTAGATTGTTTTTGGTAGTATGGATATTTTAATGTTGTTAATTCTTCCTATCCATGAGCATGGTATATGTTTCCATTTATTTGTATCTTCTTCAATTTGTTTCTTCATTGATTTATAATTTTCTGAGTATGGGTCTTTTACCTTGCTGGTTAATTAAATTTATTCATAGGCATTTTACTTTATTTTGTTTTTTGATGAAATTGTAAATGGGATTGCTTTCTTAATTTCTCTCTCTGATAGCTATTGGTGTATAAAAATGCAATTGATTTCTGAATATTAATTTTGTATCATGCTACTTTACTGAATTCATTTAGCAGTTCTAGTAGTTTTTTAATGGAATATTTAGAGTTCTGTTATATAGTATTATGTCTTCTGCAAATAATGACAATTTTACTTTTTTTTCAATTTGGATGCATTTTATTTCTTTTTCTTGTCTGATTGCTATGGTTAGGACTTCTAATACTATGTTGAATATAAGGGTGAAAGTGGACATCCTTGTCTTGTTCTTAAGGAAAACACTTTTAGCTTTTCCCTGTTGAGTATGATGTTAGCTAAATATTTGTCATACATGGCCTTTATTATGTTGAGGTATGTTGCCTCTATGTCCACTTTTCTGAGAGCTTTTTATCATAAACAGATGTTGGATTTTGTCAAATGCTTTTCTGCATCTATTGATATGATCATATGATTTTTGCCTTTCAACTTACTACTGTGGTATACCATATTAATTGATTTGTGGTTATTGAACCAACCTTGTATCCCAGAATAAAAAAGCTAACTTGGTCATGGTGTATGATATAGATATATATATAGATAGATATATATATGTATATATATATCTATATATTTATCTTTTTTTAAAATCTTATTTTTTAAAATTAAGATTATTAGGGTAACATTGGTTAATACAATTATATATTTTTCAGGTGTGCATTATCATTTGACATCTGTATATTCTTTTGTGTGTTTACCACCAAAGTCCAGTTTCCTTCAGCTACCATATATTCGATCCTCTTTACTCACTTTACCCTCTCCCTAAACCCTACATTTGACTTCCTTTACCCTGTCTACCTCCTCTCTCCTCTTCCACCCCACTAGTAACCACTAGTCTATAGTCCATGTACATGAGTCTGTTTGTTCTGCTCCTTTGTTGCTTTTAGGTTTCTATACCACATATAAGAGATATCATGTGATTTTCAACTTCTGGCTGGCTTATTTCGCTTAGCCTGATTTTCCTGAGGTCCATCCATGTTGTCGCAAATGGCAGTATTTCATCTCTTCTTATGGCTGAGTAATATTCCGTTGTATCTATGTACCCCTGCTTCTTTAGCCAGTCATCTATTGTAAGACACTTCGGTTGCTTCCATGTCCTGGCCACTGTGAATACTGCTATAAATGTGAATAATGCTATGAACTAATATTTTTAATGTATCATTGAATTAATTTTGCTAATATTTAGTTGAGGATTTTTGCATCTGTGATCATCAGGGATGTAGACATATACATACATATATATATACAGTTTCAGCTGTACAACATGGTGATTAGACCTTACATAACTTACAAAGTGATTACCCTAATAATCTAGTACCCATCTGACACCATACAAAGTTATCACAATATTATCGACTATATTCTTTGTGCTATACTTTACATCCCCATAACCATTTTGTAACTACCAATTTGTACTTCTTAATCCCTTCCTCTTTTTAATCCATTCCCCCAACCCCCCTCCCATATGGCAACCATCATTTTGTTCTGTGTATTTATGAGTTTGTTTCTGTTTTATTTGTTTATTTATTTTGTTCTTTTGATTCCGCATGTAAGTGAAATCATGTGGCATTTGCCTTTCTCTGTCTGACCTACTCCACTCAGCACAATACCCTCTGGGTCCATCCATATTGTTGCATATGGCAAGATTTCATTTTTTGAATGGCTGAGTAATATTCCATTATATATACGTACTACCTCTTCTTTATCCATTCATCCTCTGATGGACACCCAGATAACCTTTTTATCTTGACTTTTGTAAACAGTGCTGCATTGTACATATGGATTCTCATGTCTCTTCAAAGTAGTGTTTTAAGTTTCTTTGGATAAATACACAAAAGTGAGATAACTGGTTCCTTCCTTGTCCCTTATTATAGCTGTTTTAAAGTCTATTTTGTCTAGTATAAGTATTGTTACCCCAGATTTTTGTTATTGTTTCCACTTTCATAAATATCTTTTTCTATCCCTGTATTTTCAGTCTCTGTGTGTCTTTCAATCTGAGGTGAGTCTTTTATAGGCAGCATATATTAGGGTCTTGTTTTCTTCTCCGTTCAGCCACCCTAGCTTTTGATTGGAGCATTTATTTACATTTTAAGTAATTATGGTAGATATGTAGTTATTGCTATTTCATTATTATTTTTAATCTTTTTTTCTTTTCTCTTAACAAAGTTCCTCCATATTTCTTGTAATACTAGCTTGGTGATGATGGACTTGTTTAGCTTTTTCTTGTCTGGGAAGTTCTTTATCTGTCCTTCAATTCTAAACGATGACTTTGCTGGGCAGAGTAATCTTGATTGTAGGTCCTTGCTTTTCATCAGTTTGAATATTTCCTGCCAGTCCCTTCTGGCCTACAAAGTTTCTGTTGAGAAATCAGCTGACAGTCTTATGGGATCTCCCTTGTAAGTAACATTGTTTTTTTCTTGCTGCTTTTTAAGTTCTCTCTTTGTCTTTAACCTTTAGTATTTTAATTATCATGTGTTTGTGGATCTCTTGGATTCATCTTGTTTGGAACTCTCAGTGCTTCCTGGGCTTGTATGTCTGTTTCCTTCACCAGGTTAAGGAAGTTTTCCATCATTATTTCTTCCAGCAGGTTTTCATTTCCTTGATATCTCTCTTTTCCTTCTGCTATTCTTATGATGAGAATGCTTGAAGTTGTCTCAGATGCCCCTTAAACTATCATTTTTTTTGTACTCTTTTTTCTTGTTGCTGTTCTGATTAGGTGCCCTCCACCACCCTGTCCTTTAAATCAGTGATTTGATCCTCTTTTTCATTTAATCTAGTTTATTTCCAGTATTGTATTCTTCATTTTGGTTATTGTACTCTTCATTTTTGACTGGTTATTTTTTGTGTTTTCTATCTATTTTTATGTTTTCTATCTCTTTGTTAAGGTTCTCACTGAGTTCATTTACTCTTCCTCTGCGTTCATTGAGATCTTTATAACTAGTCTTTTGAACTCTGCTTCTAGTAGATTGCTTGTTTCCATTTTGTTCAGTTCCATTTCTGGAGCTTTGTTCTATTATTTCCTTTGGGACATGTTTCTTTGTCTTCTCATTTTGGCTGCCTCTTTTTGTTTGTTTGTATGTATTAGATAGACCTGCTATATCTCCCAGTCCTGGAAGGGTGGCCTTATGTAGTAGGTGTCTTGTGGAGCCCAGTGATGTAATTTCCCCAATCACCTGAGCCAAGTGCTCCAGAGTGTTCCTTGTGTGGGTTATGTGTGTTCTCCTGTTGTACTTGAGCCTTGATTCCTGTTGGCCTGTTAGTAGGTGGGATTGACGCTCAGGCTGACTGGCTGTGAGAATTGGCCACTACCATAGCATATGAACTGCTGTGCAGGGACTGATCCCTCAAAATCTGCCAAGATCACTCTCAAGGTGTGCCACTTTTGTGGCTAGTCAGATGGTGCTTTCTCACATTCTAAAGCTGGACACTGGTTATGTTGGTCTTTGGGACTCTTGGATGGGGCTCCAGTGAAGGCTAAGTTCAGCCATGGCCCTTGACTGGTCCAGGGCTATGTGGTAGGAGCTATAAATTGATCCATGGTTGATTCTTGCCTGTGCTGGACCTGTAGGTGCATGGGAGTAGCCACACTGTGATCTGAAGCAGGCTACCTCCAGTACCAAGCCTGGGACAGCTCAGCAAAAGGCCCTGGGCACCCTGAGGACTGTCTCCACCTGCCAGCTGTTTGTTAGGCTTGGTCTCTGACAGGGTGTTTGGTGGCACATGAGTTGAGAGAGGTAAGTTCTCAAGGAGTCACCAGAGTGTGGTGAGAGGTGTTCACCAGGCTCATGCAGATTCAGATTTGGTTCCAGTGATAAGCCTGGGGCATGCAACAAAAGGCACAGGGAGTACTCTGAGGCCAGCTGCTGTCCATCTGTGGCCTGTCAAACTTCTAGAGTGTTTTAAGAAAGACTTCAGTGCAGGCCAGGGCCTGCTGCCTGCCATGAAAGAACCTATGACTTTGTGTGAGTTGAGCGGGGCAGAGTCATCAAGGTAGAGTGAGTGGAGTTCCCCAGGCTAATGCAGATTCAGATTTGGCCATGTTGGTGGAAGTTTCAACATAGTAAAGATGGCCCTACTTGCCAGGTGTCAGAGGAGGGTTCAACACAGGGACAATGGCAGGCATTTCCCCAGCTCTTGCCCTGAAGCTACACATCTCAGTTTCTTCGCTTATGTCTCTGGTGCCTCCCAAGCCACTGTCACTCTTCCAGAGCCCAGGGTGAGTGCCTGAAAGTGAGTGAGTCTGTGTGTGGCCCTTTAAGAGAATGCCTGATTTTCTAGGAGCCCTCTGTCTCACTCAGTCAGTTAGAATCTCACTGTTTCTAACAGCCAGATGTTGGGGGCTCCTGTTCCCAGCCCTGGTGCTCCAGGCTGAGGAGCCTGGTGTGGAGCTGGGATACCTTGCTTCTCATGGGGTACCTCTGCAGCTGAAATATCCTTTTTGATTCTTAATCACCACATATGGGTGTGCGGCCATCCCATTTTGACTCCCAGCCCCTCCTACCAGTCTTATTGTGACTTCTTCTTTATATCCTTAGTTATAAGACTTCTGTTCAGCTAGTCTTCAGATAGCTCTCCAGGTTTATTGTTCTGAAATTTAGTTGTAATTTTGATGAGATCATGAGAGGAGACAAGCACAGCATTTACTTACTTTGCCATCTTGGCTGAAACTCTCCTTAGTGTCATATTTAGATCAAATTGCATTTTATATTACTGTAATCTACTTTAGTGCTCCAAAATATACTTGCTACTAAATAATAAAAAGAGTTTTCCATGAGAATGTATTCCAAATGTATCACTAGCTTTTAATGGCTTTTTAAAAAAAATTTCTCTTTATCTCTTTTTCTCCCTTGATTCTTGTGTCAGTTAAATTGCTTCTCTTCCCATGTGGAAGAGGGAGTGAGGCCAGAGAGGCTGGAAGTGTTCTTCCTAAACTGTTCCTGCTGGGCAGTGAAGTGGAAATCTTCTACTAACTATCTAGGTATGAGGAGTTTGGTGATAAGTATTCTCCCTCCAAATGCTATGTATTTACTTTTCTTTTCCCAGTTATACTTTATAGATCAAACTTCAACAAAATGCTTATTTGGTTACGAATTTAGAATTAACGAATTAGTACAAATTAATGAGGCATTATTATTTATAAGGGAATGACCTGTTATTTTTACATATAAAACTGGAATAATATTTAACATGAGGCAATCATTGGTGTTTTATCTCTAGAACTTTTGTCAATCCAGCACAATTTTTTACTTTAAGGATTAAAATAAGAGTGAGAGAGATCTAGTTCCCTTATTCATAGCAGTATTCTTTGTCCCCTCATCTGACCAAACACCTCAGAGAAGTCACAAAGTAGCATGTTTGAATTAGCTTGATAAAAAAAAATACATTTATTATATTTGGCATAGATTAGTACTTAAGAAGTATGTTGACTCAATGGGTAAGTTTTTATTTTGATTTTTTGCTCTGTTAGAATATAATCTCTTTTTTTGTATTGCTATTGCTAACACATCTTAAATTCCCTTTGAAAAGTATAAAAGAGCAATTCATGGTGAGAGTAAGGAATTGATGTAAGAAGGTGCGTGTGTGTGTACACATGCGTGCACACTGCACATGCAGTTGCAAAGCGGTTTAGCACGAGAGAAAAGTTTGCACATCTTTCTAGTGTATTGCAGCCTCCATGTATTGCACAAGGTAATTTTATGTACCCTGACTTATGTTCCTAATTCATTGAGAGTTTGTGGAATGGCACACTATTATAAAACTCTCAGGTAGTCTTCCAGAGTTGGCTATTGTTTTAGGACTTGTTTTGTTGAGAGACATATCTATAGTGGTATCAGTGCCATCTGAGTGAGGCTTGGTCTACACAAATTCATGTGCTTAAGTACAAGTACTGTTGTGCTTTATGCATTCACATATTTATGAACTAGCAAGAATCAGCACTTCCCTTGCATGGGCAGGCAACATGTTAGAGATGCCAGGGTCAAGGAGATGAAGAAGGCATGATTGCATGAATAAACACTCTGATGTGGATTAGTGGTGGTGAAAATAAAAAAAGAGTGATTGAAATAAGTGTGAGGGATGAGATAGCAGAGCTTAGAAAAATAGCAGTGGTAACATTTCATGAGTAAGAAGCTCCTATATGTGAAGTCTGTGCTAATTGCTTTACAGACTTGAACTCTTTCAGTCGTTAACAACACTATGCAGTTTCTATTATTATGCTATTTTATGGGAAGGTTGAATAATAACCATGATTATAGAGCTACCAACTGTGGGAGCTGGAATTCATACCCAGAATTTAACTTCAGGGTGTAAGCTCTCAACCATATGCTCATTAGCAAAAGCTGCCACTGTAATTATCATCTTTTGGATGGTCAGAAGAATGCCACCACTGGTATTTTAGGAGTTAATGCTTTAAAAAAGTGACAACATAAGGGGCATTGCATGGAATTAGAGGGAGTGTAAATTGACTATAAATCCTAACTCAAGGAAGCTTGAACTGATAGATGTGTCTGTGGTGATATTGCTTAACCTCTTGAAGCCTTATTTTTCTCAAGTGTGAGTGAGTGTTAGTTATACTATAGTTATAGTATTATTATGAGGATTAAATGAGATAATACATGAAAAGTACCTACTTAGTAATTGGTAGAGAATAAGATCTCAATAAAATTATGCTGTTTTGATGATTAGAATGGAAGGTGCCTGACTAACTCTATATTCCAGAATTATCCACTTTGATTCTGGATGAACAAATGATTGCTAATTGTTATTTATCATATATTTTTATGGAATGCTTATTTGAATATGGGACATGGAAGTTAGAAACTAAGATCAAAACTAATAAATGTGAAAGGAAAGAAAATTTTAAAAAATCTATTGAGTATTGTAAACCAACACTGTTTTTTGACAATGATAGAACATAAATTGCATTTCTAATCATAACAATGATTTTCAGTGTTTAAGAGAACAAATTTTCTTCCTAAAGACTTTAGAGTGCGTTGCTGAAATATCTTAAAAATTCCCAAGACTAAGTTCAAATTATAGCCCTCTCTTTTCCATCTACTGGCTCTGGGCCCCTGGCAAGTCTTTAGCCTCCATATGCCCCTTTGCTTCATAAAAAAACAGAATCAGGATGAAATAAATGAAGAACATAAAGTGTGTAGCATAGCATCAGGCACTTAGTTTCACATTCAATAACAACTGACTTCCCACTTTCCCATTGACTCAAAAATAAATAAGACAATCTACATACAATAATACAACTAACAAAACAGTTTTTCTTATTTTTTCCACAAAGCAAAAGAAGGTCAAAGAAGCTTCAAAATGTGCACTCTTGTTTGTCATATTGGTCTTGAAAAAGCTCTCAAAATATGGCTCAATTACTCTCTTTTAGATTAAAGGTCCCAGTACCTTGGTTAGTAATTTTCCTTATAAGTTTTGTGATTTTTTTTTTTTAAGAACATATTTCACAGATGAGAAATGTGTCTTGTACCTGGTAGCTCTGCTGTGCTAGGAGACATGGAAAGGCATTGTTGTCTTGCCCAAAGCAAACTTCTAGGGCCATATTTGTGACTTAGATCTGATAGCCAAGAAAGCTGAGGCTGGGGGAGCTAGAGTCAGCTTCTTCCAACCCTGGAAACTGGTCAACCTAGCCCAAGCATATTGTTATTGCTTTTATTAAAAAAGGTTGATTTGGGGAATGTTGTGTTTACCATGCAGTGTCATGCCTCAAGCCTTGGTTTCCAGCCTTTATTTATATGCCTAATTGTTGCTATGGAAATTCAATATTTAAAGAGGTAATTATTGCTGATCTTGTTGCATGTGTCCATTTCTGATGTCCAGCTGTTAGCTCTTTAGCTCCAGTCTAGCAGATTAATTACTGCTATTGATTACTTTGAGCTTCTCTCTTCACACCTGCAGTCTGTGTAATTAGCTGGTGGCCTCCTCTGAAAATTAGGAGTAGTTTCATCCTGGCACTTTGCCATTTCCCAGCCATGTGCACTGCACTGATGAACAAAAGCAAATCTATTTTAAATAGAGATATCTGGGTAATGAACTCTTTGTGTTTTTGAACTATCCATGGATAATTCAAATTACCCTCTGTTAGCAAATATTGTACCTCATTTGATGACTATCTATAAAGAAAGAATTCCAAAACACTGGTTTTATTCCCATTTCCACCTTATAGAAATTTGCTCCTGTGTGTGGTTTAAAAAAAATCAAAACAACTTTCTAATTCTGCTACTGAGGGTATCGGAGTTCTGAAATAGTTTTCCTAATGGAGCCCAGTGGAAGCAGCTGCGTTCATATTCTGAGTATTCAGGCAACCAGGTATTAATGTTCATCCTTTCGTTAGATTCACACTCCTAGCCTGAGAGGTAGATCACCGTTCTTAGGAGTTATTGGTCTACATTAGGCATAAAATAATTTCCTATTAAAAAAGGATTTAGGCAGAGATATGAGAGAGGTATTGCAGGAGTCTTTCAAAATTTTTTTTCAGCTTTATTTCCCTTAGTAAGATGTTTTCCTCTCTGCTTATTGGAAACCAAATCTGGCACTGTCAAATTTTGAAATCTAGAGCTCTGCCTCCATTGTCCCGTTATGATGCTTTCTCATCTGTCGTGTGTTATGCCTAAACACTTAGGAAATATAAGTTTGTAGTAGAATTGGGAGTGGACTTCCCAAGTAATGACATACAATGATCACTAACATGACCAGCTGTTCCTTTTCATGCAGACAGGGTCCCACTAATGTTCCCTTTAGCTATTTAACTTGTGTTGAGTTATTATACTAAGGGTTATTGCTTATTGTAGGAAAAAAATTAAGTGCTTTTCTCCTGCCCATGGCATGCATCTGTCAGCTTTCATTTGAAGCTTGAAGTGGATAAGTATGTCCCAAAGCCCACTCAGCACGTGGAAAGGAGAAAGTTCAGAGAGTTATCACTTGTCAGAATGATGAAAGTATCATTCCACTTGTGTCAAACACAAATGTGTTTGGTTGGACCATAGCAATGTGGGAATGCTTCACCAGCTCCATAGTAACTCTATGGAAGCAGAGAAATACAATCTCCTGCTGTTTGGGGAATCAGGTGGGAGATGGGCATGGGATGGGAAAGAGTAGAAAGAGTAGGGGCATTCACTCATCAACTCAATGAAGCTCTGGGGCATCTAATGGGGAGGCTGAACACGGCCCTCAGACCAGAAGGTCCCCAGCTGGAATCTCATCATTTCCACTGTTTCCAGATTAAAATTTAAATTGTGTGCTGCCATTTGGAGGCCTTCTGGGCAGGGTCTCACAGAGTCACCAGTTATTAGGAATGCCTCCTATTATCACAACCCTAAAAGCTATTTGAACAGCAGCCTAATGTGATTGTGATTTCCAAGGACCATTTGCTGTTATTGCAGCTCTGCTCAGATGTGAGTGGAAGCAACTAACCAAAGTTGCCTTCTCATCGTACCAGAGAGGGGGTTCGGAGGCACCAGAGAAATATTTTGCTGGCTATAAATATAAATTCACCCCAAATAAACAATTTTGTTTTCCTCATTTGGGCAAGGTCATCTCTAATTTTGGAAAATAGTGACACTCTTTTCCTTACATGAGTATAAAGTTTAGAAATTCACAGTAATTACAATTTTAACTCAACTGGAAATACAAAACACAGGTTTTTAAAAGGGTGCTACAGTATAATACAAAGTGATAGTTGTACATATATATATATATATATATACACACATAACATTCCATGCTTAGGGATTATATAATGCCTTTTAAATGAACAGAATCTATACATACATACATATAAATATGCATATATATGAATATGCACATATTTTTATTTTTTCATCGTAAAATTTAACATGCTTAACCTTATGGCTATCTGAGGTTGTGCAAAACATGTGTGTCATGGAGTTAAGACATGTCACAGACCTCTCTGGGTATAGAGCTGCTTCAGCACCAGCATAAGGGAAAAGAAAAGTCTATATCTTTGTTTTTGAAATCTGATTTATAAAACTAGTTAAGTTTTTAAAACCATGTTGAAAGGTAGGTATTTTCTTATATGTGTGTTCAAAGTTACTGGGAGTATTTAACATCTGTTATGCCACTGTAGGGTAAACTAAAAAGCTAAATGAAATGAAAGATGAGACTTTAGTGCATGATAAAACTAGTTTAGCTTCTTGTGTGCCAGGCATTGTGTTAAGTGCTTTGAACATATCACCTATTTTAATTCTTCCAGCAGAACTATATTATGGATGCCACCATTCTCAGGATTTTACAGATGAGGTCATGGAAACTGAGAGGTTATCCTTTTTTGACGATGATAAAATCTGGGAAGTGACTCTATTTGTCTACCAAGCCAGACTTTTGACTACTTCTGGTTATTTTATTCTGGCTATATAGCCTCAGCAATATTATGCTCTATTTATATGAATTCTTTAACACTTGGATTAACCAAATGAAATATCCACTCATATACTTGGGCTCTTAGGGTCCAGGTAATATTACTTAAGCCTTAATGACTAATATTTAGTTTTTCTTAATTTTTTAAATTTATTACAAGCAGTTGTATTAGGAGTTCTAAGATCTTGTTATCTCGTCCTTGAGGAACGAGCCCACATTAATGAAATTTGGGGATGGAGCAGAACTGGGCATTTGTGCAACTGTTGCCTGACTGGGTCAGGTAGAATGCTCAGTGACTGTCATAAGTTGGCCTGTGGGGAAGTCTTTTTGCTGGAAGAATCATAGATTATTATTGATTCCATTACTGGAAATTCAGGAAAAGCTCTTTCCCTACAACTTTGCTGTTGTTTCTTTCTGTATTTAATTATTCTTGTTTCAGTTAGATGCCTGAAAAATTTATTTTCTAAGGAAGCAATCAAATAACCTTTCTCTCTCTCTCTCTCTCTCTCTCTTATGTATATCATACATATGTAGGATATATTTTACTTTTCCATAAATATATTTTGTTATATATTGTTATATATCTGTATTGCTGTTACACACACACACACACACACACACACACACACACACACACACACACACACACTTTCGCTGTTCCATGTAGTGTTTCTAAGATGTTTTTTGGCAAGGACTTTTGAGAGAATGAAGGATAGAACCTTCTCAGGGTCAGTAGGTTTGTAAATATCTTTAGATTCTATGAAACATCTTCATACTTTCAATCAGGTTCCTGTTTGAAGGGGAGTTGTTGTGATCTTTAACACACATTAGATAGGTAACCTTCAAAAAATTCTCTTGCGAAAACAGAGAAAGTCAAATTTTCCTGATCATATATTTTCCCTTTCTATCTAATAATGTCCCATCCCTAGCGTCAACTCTTGCCCTAATGAGCTGAAACTACATCAGTGAAATCTTAGGCAGATAAATTGATTCAAACCTTGGTTTGATGATCCTACTTAAGACATTCAATTAATTCTGTTTTGCTACAAGCTAATTTATGACTTTGTATTTATTCAAAAAATGTTGAAGATACAAAGCAGTGGGAGCCAAAATAATGAATTATTCTACCTTTATGTGCTCATCATGTGCAAACTACAGTAAGAGAGGAAGAGAAAGAAGAAAGAAATGCTTTGATATTATATATGTGGGTATTTTCTTGTCATATCAGAGAGTCTTCAACTGATATAAACATATTTATATCCCTCTAGGAGCTACTAATTAGTGCAGTAAATGCTAGGTTTATTAATTGTTGTTAAAGTTTTCTGCATTTACGCATAAATAGTGTTTTTTATTTCCCTTTCCCCTTCCTGTCTCCCTCCCTCTCTCCTTCCCTTCTTGCTTCCAAGATAATACTTGGTTTAGTGTGGTAATAAAACTTGTTTTCTTTCTGGTAGATAATGACTGGCAGCTTGATAAGGCTGTGATACAGTAACAGACATTTTGATCCACTTTTTTTTGTGGCAAAGCTTAATAACTGATCCATATGATTTGAAAGAGAAGAGAAAAATCTGAGAGTTTTAATGTAATTTACAGCCTCATGCTATACTCTGATGTGTTTCTAATGAGCTTCTCTAGATCTACATGTAGAGAAAGTTTTCTCTGAGGATGTGCAGGGCAGCTTGTCAAGACATCCTGCAGGGAAGTGTGTTCAAAGAAGGTCAGCCGGGGAACAGAATAGCATTAGGTGATGCTGTAGTACATAATTGACTTCCTCTGTCTTTAGAAAGTTATAGAAAGCCAGGTGGAGAGGAAGCTGCTCCTTCTCAATGCCCTGACCCTCTTTCTCACTTTATTAAAACTGCTTTTCTTAACACCACCTTCTATAATTTCTCTTTTCTTTCTGCATTCTTGTAGTCTAAAACTAATTGCCACCCATGTTGCTTTTGATACTGAATTAAAGATATGAAATATTTCTTATCATAATCAACCCTAAATTTTCTGACTGCTCTGTTTTATAAGCCTCATATTTTTCATGTATTTTGTTAAGTGCAAGCAACAATCATGTTCCTCGCTCCAGCATGACAGCCAGTGTTATTGTGTCAGACAGGTTAATCTTGCCTTGGTGCAAAAGAAAGGCATATTCCTTGAGAATCTTTGCTATGATTTTTTTGCTTTCTGTACTCCTATAGTTTGGAGGACTAACTATATCCACCAGTCTCAATATAGTTCCCCTAGTAATCAGTAACTGTGAATAAAATATGCAGAGTTTTCCAGTATTTCTTTTTATGTGAATTGGAAAAATAGGTACTTAAAATGGGCATATATCAGTCCATTTAAAGTAAACTCTATCTTCATGGCATGAAGGAAAATAATTATACAGAGTGTATTTCTTTTGCTGCATTTTTTGTGTAGTTCTAGGGACCAACTATATTAATATTTTGTAGAGTACCTGCTTCCTTCTATTCAGAGAAGTTCTGAAAGTGAACTTGCATAGAATTGGTCATAGAACAATTGTCAATAGGTTACATAGGTACTTTGACAATATTGGTGAAAAGTAGAAGCAAGAGAGGATAGTAAATACACAAAGATACTCAAGGAATTGCTTCTTTCCTTCCTTCATTTCTTTCTTTTTTTTCTTTCTTTCCTTTCTTTCTTTCCTTTCCTTTCCTTTCTTTTTCTTTTTCTTTTCTTTTCTTTTCTTTTTCTTTCTTTTCTTTTCTTTTCTTTTCTTTTCTTTTCTTTTCTTTTCTTTTCTTTTCTTTTCTTTTCTTTTCTTTTCTTTCTTTTCTTTTCTTTTCTTTTTTCTTTTTTTGTGTGTTTGAGAAGGTTCCAAGGCTGTTTTGTGGGACTGTGTTTATTGATAGCCTGTGCAGTGTTCTTGCTGTGCTGCATTTTCTTATTGGAACTTCTGGAAAGAAAGCTTCCTTAGTTATTCATAGGAGTATAGAACCTTTCAGAGCTGTCAGTGCTGTCTACAATAAAAAGAGATGTGGAAGAATAGGAACCCCAGGGCTTAGCATGAATTTGTCCTGTGTCACATTGAAGTTCGCCATGGAAACGTCTCGTATCATATCCTGGTTTTAGAGTCTGAAAAAATAGGGAGTGAATGAGAGGTCCTTCCGATGAACCCTTGGAAGTCAACATATGTCTGAGGTTATTGCTTTTACCCCTGATGATATGAATGTTTAAATAGTCTGATTTTTGGAAGATCATTTTATGAAGAAAATGGTGAAAATGAAAACAATATGTGGGTTTTCCACAGGTCTCCCAAGTGGTGTGTACCTACCTCTGTTTCTTCAGGATGAATTGGTCTCTGGTTGGTAGAGACAGCAGGAGATGGGTTGCTAGGTATAGCGTGCCCAGATACAATATGTTTGGGGACCTAAGACATCTTGATCAATTATCTTCATAGTGACTTCCAAATTTTACTCTTCCATAATCACATTGACTTAGGTACTAACATTTAAGCATCTTCTTAGGACTTGGAAAAATTGAAAAATAAATTTGCCACCAAGGAACTAAGAAATTAAATATCTATTACTGGGCATGGCAAACTTTTATGGACTTCTGTATTGGATAAGTTTTAGTAGCTTTGACTAGTATTATTCAGCAGTTACATATAATGTGGGCCAGGCTATCATACATTACTTATGCTGCTGAGCTGATGATCAGGAGTGACCTTTTCAGCTATCTAGATTCACCCTACATGTTGTTTAATCCTCTTTATTACTTGCAATATGGAACCATTCATTTTGCCATTTAAAATGTTGACATAGAAATATATCGCATTTAAATCCTGATGTTAATTTTAAGTTCTTTGTATAGGTACATATCTCTTGACCATGGCAGTTCCTGCAAATTTTTATGATTATTTTTATGCATAATAAAAAAGATGAAACTTTGAGTTAGTTAATTCATTAGTGTTAATCAAAATTATTTTATTAATTTACTTTTTTACACATTTATTATTTCTCTCTACCCCTAAAATGCAATCTCTGTGAGAGTAGGTACTTTCTATATTACATTCATTATTGTTTCCTTAATGCTGAGAAAAGAGTTTGACATATTTACAGTACTCAATAATTTTCTTTTGCATTAATAAAGTCTGTGCCCATGTGGACCTTTTGCTTTAACAGGGAGTTTCCTATTTTTTTTTCCTGCAAATTTGGTAAAGGCTGGTGGCTTCTATTTAAGAAACTTGTTTCAGTAATTTTGCAAAATCTGTCTAATAAAACAAGGGTGTGTTAGTCTGCTCAGGCTGCCATAACAAAACACCACATACCAGGTGGCTTGAACAATAGAATTTTTTTTTTGTCTCATTGTTCTGGAGGCTAAATGTTCAACATCAAGATGCTGTCAGGATTTGTCTTGTCAATGATTTTTGGATATGATACCACAAGCACAGGTGACAAAAGAAAAATAGACAAGTGAGATTACATCAAACTAAAAAGCTTCTGTGCAGCAAAGGAAACAATTAACAAATGAAAAGGCAACTTATGGAATGGATAAAAGATCTCCAAACCACATATCTGACAATGGGTTAGTATACTAAATATATAAGGAATTGTCAATGGCACCCGTCCTCAAATAAGCCAATTGAAAAATGGGTAAAGGAATTGAATAGATGTATTTTTGAAAAAAGACATACAAAAGACCAACAGATATTTTGTATCTATATGAAAAGGTGCTCACCATCATCAATTATCAGAAAAATGCAAATCAGAACCACAATGAGATATCACCTTATACCCGTTAGGATGGTGTTGATCAAAAAAAAACTAGAAGATAACAAATGTTATTAAGAATGTGGAGAAAAGGGAAACTTTGTATAGCGTTTGTGGGATTTAAATTCTTGTAGCCACTATAAAAATAGTATGAAAGTTCCTCAAGAAAGTAAAAATGTAACTATCATATGGTTCAGCAATCCTACTTCTTGATATATATCCAAATAAATTAAAAATCAGGATCTCAAAGAGATATCTGCAGGGCTTATGTTCATTGCAACATTATTCACAGTAACCAAGATATGGAAATGATGTAAGTGTCTATCAATGGGTGACTGGATAAAAAAGCTTTGGTATTTTATACAATGAAATATTATTCAGCCATGAGAAAGAAGGAAATCCTGCTGTTTGCCACATCTTGGATAAACTTGAGGGCATTATACTAAGTGAAATATGCCAGACACAGAAAAATAAATACCACTTATATGATACCACTTATATGATAAATCTAAAATAATCATATTCACAGAAGTGGAGAGTAGAATGGTGGTTGCTAAGGGCTATGTGGGGAGGGTGGAAAAAGGAAATATTTATTAAAGGGTTCAAAGATAAATAAGCACAACTACACAGCATAATACCTATAGTTAACATATTAAATACTTACAAAGTTGCTAAGGAGGTATATCACACATTAATGTTCTTATCAGACACAAAGAATACGAGGGTGGGGGAAACTTTTGGGGTGATGGATAGGTTTATGGACTAGATTGGGGTGTTGATTTCATGGGTGTATACTTTTCTCCAAACTCATCAAATTGTGTACATTAGTTATGTGCAGCTTTTTGTATGCCAAAAAAATTAAAAATAAAAGGTGCCATCAGGGTTGATTACTGCTGATTTCTCTCTTCCTGGCTTATAGACAGCAACCTTTTCACTGTGTCCTCACATGGCCTTTTCTCTGTGCACATATGGAGAGATAACCAATTTCTCTTTCTCTTATCAGGTCATTAGTCCTGTTGGATTAGGGTTCCACCCTTATGACTTCATTTGCTCTTAATTACCTCCCAAAAGGACCTATCTTCAAATACAGATATGTTGGGGAATAGGACTGCAACATAATGAATTTTTGGGAGACACAATTTAGTCCATGACAGAGGGTGAGGAGAGAAGCACTTTAATTTTAGTTCCTTAAACTAAATGGATTTGTGCAATCTTACATAAGAGAAATCTGAGAGTTTGATATACATTATGTCAAAATTCATATGTAACCAAGGAATTGCTTGACTTATAGTATATTTCAATGCACGTTATGGCACAAGTTATGTATTTTAATGGATATTTTATTGAGCTTGTTGATTTGCACAATGGGGCACCAACATGCTGATAATTTAAATTAGGATTAGACTTTTTTTTTAGCATAATGACTTGGCTAGGTAACATGTAATGCTAATCACATGTAGCACTTCCCAGGAGTTTGCTTTTCAAATTTTTCAGAAGCTTTGTGTTATTAATGAACCTTGTACTGTGACATTCACAAATTTATCATGACACCAGCTTAATTCCATGATGCCCAAGTAGGTTTCAAAAAAAGAAAAATAAATTGGGGGAAAAATTGTTTTTCTTTTCCTTTTTTCTTCCTTTTCATCATGTATTTCTGTTTCTCTATCCTCTCCTCACCTGTTCTTTAGGAGAGAATCTTGCGTGAGAGATGATCCCCTTAATTCATTTTATTTCCCATTTTATAGAGTGAATATTTAAGAGGTGCTTAAGGATGGTTTCTAAGCAGTGACAGAAATGAAAATTATTTACCCCAGGAGCCTGCATCTATTTTATTAGTTCATTTACATACTGTTAAATAAACAACATATTGCTAGGACTAGAAGATTTGGAAACTCTCCACCACCCACACTTTGTACTTATACTGCATTTTTAGGGTGAAGATTGTGTTTGTTAACCTAAGTTATAAGATTTCCCTTATGCCATACAAATACAAATTAATCATATATGAATTAAGTTCTTGCCTTGCTTTGTGTCTTTTCGGAATCTGGGGGAGGAATAAATGGGCCTACAGGGGTAACCATATTTAGTAGCTGAATAATTTAATAAGAAATTAAAAACATCACATAAATATGGCTATGATTATATGTGCATAGGACAAAACCCAGCAAATACTTAGGATAAGCCAAACGGATATAAAGTTAGAGTTTGATTGATATAAAGTTGCTTAAACATTGGGAAGCTACTAGAGCGATTGATTATGGACTGAAATTTGTGACAACCTTCACATAGATTCTGATAAATTGGCTGTTCTACTATAAATATGACATATGGGACAAACACAAAAACATGATGACATGTTGATCATCAGATCTCAATTAAGAACACGTATAAATATTATGGGGTATAAAGAAATTGTCATACACATATTCAAATGGAATAATCTAAATTTGTTTTTGAAAGTGATTTGGCTGGGATAGGGTAGAAGTGCTGTTGACTAGCTTTGAAATTTTTAAAGATCTTGAAGAAAGTAAAACTGCATGCCCTATGAGATCTAATTCTTTTATCCAACTGAATAAATGAGCATATTTTTTAAAACTGGGTAATCCTGTATATTCCAGCTATAGACTAAATGATTGCTTCATTTCAAGCCTCCTGACTGCCATGGAACCATCTGGTATGTGTGCATGTGTAGGAGTCAGTGAGACTCTAGCTAACACTAAAGTCTTCAGCTAGTCTAAGTTGTTTCTTATTTACCACTTCATAAACACCTGGGTACAAAGGCAGAATTAAAACTAAGGTCTGAATATCTCCCACCCATCTTTAAATGTATTCTTTTCATTTTTTGACCTACACAAAGGTGTCCATTTTTAGGGAAATGTTGGAATGGGAAAACAAGCATTTAATAGCTAAGAAAAATCTAAAGTCTGAAGTGGGAAAGATTTTACTTCATTCACACTTAGAAGTTTTTTCCCCAATTATTGCTTTGGATGAAGGGGAAAAAGATTTGTATATGTTTTCCCCCGTGTGCTACTTGGAGCAAATGTTCATATGTTATCTGAAATGATTATGCTAAATGTCTGTGAGAACTTGAGTTTGGTGTGGATATATAATGAGTCTATAGGACCCCAAAGGGAACAACAGTAGGATAGGAAAGGCGAGGGATTTTTAAAAAATGAAGAGCCAGCATGAGATGGGCAAATGGGGGATTAAATGAGAAATTGGGTGGTTTGAACAGATTGTGTATATGTTTCCCTCTCTGAGACCCCTAAGATCTCTTATCATACATTGCATGGGGGAAAATAATCTTCCCTTTCTTTTTAGCATTTTAACTATGCACTTTCATCATTGCTATACATTCTTTTAAGCTTGGCTCAGAAAAGAAGGGGTAATATAATACAGGAGCTCAACATGCTGACTGAAAACTGGCTTTGGATCTGGCATTGGCCATGAAAGACACATTATTAATCATTATTAATGCATGCCATTAGTGCTAAACGACACATATCACTACAGTTAGAAAGATTAGTACAATGTCTAGAACATCATCTTTCCTTTTTTGACAAATCATGCTACAAACAGAAACAACATTTTTTAGAACTAAGGACTGGCCGGACATATGCCTGTGGTACAAAATGCAGACCAGTGTGGTCCAAAGGCTTCCTCTGTTTGGTTGGTCTTTCCTGGAGTGCTGGTAGTGCCTGATTCAATTAGTAATCACAAATGTGGTCATTGCTGTTTTGTGGCTTTGGGAGCCTTGATTGTGAGTTATATTTATAGATTGCAGTTTCTTTCTAAATAGGGACCTTTGTATTCAAGGATCTGAAGAATCTTGTAGCCTGTGGTAAAATTGAGTTTTCTTCATATAATAATACATCAGACATTATTGTATTTGTCAAAATTATGGTCAATAGGGCCAGGCAAAACCCAGGTATATGAATAATGAGTAATGCACTTAGCTGGATTTTGTTTATGGGAATAATTTTGTTTGGTACTTTCCCTCTGCCCTATTCTAACGGGATACCTAATGGCTAAATAACATGTATAACTCCAAAGTGGAAACATACTGGATTTTAAAGTATGCAGCTACTAGTCCATAAAAGTTAGGCCTTTCTTACTGATGACACTTTGTCATATCTGATGGTACAATCAAAAGGATAAGGCCCTGTCTTAGTCCTGAGGGAATCTACAGTCTTTAGGAAGTCAGGCTCTATATAGATTTATAAAAAAACCCTAATTTTATAAGATATTTTGTGATGAAATGCCAGGTGTATGCTATATGCAAAGTACCTTCACTGTAAAGGCATATGTCTTGGTGGAGAGTTTAGAATAAACAATATAAAATGGAATTAAGTGTTTTTACTAGGAGATTTGAGAGCCTTTCTGTCTATGAACTGGTATATGGATCATTCTATTTATGAACCAATTATTAAAGGTCATTAAAAGCAAATGGATGGGAACTGTATTGAAAGTTAAAGAGTTATTATGAGAAGAATGGATATATGAGGCTTCCTCTTGAGGACCAAGTAAATATTTAGCTATTTCTACACTCATGACATCACTGGTATTGTGGTCTCATTATGTAATTCATAAATATGTCAGAAGTTGGAGAAAGACTTTGTTACATTCATTGATTTTGTTCCACCCTGTAAGAGAATTTTGACCAACAGAAAACCAGTTAAGACAGGTTTTTCCTATTGCTCTGCCCCCAGAAAATATAGTACATAATTCCCATGCAAAAAAAGCATCAAAGAGAGAAACACCAGCTTGCTTACACCCTCATAATGGAGTATGGCCAAGGTAATTGTTGATCTCTTACAGCTTTTTAAAGAGTTAGCTTAGCAGTTAAGCTCTGAATAGGTCCACCCTTCTGTTATTTAGCCAGCAATCTGCTCCCTTACAATGAATGGAAAAAAAGCTGAGAGGCAGAATTTCATCTCTGTTCAAATTAGAAACCTGTCTCGTATAAGTGGAGTCCCTTCCTTCTCCATTAAAATCTTCTCCTACCAAGGAGAGAAAAAAAGATCTTGGATATATAGCACAATAATCATTCCATGAGCTATAAACCTTAGTTGGTGATTTTTTTTTCTTTAATTGAATACTAGGAGAGCTTAAATGTGAATGCTATATACAAATCCATTATTCTTAGTACTGCTACCTATAATTAACAGTGCCCAATGGAATTTTAAAAATATTTATAGAAAAGGCAACAGAGTGACAATTACCATCATCCCCAACTAAACTCCTCCTCCTCCATGTTTTCATCAAGAGAGCGGTGTTGTTACTTCAACAGGCACAGTGTTGTGGTGACTTTTGTGATACAAATAAAGCAAGACTAAAATTCTAATTGTGAAATTTAAAAGGAAAGTAATTGCTTAGTGTTGGTTAATTCCATCTTTGTGTGGTGACAGCAGCTGCGATTCCTTGCCTTGTGTATTTTAACAGATGGCATTATTTCTTATGGAGTGTTACAGTAGCGACTGAGGTGACACTGAAGGAAAATTCTGTGACAGTATGTTAAGTAAGATATTACTGACAGCCCTGCTAAGCAGCGATGCAGAACTGCACGTCATGGATCTCTTCTCACCTCTATAGCCCACACCAAATGGTTTCCATTTGCGGCATGTGGAATCAGAATGGAAAAGATGAATGAAAAATTATGTTCTTTTTCAAATCCACTTGTTTGCACACCATTAGTAGGCCTGAGATGAAGGCTCCTATCTGGCAAAAAGGTGCATCTATCAACCCAGTATCATACCATTGTACCTTTCTATCGAAGGTCGGAAAATGGAGAGGTGCTGATAGGCGTGAGCTCTAGACCAGGATTCACCCTAGACACTCTTCTATAGATTGGCTTTCTTTGTGTAAAAGGCTGGAATTGGACCGAGAGAAAAATAATCTCTAGGGCTCTTTCTATTCTAACTCTCTGTGATTTTGGAAGTCCTGAGCTTTGTGCTTTAATGGCATAGAAGACAAAGTGAATAGAATGCATGATGGAAATACATGATTGATTGCCGTATGTGCTACTGATATTGATGCAGCATAGAGAAAAGACCAATGAGTCACAAGTCAGGAGATTGGCTGTGATTCAGCTACAAAGCAAGTCACTGAGTCAATCTGCATCGACCTCCTCACCTCCGTTACAAGGCTGTAGTCAAGGTCTAATGGGATTATGCCACTGAAAGATGATTAATTAACTCAACAAATATTTCACAACTGCCCTGTGCTAGCCAGTGTGCCAAGTGCTGGGGATTCAACAGTGCGTAATGCATGGTCTTTGTTTTGGAGGAGGATGTCTAGTCGGGGAATCAGATAAATTAATGGGTAATTACAACGGGGTGTAACAGGGGTTTTATACCACAAGTACAGGGTGGTATAAAAACATATAGAAGGGGCAACTCATTTAGCTGGAGGCACGGAAGTCTTCCAGGAAGAAGTGAATTTTAAGCTAAGGCAAATATAGGTGGAGGGGGAGGAACAAATGAAATGACATGCTTGTTGAACCAAGATTCAGGAATCATTATGGTTTGGTTTTCTTTCACCACTGGTCTTAAAAGTAGGAGTCCAACTGGGTTTGGGTTTTGATGAACAAAGAATGTTTTTATTTAAATATTTTTGTAATTATATCCTGCCTCATTTCTAAAACAAATGAGTTTAAAAGCCTGGGAAATGATATTTAAGAGAATACCACCTTTGATCATCAGACTCTCAATGTGAGCTTGAAAAATCCTCTTCAGACTTTTCCCTTCACAGAGGCCCTGAGAGTTTTATGGTGTGCTTTGAAGGGCAGTATGGATGGATCTACTTTTATTTGTAAATGGAGAAATGATAATGAGTTTATATATAATATGAACATTTGGCCTTTTTATAATCTTTAAGAGTGGAGCTACCAGTTTGCTGTGCAGTGACTGATAAATCTTACTCATATCCTTGCCCTACAGGCTGACCCTCTTCCATACTAATGTTTGACATTTTACAGTTTAATTAAGATTGCCCTCTAAGCAGCATACTACCAAGAGAATGATGGAATTTTTTCGGGCAATATGATGTTGAATAAAAAGAAATTCACCAAGTATGCCATTGTCTGTGCCACTTTCCACCAATCTACACGTAGACCTAGAGTGTTAAAAAGACTGTTGTTGACAATGTAAAGTGAGAGAGAAGAGAGCCTCTGACTGGGAACAAAAACTGAGCCAAATCTGTGAAATTGGTGAGAGAAAGAATGTCCTGCTGCAACGTTTTTTTTTAAGCCATTGCCCTGTCATGAGATAGCAAACAATAAATGAGATGGTAATCTTTGTGGACCTACCTACTTCTGCACCAGAGATACCTGAATTTGCAATTTATACCAAACTGTGCTTCAAGTCAGAAGAAGAAGCCAACAGTGATCTCAAACATGTGCAGAACTTTGGTCCTTGTGTGGGATTTAATGCTACAAACCTCCAGATATTTCTAGTGCCCAAACCTAGAACTTCAGGCCTCTGTATTTGCCTATCCTCTTATATTTCTTATAGGCATCTGAAACTCAGTATGGCCACAAGTGAACAAATGATATCTCCCTACTCCCTTAAACTCTTTCTCTAGGGTCATTGTTTCAGTGTTTCAAAGTAACAACAGTTTTCTTTACTATAATTCTTTATGGAACAGCACTGTTTTTGTTTAGATGAGAGCCTTGAATATCCTCCTTTCTATCTTTCAAACCCCTGCCAGGAACCTGGGCATCAGCTAGCATAGAAACCTCAGAGGGAAAGAAATTTGATCTGTTTGCAGTACAGAAAGCTATTGTGTTATTTCTCTCCTGGAAAGGAAGGAGGAGAGAGAAGAAAGATGAGGAAATTGAAGCAGAAGAAAGAAGGAAGGAAAAGAAGATAGAGAAAAATTGAGATGAATTGAAAGTACAGTGACATTCCATAGTGATTGGTAAGGAGTCTAGTGGATATTTTAAGAGATGTGTGAAGTTCTCAATAAAAGATGTTTGTTTTAAAATACAAACTCCTCCATCTTCATTGTGAAATCTTGTACAGGATGTGAATAAACGTGTGTGTGTATGTATAAACCAGTGGAAGGGTTGAGTTTTATATCCAAGTTTACATGAATCTCAGCAGAGACAGCAGGAGAAGAGAGGGGATACAAAGGAGGCCAAAGGTTGGAATAGACTGTAGATTGAAGATTCAAGGCTATTGAACTCAAATCTCCAAGATAATTGGGCCTTTATGTATATCATCTTAGTTATGAGCTATATGTACTACATAGGGTAAAACATAGAATTTGACCTTCACACCCACTGCCCACACTACCTTCTTTCATCTTCCATATATAGCTTCTTATCTGTTGAGCCTGCTTTCTCTTTCTGAACTACCTTTCATCTTTGGAGCCTGGCACTCAGAGAGTGATATTCTTTAGGCAAAGTAGAAAATTATGTTCATAGTATCTATAAACATGAATGAGCTGGCTCTCAAAAATTTATTTGGGGAGTCAGAACCCACCATGGGATAATTCCAATCTGAATCACTACAACATGTATGTTCTAATGTTGAGGTTGAATGAAAAGGAACATCAAGATTGCACTATACTGTCTTTAGCAGATATGACTACTAAAGATGGATTAAAGATGGCTGCAAATTCTTTGCTGCACATCTCATCAAGGGATGATGTATATTTCCCCTCTCCTTGAATCTGAGCTGGCCTCGTAATTTGTTTTAGTCAATGGAACAGAGAGGAAGGGATGCTGTGAAACATCTGGACTGGGTCGTTAAAGATTGGCAATTCCTTCATAGATTACTTACTTTTGGGAGCCAGTCATCATGTAAGAAAGTCTGATTTCCTTGATACCACAATGCTGTGATTATTCCTAAGCCAGCTACTTGGAGAAAGAGAGGAGCATATGGAGGTGAACTGGGGCACCAGATGTAAGAGTGAAGAATTCTTGCGCTTTTAGCCTACCCTACTCACCAGCTGAATGCAGCCAAGTGAATGATCTCAGCTGACAGTGCATGGAGCAGAAGAACCACTCAGCTAAGTCTAGTTTAAAATATTGACCCTTAGAATTGTGAGCAAATAAAATAGTTGTTTAGGCCAGCAGTCCCCAATCTTTTTGGCACCAGGAATGGGTACTCCTTGAGAATCTAATGCCTGATGATCTGAGTTGGAACTGAGGCAGTGATGCTAGTGCTGAGAAGTGGCTGCAAATAGAGATGAAGCTTCACTTGATCAGCTGCTGCTCACCTCCTGCTGTGCAGGTCCGTTCTTAACATGCCATGGACCGTACTGGTCCATGGCCACGGAGGTTGGGGATTCTTGGTTTAGGCCGCAAAGTTTTGGGGGTAGTTTTTTGCAACAATAGATAGCTGAAATGATAATATATGGAAGCAGCAGAACTGGACAGCATGGTTATAGGATAAACATTTTTAGAAGTTTTGCCAAGGTTTGACCATCAATGCCATACCTATCTAAAGGTATATGACAAAGTGTAAATAATAATGAATGTTAATGTAATTTTTATGGTTTACTTAGCACATACTCATTTAAGGTAGACTTTATTTCAATTTCACAGGTGAGGAAACTGAGTCTCAAGAGCCATGAAGAAGTAAGTTGTGTTCAAATGCAGGTGTTCAGCCTCTATACTGTTCCTTTCCAGGTAAGTCTGAAATCAGTCAAAACAAGACAAATAGCATTCCATTAGTAATTTAAAAGTTATCGTATGTGAAGTGACAGAGGACCTAAGAAAATGTCTTAATACTTCACTAAAGTGTATCCTCTATTTTGTGCTTTTTTTTTTTATCTGACCAGTTGCTTGAATGAGAAGTGGCAAGGGTAAAATTGAATTCTTGAATTAACTCAGTAGATGCAAAACTATTGCCAGAATCTAGATTGTCTGAAAATTTGTGTTCCAAATAATTGGCTCCAATATTTGCAGCAGAGGTTATGATGGAATTAGTTCTTTATAAAGAAGCCAGTCATAATCAATAAGACCATCCTCTGAACTTACAAGTAATTATGAATTCTCAAGTAGGAATTTTAGTTACTTTCCATGCTAGAGAAAATATATTTTGGATCATGCCCAATAATGTGGCATGTGAAACTCTACTTTTTAAAAAGTATTATGAAAATTTCAGATCAAAATATCTTCTATATCCCAAAGCTTGGAGTGAACAATTTCTAAGTATATTGCTTGTATGTAGCATGACCTAGAAAATGTGATGACAGCCCTTTGGAACAACGTCAAGACTTCTCCATACACGTGCCCTTTATGAACAGGCATCTCAATATGGCAGCTTGAATTACACCCACATTTTTTCCTGTATCAGTGTATACCCCAACGTCTCCTAACTCATTTTAAAACATGGACCAATTTAAGATCCTTTATGGTTAATTGTACAATTTAACTGACATGGAAAAATCAGACAGGGAAGCATTCTTAAATCAAAACTCAAAATGAAGGAGATGCACAGCAATAGGACTTGTTAGGTAAAGGTAACTTGAGCCATCATGTGTAGTAGATTTGGAGGTAGTTCTCAAGCAACAGTTATAAATACCAGCCACACAATTTAACCTTCCCTGTGTGCAGCATAGAACAGATGTCAGCTTGTGATTATCAAACATTTTAAAGGCATAGACATAAAGGGAGCTGTGAAAATTCTCTACCCTAGTGATGACAACTCTTACTACACAGGTTGGTTCTGCAAATTGACATTTTAAAGAAAGATAACTTGAATGGGTTTTAATGACTGCATAGACTGTCTATACCTAAATTTTTTAATCTGGCCTCTTATTGTTTGAACATTTAGAATACTTTCCTTCCTATCTTTTGTTTTTCTGTGTTAAAAACAGTCTTGTGCTGGAATTTATAAATAAGTCTTTCTACACCTACACAATGATTTTCTTGGTGGAAAGTTCTAGAATTAAAATGGTTGGAGAGAGAGGTTAGGCATTTGAAATGAATGGTCACATAAAAAATCTATTTTTGAAATATCTAATATCTAGGGTAGTGATTATCTGTTATGCTGGTTAAATTTACCTTAAAGTGAAAATAATCCAGATTAACTTCAATATTTAAAGAGTATTGTATGGTCAACTAATATAAAAGTCAGCCAGCAACCTAACCTAGAAGTGACACCAGAAATGAAAATAGGATCTCTGTGATGAAATTTCTTGATTTTAGGAAGATCAAGATTATGCATCATACAGCACTTCCTGATGGAAACAAACCTGGGTCATAGTTGGAACAAGACTCTGATTATATTAAGGCACCAATAAATATTTAATTTAATGTTCATCTCAGTGCCAAATATTGCACCTGGAGATAATATCTGATTGGCTCTGGACCAAAAGGATAAATGAATGAACACTGACTATGAACACTAATTACTTTATTTCAGCTATTCTTTTGGGCTACTCTTCCAAGTCCGTCCTATACTATAGTTCTTGATTTTGAATTTTCAACACTTTTCTCTTTTACCTCTACCCTTAGAATCTCTCATGGTTTTCCATTCCACCATTACTCACATAAATGTTTGTTGTCTTGCTTCCTTCTGCCCCTTTCCTTTCTTTTACATGCCATAACTAATACTTTGCTTTGCTTGGATCCTAGGGGGTTCTTGAGACATTTTAATGACATACTAATGTTACCTTCTCTTTTGTCTCTTTCTAAGTATCAAAAAGGATCCTGACTTAAAATAAAATTCAGTTACTAAACCCACTAAAAAGAAAATGAAATAATGATTTTACATTTGCAGTATTATTAAATACATCCTACTTTCTGTTTCTCCTGTCTCCTCTGAAGTGAAAAGGAAGAGCATTGAAGAAATTGAACTTAAAAAAAAATGGTTCAAAGAATACGTGTTTTTAAGTAACACCATATACATGATCTTAAGTTGAATTAATTGTCATGTTACTATTAAATCCTCTCTTCTTGCTGGATGAGTCATCTAAAAAAATAGTTTTATTACTTTAAAACTAAAAATGCTCATTATTTAAAAAATTCTATTAGAAAAGTATAAAGATTAATATAAAAATAATCACATGGAATTTTTCTACCAAAGGATAAGCACTATTGATATGTTGGTGAAAATTCTTTTAGGTATCTCTTTATGAATGCATACATACACACACTTGTGCCTGCACACCAATTTTATGTAATTGGGATCACACTATATATACCATTCTTTACATATATACTAGCTCTATTATCTCAAAGTGTATGTTTAAACATTTTTGTCTAGAATTTGCTTTACAGGCAGTCCTCTATGACATAACTAAAGTATTTTCTTAATCTTTAATTATAAGCTACATGACAATCAAGGCAATTGAAGCATTTAGTTAAAGCCTATACTCATACCTCTAGATTCTATGATCTAATACCTAAACATGTTTATCGTTGACTGTTGGTTTCGTTTCTTGAAATTGTGAGTTTGTGGTTTTCATCCAATTTGGAGAATATTTTGTCATTATTTTTTTCAAAATATTTTTGTTTCTTCTCTCTTATTCATCTGGTACTCGATTTCAATATAATTTGGAACAACTGAGATTGTCTTACAGTTTCCTTATGTTCTCATAATTTTCCCACCCTTTCCTCTCTTTGTTTCATTTTAGGTATTTTCTATTGCTATGTCTTCAAGTTTATTATTTTATTTTTTTTGCAGTGTTTTGCTTTTTATCTCATCCAATATATTTTTCATCTCAGAGTTTGTATTTTTTCATCTCTACAAGTTTGTTTTGTTTTATTTTTGTATTTTTCATATTTCTCCTTAAGCGCTAAAGTTTTTCTCTACCTTTGTGAACGTATGGAGTATATTTATAATTTAGGTTTTATCTTTTTACTCATTCTCTAATCTGTGCCAATTTTGTATTTATGACTATTGATTCCCACCCCCAACATCATTATGTATTATATTATCTTGCTTTTTTGTATGCCGTAGATGGGCCTAGGGCTAAGTAAATTCCTTTATTGAGGCAGTATGGTCTGAGTACCCAACTTGATGCTTTAGAGTTTCTCTATACTGGCTATTGGTAATGTAAATATTACTGTCCCTGTGAGAGTAATGAATATTGTTTTCTCTGATTTTTTTCTTATGATTCCTGCCCCAACCTCACGTAGTTGCCTCACACTTATGCCTTGATCAGTGCTCATGTGAGGTATCACAGGGGATTTTTTATAGATCTCCAGGGCTTATTCTCTGTGCATTTCTTCTCTGACACTCTGCCTTACAAATTCTAATTTCCTCAATGTCCCTGGATAGTTAAATCTATTTCCTTATCTGCTAAGATCTTTTTGGGGTTTACCTCCCTGTGTTGTGCCTTAGAAACTTTTTGTGGAAGTAAGTTGGGACAATCATAGGGTAAACTGTGTTTGTTTTCTTTCTTTTAGAATCATTGCCCTTCACTGCCCGTTTTCCAATGTCTGAAAACTGTTTTACGTATTTTAGCTGATTTTTTAGTTGTTTAAGATGAGAAAGTAAATGTGGTTCTTTGGTATCATCATGACTGGGAGCAAAAGTCTCCTGGGCTTTTCAATCTGAATTCTTTCTGGGAAATTTATCTATTACTGCTGACATAGCCTCCTCTACATTTTTGTCTCCTTTTTTTTCTGGCACTCTAATGATTCAGTATTATCATTTCTGTCTCCTCATAGATCTTACCTTTTCTTTTATATTTTTCTATCATTGTCTTTTCTACTTCTTTTTGGGAGCTGGTCTAAATTCACTAATTTATTCCTTAATTGTTCCACTTTACTATTTGTCTTATCTATGTTTTTTTTTTATTTTAACCATTATATTTTTTATGATTAAGATTGATGCATAGTTACTTTTTTATATTTTCTTGTTCTTGGTTCATATTGCTAATGTTTTCCTTATTTAGTATGACTAACAGGCTAATTTTAAATTCCTGGTCTGTTATAATATTTTTGCTTCTGATGGAAGTTGTTATCCAATATATTTTGTTTTTAGAAAATAATTAAGATCCTCAAATACCTGTTACTTTGGCCTGTGAACCAATTTTTCTCTTAGGGTATTTGTTTCTTAGTCAAAGGAAGCATACAGAGGAATACCAGAATATCTATGTCTTCCTTAGTGAACTCAAGGATAGGGTATTGATGACTCTGAGGAGGGAAAATCCCAGGTGTCTGGACACCATGGGCAATAACTCTTTACACCATAAAATAACTTCCCACCTTAGTGTTTTACCTTTTGCTCCCCAGAGAGAAGCAGCATAGAGGACAGTGGTTCTCAAACTTTAAGGGAGGACTTAAAAACGTAGATCACTGGGGCATGCTTCCAGAATTTCTGATTTAGCAGGCCATGGGTTAGGCACAAATATTTGCTTTCTTACAAGTTCTTAAGTAATGCTGATGCTGTTGGTCCCGGGATAGCACTTTGAGAATTACTAATATGAGAGAATAAAGAGCAGAATGCCAGGGTTCCACTTTTACTCTATCTCCTGTGGCCAGGCCTAGCAGCTTCCTGCCTCAAATCAAATCTACCTGCTCCTTCCCTGCCTCATCCTACCCCAGTCAATGCAACATTCGTTCAAAATTTCACTCCTTCCCACCTAGAATTTCATTTCTCTTCTCATAATCTCTCTCTCACTCTCTCTCTCCCCTCCCCTCCCCACCTCCTGCCTCTCTCTCTCCCCACCCCCTCTCATTTTCCTCTACTTCCTCAGGGTTGAAACTAGGCCAAGAAAGCCTGCAGCAAATCTAGTTAAGCTTCTTGGGAGAATTAGGACTACATCTTACATTTCTAATTGATCATTTTACTAATTCCTAATTTTTGATTTTTTTTTTTCAGTTGAATCTTGTTGCTTTCAGGTGTACAAATATATTTTTTAAAAACAATGTAATTTTGTCTTCCTTTTTCCCCATAATTATGTCTTTAAACAGTATTTAATTATATATATATACATAAGAATGCTAAATAATAGGGTTAATAATAGAGATTAATATTTATTATTATTTTTGACTTTCATGTGAATAATCCTGGAGATTCGCTATTAACCCAGAAGCTGGAATTTACTTTGAGTTTAAATTTTTATCATGTTATGGGAGTATCTTTTTATCAAATGTCTTCTTAGCATCTGTTCAGATAATAATATTGTATTTCTCCATTAACCTTTTAAAAGGTGAATTTTCTTGATATATTTTCTAATAATGAATTATTGTTATATTCTTGACATGATCATCACTTAGTAATGATTCACTAGTTATTCTTTTAGTGTGCTGCTAGATTCAACTTGCTAATATGTTATTTAGATTTCTTTTGCTTAATGAATGGGATTGGTCTTTGTCCAATGCTTGATATATATCTACATGTAATTTTAGTACACAATACTTTGTTGTTAGATAATATTAGCACTTTTCCTTCCAATTTTTTTTTTTTTCAAAACCACTTTTTGTCTGGCACCATTTTGAGCAAGAAGAATTCAAAGACAAATATGCTCTGGTTTTGTCTTGGAGGAACACACTGTCTAGCAGGGGAGAGAAACAAGGAAATAAATGTTTATAAAATGGTGTGAAAGTGCAATAGTAGAGGCATATTTCAAAAATCTGAGAATATAGAGAGGATGTCTTTGGCATTTATATAGCCAAAACATATCGTTGGTCAATAAATATTTGTTGACTTGAACTCATCTTGTTCAGAAGAGGATTTTTATGAGTGGTTTCACAGGGCAGTTGACTTTTGATATTATTAATAAATTAAGAAACAGAAGCCAAATTCTTGCCTCCAAGAAGAGTGAACTACTTAGAGAACTAGAAGGTAGAGAGAACTAATTTTACTGTAACTTTCTTTTTCATAATCAACACTTGCAATTCAAATGGAATCTTTTTTTTGTCTTAACGAATTTGTTGAGTCATAGTTTCTGAATGCTTTCCAAACCCTTTACCAAAATTACCTAAACATGGCTATGCCATGAGTTCAGCAAAATATTACAGGAACTCATTTAATCCATAAATAGCTTGAATCTCAGACAAATTTAGAATTGAGATTCTTTAATTATTGGAAAATATATTTAAAAGCAACAATTCACATGTTCTTAATAACCTATGTTTTATTTTTTCTTATATGTTAGCGTTTCTTTCTATTTTACTTATTTCCTTTAGTCTTTTTCCACTGGTCATATTACATAGGATAGGAAGATGAGAAAGCAATGAACATGTATCAGTCACCTATATTGTGTTCTACATTGCTGGGCTGTTCACAACAACCCTTCAGGGGCATATTCTTGTTTATCTTCATTTTCTCAGCTGCACAGAGGCTTTAGGTTACCTACTCATGGGCACATGATTTAATTATGGTGACGCTAGAATTCTAATGCAGATGTTGGAGTCCAAAGGCTACAGCCTTTCTTCCAAACATAGAAAGGATTTGGTTTCAGCATGAAATAACATAAATGTTTCTATGTATTTATGACATACTCATACCTTTATCTCTGCAGATCTAATAACTGTTAGCAAGCCAAACATAAAAGAAGGGATGAAGTACAAATAAGTAGTTATAAAACAGTCATGGGATGTAGAGTACAGCATAGGGCATGTGTTCAATATTATTGTAATGGCTGTGTGTAGTGCTAGATGGGTGCTAGAGTAATTGAGGGTATCACTTCATAAATTACATGAATGCTTAGCCGTTTTACTGTATATCCAAAACTAATACAAAATAATAAAAAATTTTTCCAAAAAAACCCCTCCAAAATTCCCTTGGGTAGTTTGATAAACATGCATATTGTAAGGTTTTACAACCAGAGACTCTTGATTCAGTTAGTCACTTGTGGTGTCTTGGAATCTGCATTTCTAAGAAGTTTCTCAGGTAAATTTGATGCCCAGCCAGCTTTGGATATGAGAAACTTATGCCACTATCTCACAGTGGTAGAAGTTATATTGTAAATCTGAACTCACTAGTGCCTCAGAGCATTATTTCTGTCCTGGAGATTATCTATGGAGTCCATCCATGTCATAAACAATGAAATAGAAAAGGTGAATGTCCTCATGAAAGAAGGTGCTGACTCCCCACAGCACCTGAAGGCCTTTGTGGATGAACCCAACTTACAAACATTATTTCTCAGGTGAGACTCCCATTCACCATCTTCTTCAAGGATAACACCTTTCAACCCTGGCTGCACCTTAGAATGATAGTGCCTGGGCCAGTTAAATTGGACTCTCTGGGGTGGGGACTGAACAGCAATATTTGTTAAAGTACTCCAAGTGATCCTAATGTATAGTGAGGGCTGAGAACATTCTTTTCTCAACTAGGGTAAAGGAAGTTTGAGAAATGGGTCTTTTTTTTCCTTCAGGAGATTAGAAAAGAATTGTTATTAAAAATTGAAGATTTTCTTTTTATATTATTTTATTTTTAAAAACAAAATGGTATGTATCTAGGGTGTACAAAATGCTGATTTGAAATACATATATCTAGTGAAATGATTGCTACAGTCAAGTTAACATCTCCTTTAACATAGTTTCCATTTTTTTTTTGATGAGAGCATCTGAAATTTACTCTCTTAACATATTTTTAGTATCCAGTACAGTATTATTAGGTATAGTCATCATGCTATATATTAGATCTCTAGATTTATTCATTCTATATTACTTCAACATTTGTCTATTTCTTCCACCTCCTTGACCCTGGTAACTACCATTCTATTCACTGCTTCTGTATATTTGGTGGCTCCTCCTCTCCTCTCCTCCTCTCCTCCTCCTTCTTCTTTCTTCTTTCTTCTTTCCGCTTCCTCTTCCTCCTCCTCTTCCTCTCCCTCCTCCTCCTTCTCCTCCTCTTCCTCCTCTTCCTCCTTCTTCTTTGTTTTTTTTTTTCAAATTTCACATACAAATATCATGCAATTTTTTTTTCTGGATCTGGCTTATTTCACTTATCATAACATCTTTCAGGTTTATCCATGTTGTTTGAAGTGGCAAGATCTCCTTTTTTAAGGCTGAGTAATATCCCATTGGATATATATGCCATATTTTCTTTATCTAGTCATCCATCAAAAGACACTTAAGTTGTTTTCATATCTTGACTATTGTTGAATCATACTGCAGTGAACATGGAAGCACAGGTATCCATTTTATTTGTTTATATTATTAACATTTTAAATATTGCAAAGAGTCAAGGATTTTTAAAAAAGCAATAAAGTAATATATCTGACCTGAGTATTCTCATATCAACTTTTCCTGTATGAAAATAACACAAAAATAGCCCCATACTATTATACATTCTCAGATGTGTCTTAGGTTTTCAGGTAATCTTGAGGTAATTGTGGATGGCTCCTTAAGGAAAATGAAATTTATAAGTATTATTTTAAGCTTAAGTTGACCAATTCAGTTTTCTCCCATTTATGTATTTCACAAATAGTTCATGCCAACTATGCATCAGACACTTTACTGGGTACTCAGTGTACAACTGAAAACACAATGCATTTTTTGCCTTTGTTGCTTTTTATTGGAGGGGCAAAGGGTGGGGGCGGGGATAGAGAGAGAGAGACAGAGAGAAAGAACTGAGATAAATATTACCATAAGATAAGCCCAGGATGTTTTGAGAACACTTAGGAGGAGAACCTAACACAAAGACATTTCAGAAATCCCCTAAATTCTACTATCTTGCATCACCTTTACAAAGGCAAGAAGAATAAAATGAGGGATAAAGTGAATGTTTGTGACAAAGGATTAACACATACATGAATACAAATACAACTTGCTCTGTGTGTGTGTGTGTGTGTGTGTGTGTGTGTGCGCGTGCGTGCGTGCACGTGCACGCATGCACGTCAAGTTTTAGAATGATGTCCAGGAAATTAATTCTCTTTGGTGTAGTAGGAATATTTGTAATGACTTTTATGTACCATTTTTAAAATATACTTGTAATCTGGTTTCACATTATATTATAATTCTTTGTTTAGAGATAAGGCAAATTGATTGGTAAAATTTACACTTCCCATCCCCACCCCTTGCTCTCCCATACCATTCTTAGGGGTAGCAGGTTGAGACTAGAATTCTTATTCCCTGAGTTTCAAATTTGGGGCAAAGATCATCACACTACATTGACTCTTAGAATGAAGTGTTTGAGGCCCCTTTATTATTAAAGTAAATGATATTGCTTATTATTATGATATGGTTCCTTTTATTTCATACCTGCTGACTACACATCAAAGAGAAGTTGGATAGCTTATATTTTTAATGATATTTGAAGATAGCTATGCTAAATGTGATATTTTCTAAGTATTGCAGATATCCTTCCTTTTATTTCCAAGTATTGCAAATGCTCCTTTGTAACATAAAACTCTTTAATAACCATTGAAATATCATTTTTCCTAACCTTTTTTTTGTTGAATGTTTGAGTTCTCCTATTGACTTAATTGTTTTTAATGCCCCGAGGATTTCCCTTAATAATAATAAAAAAAACCTCAACAAGAAAGAAATTGTTTCTATGAATAGATGTAGCAAGAGAGTAAAGTTAATGTTAGGGTTGTCATCATCCTTGCCAATATCCTCTCAGGTATATTTTGTAGACTCAGTTTAGGGTGAAGGACAAGGAAAGGCTGGAAGCAATAACACAGAAATTCTGTGACTCAAGATACTTCAAATCCAACTAGGGCAGGATTTTCACAAAAAATTCCCTGGTGACAATCTCTGTAGGTAAAGATAACCCACCAAATGATACCAAAAACTTTCTGTATCAGATGAGAGTGGTGATGTAACTGAAGAAAACTGAAAGGAAATTTTTTCTCTGAAATGGTGTCAGTAGTTTTACTCTTTGGAAGCCTTTATGAGGCCCAGATAAATATCTATTGGCCTTTTTTTTTATTGACAGCAATATTATTAAAAAGTTAAACTGAGAACTTCAGTGAAGGATGTTTTTGTTGCATCGTGAAAAGTAAAAACTCTCCTATTTTTCTGAAAGTTTCTAGGTAGGTCCTTCTAAAAGAAAGCATTTTGAATACATACAAAATGTTTAATTAGTTTTGTGTTAATGTTGACTTTGTAGATGAAAGGATATATTTCTCCATCCTTGCTCAAAAAGAAACAACTCTAAAATTTTATCCTTTCATCTATTGAAAATGAATTTCAAAAATTATTCAACCTCCAATCATGCTTATTTGTGAAAATTGATCAAATCAACTTGTCTGCTGGTTTAAATTTCCACGTCATTTTCTTTCACAGTATGACTTTAAAAAATATTAAGGCATTTTTCTGTGATGCTGCCACTATGAAATGTTCTACTGGAAGGAATTACTGATTGTGGCGAGTCATACAGGGGACACTAGATTATGACTCTTTTCCAGTCTTCCCTGAGACTTCCTTTTATCCATCCTCACTTAATGGCCTGATACTTTCTCAGCATGGACACTGCAGACAGAGCTGCCTACATTTTCAACCTCTCCTGCTGATTCCCACCCTGAAGGGAAAAGAAATGCTGTACAAACAAGTTGAATCTCAGAGTTTGCTCTGAGAGAGCAGAAGTTTACGTTTATCAAAGCAAAATGAAGAAACACGGGTGGAAGTCTAATGCTGGATTTAAGCGCCATCGCCCCCAGTCTAATGGGTAATAGAGTCATTAATTCTGCTGATTACCTTGGCCTTGGGGTTCATGGAAATGACATCTACCTCCTTTTTTTTTTTTAAGCTCAAACTGTGGAACGAGGAAATGTAAAAAAAAAGAAAGAAAAAAAGAAAACCAAGCTAATTAGAGAGAAATCAGGAGAAAAGAAGCAGAGAGAAAAGAAAGACAGTTTGAGCATTAATGAGACTTGTTTGGGGAGAGAATGTGACAGGCTCTTCAAAAGCATTATTGTCAAATGTGTCACCATTTCATAGATGGCGAGAGCTACCTTTGAGCTTCATGCTGATAGTTAATGATTTGAAACTATAAAAAGATTGAAAAGGTAAAAGGGAAAATGTCAGACTCAACTGGATTTTAATGAGCTTTTTTTTCTTCTTCTTAAGGAAAACAGCCTGTAAAGTAGAGAAATTTCCTATCCTTTCAATACCTCATTCTCTGGATTTCTGTCTTTCTTAGTGAGACAGTTGGCAAAGGAACAGTGGCAGAGGGATATCGAAGGTCTAACTCAAAGATCTGGGACCTTTTACTTTTCTGAGAAGATTGATGGTAGTGAGGATAGCACAGGGCTTTGAATGGCAACAATAAGGAGAGATTGATGAAGGAGACAGCAATAGCGCTTGTTTGTTTTTTGGGGACATGCTGAGCAGAAGCCATCTTCACACTATGAGATGTAACAAAGAAATCCGAAGTGATTACGCAGGTTCATTTGTCAGTATCACTACTCCAGCTATTGCTGTGTGCCACGATGAGATGACAAGGCATTTATTGCCGATGGTTGGTTATTAGTCGCATTATAGGGAACATTAGAGCAGAGTAGGATACACAGACCAGGAGACAATAGCTTTCTGGGCTCCAAACTCAGCAGGATAGCATTGTCATTAAATTTGGGAGTACTGATTTAATTTAAAAAAAAAATAAACTAGAAAGAAACTTTGAAAATGAATTCTGTAACCCCATTTTTACCTTATAGTAACTGTCAGGATTTTACTCCCTGAGCTCTCAGTTGTACGTTAGTAGCTGAGCATATAGAGAAGGCTCACATATATTCAAACGAATTGAATGCTAGTGGGAAAAATCAGAACCAAATTTCAATGTTTTTCTAGAAATTTTCTTGAAATATTAAATTCTGATTATGGTACAGTACCTAAGAACAAATTATTAATCAGGTATCAGGGTCAAACCAACTGCCTTACTAATGAATTTTTCTGATGAGTTCCTCTGTGAACTAAGGCACCTAAACTGCTGATTTAAAAGTGGTGGCCCAGCTTATTGCAAAGTATAGAGGCTGCATATGGAGGAGAGACTTGAAGTCTTTTGTGATCCTTCAGTAAAAGGATCCACTGATGCAGATATTTCTGAACTCACTGCGTGCACGTATCTGGGCTTGCTAAGACCAAGTGTATAATTTTTGGTCCACTTACCTGTGAAAGGATTGTAAACTGAAGAGAGTTGAATATAACCATCTGACGAAGATGCTGAGGGCATAGGGAGTTATTAAAAGAGGGATTCTTCTACTTTAAAATAATACTTCCTATTCTAGAGTTTTAGAACACATTAAAGTACTTATTAATTCACAGGCCAACCTTAATAGTAGAAATTAACTAAGATAATTCTGCTCTTGGGTAAATGGAGGCATGGAAGTTTAAATAAACTTGGCTAACTTGTAGAAATTACCTGACTCAAGACCAGAAGCTTGGAAATATATTTCAGAACTTCTCTGATTTCTGCTCAAGATACAAGGTATACACTTTTGTTAGTGTTTAATGGCTTTTCTCCATGCTATTTTCTGTAATGGCAAGTAAGATAGAGAGGCCCTTTAGGCATCTCCTTTGGTACTGGGCATGGACCAAGTTCTGAATGAAGCATGAAAGATATTTTTGCAGTTTATTGGAGAAAATAAGAGTTGGTTGAAATTAAAAAGGGTATTTTTTCTAGGGATTGCCATTCTTTGAGAGCACAGTTTAGGAATTTCTTCTTTTAAGAAGCCTTTCCTAATCTCTAAGAGCTGTGTTAAATATTTCTCCTTTGTGCTTTTGTGTCATTGCAGTCAGCACATTTTATTAAAATTGTTCATTCACATGACTGTCCTTTTCTATTTGAGGACACAATACTAAGAAATGAAATAAGTACAAATATTTAAAATGGTTTATCTCGTCAATTGATCTTTGAAGGATGAAACAATGATTTAGGGAAATCCAAATCTCAATCTCAGTCTTTCTATTATATTTTTTCCTGTTCTTTGTATTTTTAAGCTCTCTTTCTTCAACCCAGTTTCCTCTGTTCTTATTCACAGAAAGTCTTAGGGACCCTATGCATGCTCCCTGCACCCTCTCCCCTGCCAGTCACTGACTTTTAAGTGATATCTAAGTTATCAAATGAAATGTATGTTCATAAGGACAAAATTTAGTCCTTCACTAGTATCTTGTCTTTCAGAACCATGCTATAGAATATTGTGAGATGTTTATTGGGAAGAGAAAATACTTGAGTTTGGAAGTGACCAAGATAGGTACCTAGAAGGAAGGAATAATTGGGTCCACACATTGCCTCCTTTCAAGTTGCTTTCATGGAGTTTTAAATAAGTTTCTGTTTTAATTGGGTGACTTGGCTGGCATACATGATTTGTTGCATAGTTACCAACTCCTTTCAAGTATATTTTCATTAGATTTTCCACAGCATCCTATGAACCAGGCAGGACAGGGTTTTTAACTCCTATTGTGCAGATGAGCAAACTGTGGTACAGAGAATATCTTGTCCAATGGCAGGCAGGCAGGCAGCTGCTTGTGATGAGTAGTGGGGCTGATACTCAATACCTAGTCTTCGTGCTCCAGTACTCCTCTGTTATTCCAATCTAGACATCAAAATGAGCTCTTCAATCTGCCACAAGTTTACTAAATGTTATGGTACTATTGTTATTGCTGCATTTTACACCAGGAGTTTCTCAGAAAAGGGTACTACATAAATGGATCTCAAACCTTACTTTTTAATGGCTACTCCTAAAAGTAGATAAGTGCTTTCTTTTCTGAGATGTACAGATATTAAATTGAAGAAATAGAAGCACATGCAAAATATAGGTGACAGTTGATTTAAGAGGAGCTCAGTATGGCTGAATATAATTTATACCTGTGTATAATTCCAATTAGGAGAGTACAAGAAAAAAATATTTTCTAAAAGTAGTTATAAAAGAAGAATACCATCTTGACCATCCTAAACAAAGTAGGTATCTTAATGACACAAAGGCTAAAGTTGCCAGTGTATCTGTGAGAGTATGAGTATGTGTGTGTTTGTGGATATATAAGATTTGCCAATTTTTGCCAGTGGTGCTAAATAGGAGAGTTATTGAGCAATCACAGTAAGGGTTCCAAGGCTTTACAGCTGGAATCTGTGCAGGTGCAGCTTTCTGGTTGCTGGCCAGCATTATTTTGTAATACTGCTGGCAGTAACCACTTTTAAATAGAAACATGATTGCACTTTATTTTAATATTTCTCCCTTCTTTTTTCCCCCTACTGTAAATCAACCCTGCTCTGAGCATAAAGTCCTTGCCAAGGTTTCAGGTAACAGATTAAGCCCACTGAGCTGAGCTTGTTTTCAGTGCTTGGAAACACACTAAGTTTACGGCAGTTGGTCTAGCACTCATGACTGAGTGAAAAAGATATTAACCACACAAAGCAAACTTTTCTTTGGTCTTTGTGACATTTGGAAATGAACTGTTTCACTACTCCCAAGACCATGGAAGGTAGCAAGCATATGTCAACTACGTGACCAAATTAAGAACAGCCTCTCTTCTGGTTTGCTCTTACCCTGTGGGTTATGGGAGGATTCTGCGATAAATGAAGTCATTATGAATCAAACAGATGTTTCTTCAGAACAGTAATGAAAATAGCTTACACTTAGGTAACACTTATTCTGTGCCAGGCACTATTCTACAGACCTTACATAAATTGATTTCATATTTAATCCTCATACAAACTCTATGAGGAAGGTACTATTCTTATGTGGTTTTACAAATGGGGAAACTGAAACACAGAGAAGTCACTTGCTCAAGGTCACATAGATAGTAAGTGGAGGAGTCAGGATTTGAACATGAAGAATCTAACAACAGAATCAGTGTTCTTAACCACTTGGCTATATAGCATTCCATTTTGGAAATGTATCTCATATCACGCGTAGCCAAGGTTAGCTTCCCCATTCTCTTCATGCATTATTGTGTACCTACCTTTTCCCCCAGTTGGACCTTGAGTTTCTTAAGGGTAAAGGGATAGGTTTTTTATCTCTAGATCTGTTCTTGCTATCTAGAACTGCACCTTTCTATGATAAGTATTTCACAAGATACACAAAACAGACATTTTAAGGATTTAAAAAGATTATGCACCAAGATGTTTGATAAGGTGCAGAAGATCGAAATAATTGAGATTTGTTTGAAAGACTTAAAATGTAGTAAATTCAGCATAAAGAGAATTATTCAGTGTGTTAAGTTGTAATACATTTCCCATAGGACCAGGACTCATGTAAAGTTTCTAGCTTGGTTTTAAACGAACCTAATAGAATTTTTTGTTCTTTATAACACAAATGCAAATAAATTGTTTCCATACAGGAGGAAGCACCCTTAGCTATTTTCCTTGGTGTTGGACAATGCATTCCTTGTTTTTGAAATAACCCCTATCTTCAGTTAGTTCTCTTGGAGCATGGCTTTGCTCAATAAGTACATCTTTACTTCCTTGGGACACTCATTATAAGCCAAATGACCCATAACTGATAATATATTTTATGAAACAGCTAGTTCTTGCTCCTGGTTCTGTGACCTTAGGTATAAATTGACATGATTTTCCTGTTGATTATAGCTGGATAGACCTACAAAGAGAGGTTATCAGGCCTGTCCTTTGAGTGTAAGGCATTTGAGATGCCAAATCTCTGTTAGAACCTGTTGCTCTCATTTTTGTGTAAAGTTTTATAACTGTAAAATACTCATCCAAAAGTAAAAGTTAAAAATGGAAAGTTTTACTTAATACTGTAGAAGACAAAGGGAGGTAAGAATTAGTGATTTTAGTCCCACATTCCCCAGTGATTAAGCTATGACCATCTAGATGGCCCTGAGAAAATCAAAATGGGAAATTTATTTCCTTATTAATAAAACTAGAGAATGAAATTAGACAATATCTTTTCACTTCTCTACTTTTAATCTAGTTTTTAAGATTAAAGACTTCCTTCTTCCCTGCCTCCTCATGACCACCATTTTCTACCAAAGATCTTAAAAAGAATAAAACTGTAGCAGGAAATGCAAACCTTGATCTGTGTTCTTTTTTTTTTTTTCTCATTTTTTCCCTCCTCCTCTTGCTCCTCCTTCTCTCAAAGAATAAAAGCCTTGCAGTTGAACAGTTTGTTGAAACTTCCAAGAAAAAGTTGACTGGTTTCACGCGTGCAAATTTGCATTTTGGTTTTCACATTTTAGCGCACCATATGTTGACCTGAGAATTAGGAATTATTAGACAGTTCCTCTTCTACCGGAAACTTTTTAATGATCTCCAGAATGCTTGCATGCTTATGGTCACTAAGGATCCAGTCTGTGTTTCTTTGAAGTGGTATTGATATTATTCTTACTCCACTCACAAGTTGACACTATTTGCCTTCATATGTTTGTTTTTCACAAATCTTTGCTACTCAAAGTGTGACTGTAGACCAGCAGCATCAATATCACCTGGAAGCATGTTATAACTGCAGACCTACTGAATCAGAAACTGAATTTAACAAGGTCCCCAGGTGAATCGCATGCATATAAATGTTTGAGATGTATTAATCTAAAGGACTGAGGTTGTTGAAAGAAAGTTTCTCTCAAAATCTCAGAATGTTCTGTTTAATGTAGTGCTGGGTCAAAATTTATTGGTATACTAGAAACTCACATCCTTGAGCCTAATTCCTTCACTAAAACAATGTGTGTGTAGTAGGGGAGAGGGTATGTAGCATTCTTTCGAACAGGTATTACCTTGCTAGTTTCTCAAACCGGCACAGGCCCACAGCAAAAATCAGGTTTTGATTCTTTTGGAGTTAATCAACTCAGGTTGCAATAGAGAGATGTATCCAGGAAGGTGGAATTGTGGAGATGAGCTGTGGGCGTGAGTGGGAATAACGTGACCCAGTGCTTTGCAGCGAAGATGAGAGCTGAAGAACCATTCAAAATGTATGTGGCAATTAAAAGCCATTTCACCCTTTCTCCCAGATCATAAATCGTTTGATTGTTTATCAGTGAAACTTGTAGGACATTTTTATATTTCCTCTCTGTGATCCATAGAGTGTTCTGACTCCTCTTCTAAATGAGGAAAGAACAGTGGGCAAAGTGCAAATGGGGTCTCTTCTTCGGTTTCCTCCTGCCTCTAGTTTCAGATCTTTCTTTTCCTTTTATTCATCACTTTGCCAGATACTCAGTGTCTTGGTGCTCCTGAGCCCTGAACCTACCTGTCAAATGTCTAGTGTTTTTTCTCTCCCAATCCTCATCTTTCTCTAGTCCTAAAATCTGTTCTCCATTGTCTCTCAAATTGTATCATATAAAATGACTCACAAGGTTCAGAGTCTCTGATCTCTGTACTATCTGAATTTTAGCAACAAGAATATCAACAACAAAATCTTGTCTTTCTCCAAATAACTATCTCTTCTGGGGTCCTTTGGACATCAATACAGGTGAGAGGAGGAGGTGATATGAAAAGAGGAGGGCAGCAGGAACCTGTTCCAAATCCCTCTAAAACCCTTTGCTTGTCGTTACCCTTGTACTTGATCAGTGAGTCAGCTCTAGCTACGCAGAGGATAGAAAACTTACTTCGTGAAAGTTATGCTGGACAGTCTAATAGTATAAGGAACATTAGGTTTAGATTGAAGATGGTCACTATAGACAATGGATTTGTGCCTTTGGATCACACTTAGTATCAGAACTCTAAGGGCATTAGGCAGTCAGGAGGTGAACCTTGATGGGGAAGTTGACCTCCCAGGACATTGATGAATGAGGCTGAGGAGCAGTTCAGAGTCCAGTGGGAATGGTGTATGCTCTCCCTCTGACTGCCGCTGTGCTTGGCTAGAGGATTGGGTGTTCATTATTTCCATTAGTGGCCTAGGGATGGTTGGTGTGTACTTGCTGTTTTCTTTTGTCCACAGCGGGAAAAGGGCTCCTGGATCTGGTGCACTGACATGTACTGTTCCCTGACAGGGACTCTGGGCTTTGTGGAGACAGGTTGCATCTGCCACTGCTCCTTGTGGCCATGTTGCCTCCAATAAGTTTGTAACCTTGGGTACATTAATTGAGATCTAAATCTAATCTTACAGTGGGTCTGTGTTTGTGGCTTCTGCCTGCCATCTCGTGGCCCATCTGAAGTGCTGAAGTCTATAGTCTTGGAAGAGAACTCTAGCCATGTGTGTGATAAATTTCCACATACTTAAAAGATAGCTGATGTTTGTGGAACATTTATACTATGTTGAGTAATATCTGAATGATTTTACACAGACACCATATGAGGCAATTGGCTTTACTCGGTCTACTGATTCAAATGCTAACCTCATACAGAAACACTCTCACAGACACACGTACACACACTGTGAACCAGTTTAGTTGATACAGAAAATTAAACATCACATCTATTTTACATCTAAAGAAACCGACAGAGATTTAAAACCTTGCCTGGAATCCCTGGGCATGACAAAGTTGTCTTACTGAGCCAAGTTGTTTCACTCCAAAGTCCATGCCCTAAACCTCCATGCAACTCAGTCATGATTTAATAGATGCTTTCTCTGTTGATGTAGAACATTTTCTTCCAATTATACTATAGATTACAACAAAACTCTTAGTCCACATTATTTCAGCTCTCTCCAGTGACGGTCCTCATTTAGTTCTTTACCTGCCTATCTCTAGATACTTCTACAGGTCTGAAAAATTGTCAAGCAAGTGGCTGTGACAACAGGAGTCCTCTGCTTGCTCTTTCTTGTTTTCATTTTTGTAAGTAGTTATACCCTTCATCCAAGGCTAATGTAATTTATTTTAAATGGTTCATTTGGCTTGGGGACTACTTGAATATTTTTATTGGATACATTTTTTAATAAAAACATTTTGAAAAAAAATCTACATTCTCCATTCAACAAATATCTGAGTTTGTGATTTTTTAAAATAAGATCCTGTGTTGGGAGTTATGGGACATGTGATGTTTGGTCCAAAGTTCTGTGACCAGGTGCGATGGTTAATTTTATGTGTCATTTCACTGGGTCACAGTGTATGTGTGTGTCTGTGAGAGTGTTTCTGCATGAGGTTAACATTTGAATCAGTAGACGGAGTAAAGGCAATTGTAATCCCTGAGGTGGGTGGGTCTGGCACAGTCAATGGAAGACCTACTGACTGCTTTGAGATGGGATATCGGTCTTTTCCTGCCTTCATATTCAAACTGGAAGCTGAAATATCTAATTTTCTTGGGTCTTGAGGCTGATGGCTTTTGGACTGGAAGTATGTCATCGACTTTCTCGAGTCACTGGCTTACTCACAGATCTTGAGACTTCTCAGCCTCTATAATCACAATACCTTATGATAAATTTCTTTGTGTGTGTGTGTGTGTGTGTGTGTGTGTGTGCGTGCATGTGTGCGTATCTCACCTGTCGATTCTGTTTCTTTGGAGAACCCTTGCTAGTACATGAAGTGATACCAAACACACTTTTCAAACACCTCCCATTTTCTTTTTTTTTTTCAGTTTTATTGATAAAAAATTGACATATATCACTGTATAAGTTTAAGTATACAACATGATTTTGATTTACACACAGTGTGAAATGATTACCACAAAATAGGTTTAATTAACATCCATTATCTCACACAGATACAACAAAAAGAAAAGAAAAAAATTTCTCCTTGTGATGAGAACTCTTTAGTTCTATTCTCTTCACAACTTTCCTACATACCATACAGCAGTATTAAATCTGTCATCATCTAGTATGTTACGTCCCCAATGCTTTTTAATCTTATAACTGGAAGTTGGTACTGTTTGATCACCCTCTTCCAATCCCTTCACCTCCCCCCTGCCTATAGTAACCACAAATCTGATCTCTTTCTCTACAAGTTCAGTGTTTTGTTTTGTTGTGTTTTGTTTTTAACATCTGTTTCTATGAGAAGTGTCTGTGCTTGAAAGCTAACTGTTGTTAGGATAGATAGATGAATTCCCAATATGATTTATTTAATGACTCCTATAGATATAAGTCATTTAATAAGTCAGTGTAGGAGAAGTACAGTATCAATAATAATTGGACACACTTCAATCAGTACATTGGACAAAAAACTCTTCATAGGGATCTTTTTGTGAGAGTTGTGACAAGTCTGAAAGTGGAAAACAGTATTCCATTGTTTTCTGAGCTTCAAAAGGAAGAAAGATGTTAAATGCCAACTGCCAGGCCCCAGAGGAGCAGTCACTGTTGACTAACTGATTGCAAGGCCAAATCTTCTCTGGGTTGTGAAAGATAATGTCGTATGCCTCTGACTGAGACTATGGCAGAGCAGTTTCTCTGTAAGAAATACAAAAAACAGAAATGTGTTTTCCTCTGGGCTGGGAGGTTGTTTTTTTCTAATGAACATAAGCTTTTCCTTCTCAGAGTCTTCAATCCCATTATTATATGTATTTTTTTTAATTGAGTGGAATTCACATAATATTAAGTATTTTAAAGTGAACAATTCAGTGGTATTTGGTGCATTATATGACCATCATCTTTATCTAGTTTCAAACATTTTTATCCCACCCCCCAAGGAAACCCTATGCTCCTTAATTGCTCCTCCCAACTCCTAGAAACTCTACGAATTTATCTATTCTAATATGTTTTAAAATAATACTTTTTTTAAACAAGGAAAAATGCATATAACAGCTGAAGAAATAAATTCAGGTTATGTATAGTTTGATATTTGTTGCACATACTTGTAGAATTCTCAGATAAAGGACTAACTGTATATGTGAATCCAGCATTCTTTATACTATGGCTTGTGAGAATTTCCCAACACCTGGTGAGACAGGCCGGCTCCAGCTGGAGCAACTCTGGCACATTCGTCCCAAGATGAAAACACAGGGAGCAATACTGTTTTGGCGTCCTCCTTGCCTGTACTTTGCTTGCCAGACAAGTCGGCACGTTGCACCGAACTTCAGCATGGAATCCCCCTGCTTCCCAGCCACTTGGCTTTAGATAAGTACGAAACTGAGCAAGCTGGTAGTGGGTTCTGTGTGAGGACCGCTTTCTGTTTCCGGCAGACTCTTCCCATGTTCTTTTTTCTCTTTAGCCTTCAGATATCATAACTGGGTTTTTAGTAAACTATTTGTGTTTCTCTTTTCTCAGTTTTAAATTCTATTCAGTCAGAAATTTGACTGCGGAAAGCCACAGGCCTTTGAATGTATGTGGATGCTTGGATGTGATGAAGTCATTGCTCTATTTTCCAAGCTAGGTGGTTGGCAGTATATTAGGGATGTCTTTTTATCTGCCTTATTTCATACCTTAAGTGTTAAAGACAATTTGTGGTTAGGGGGCAATTTTCATAGAACAAGAGGAAAAGTTGTTTGGAAGTGGCAAGTGCCTACTCTGGAAAACTGTTTCTTGAAGATTAATGGTGGGAAGCAAGTGTTTTCATGGGTCTGTGGGGTGCCATTTAGGGATGGACTTTATAACTCTTGACCCTCTCTATGTATTTATGTACATGAAAAACCATCCATATCATAGTGGGAAAAGGGGTTCCTGCCTTTTAGGCCTATCCGTGTTGTATACTCTGCATCTTAGTGTGCTTTTCATATAGAGAATTATGTCAAGGTATTCCTCCCTAAATTACCAACTTTTCCCTTCCCTCTCCCATAGATAAAACTGTAAGATGTTGGTTTTGAAAACCACTACAAGTATTCATAGTTCATTCCTTAACCAATTGAATCTCCCACCTTATAATTTCTATCTGGCTATTTTGGTTCTGCTCTCTGCACAGAGTAAGGCAAATGGTCTTTCCTCATTGTCAGTCTTCCAGAAACAGGAAGATGGAAATGATGTCCTCTGAATGTCTTCTACCAGCATAGCCTAACTAGCAAGGATGAAAAAAGGATCACTTCCTTCAGTGATATCCTATTAAGGGCACTCAGGGTGCCATAGCTTTTATATTAGCCACATCAGGTGTTGACTCCCTTGTATTGGGTAGTCCTGTAACTTTAAAAATCTTCTTTCACATTATGCATATTGATAATAATATACCTGGCTCTTCCATGGTGTTTTATAGTTTACAGAATATTTTCATACATTTCATTTGATATCAAAAGTATTTCTGAGACAAGAAGTGTGGATGCTATTGTATCTATCTTACCAACAAAGAAACCAAGAATCAAGAGAACTTTCATGGCTTAGGCAGTATCACCAGCATATCCAGTATCAAAACAACACAAGCTTTCTGAGCCTCTAACTTATTTTAAATCGTGACTTCATCTCAATAAAATATTGTCTAATTTAGGTCCTGCTAACTTATACTTGTGCATTTGGTTTTCTGGAACCAAGTCTTATTAGGTTTTAATGACAGTGATTTTGCAAAGGGATAACATCAAGGAAACAGATCTACATTTTACAGAATCCATCTTAAAATTTACTTGAGGGAGAACAACATTTGTCTATCTCCAGTCTTCTTTCTTATACTATTTCCTAAGATTGCAAGATAGCAACGAAGATAGTGGGCTACATCTAAGTCCTTTCCTTTTAAAAAAAAAATCTGGGGACCTGAACTTATTTAAATAACGTATGTGCTCATTTTAATTTCCTTACATTTGTATTTTCATTTCTTCCCATCTAGGTTTCTTCTACCTTTTTGATTTTAAAGTTATATCTACATCAAAAGACACTAGCCACAGTTCACCGCTTACTAAATGACTTGCACATCTTCATACTTTCACCTTTGTTTTTCTCCTTTTCCCCTTCATTTCAGCCCTTCTCACCACACTTCTGCCATCACATGCATGGCTTTCATACATGTATATATCTTCTTCCCATACGGTACATAATATAACACTCGATGACCACTGTAAATGTGAAAATGTACAAGGTACTTTATGATAAAAACCATATGTACATAGGAAAAAGACACAGCTTGAAGGATTTTAGGGTGATTATAATAGGATTGCACATTTCTATTATTAAAAGAAATACTAGAGATTGATGGAGTGTTTTAAGTCTTATTTTAAAAATAATTAATTTGAGGTAACTTAGAAAAACATAGAACACAGAAAGTTACCTGAGAAGATAAACAACATGTTTAAAAGGACTTTGTGGAAAAAATGTGTTTGTTGTATTTGGAGATTGAAGATAGATCTTGGAGAACAAAAGAGTATAGTTTCAGGCATTTGGATTTAAAGTTTGGATTCTAAATTTGTGGTAAAACTGAAGACTTTGAAGTTTGTTTTGGCTCCAGAAATGTTCAGTTTTGCGAAGTCTGTGGTTTTATTGTTATCTACCTCTAATTTCCACATTTATTACAATGAAAAGAGAGAATTTTATTATAATCTTACTGTGACTGCCAAATAATTTAGGGAAAAATGTAAATACCTTGGAAAACAATGCTTTTGAGTTAGGAGAGGATATTTTGCAATTGTCTCTACCAAAAACTCAAGGACACTAAACTTTATATAGATAAATGTCTGCATACCAATAGTTCAGACCTGTAGTTACATAAACACCTTGACTAACTTTTTATGTAGAATATCGCATTCCTTTTAGATTAGCCTGAATAGTTTCTTGCTTAATGTTTTGTTTAATATGGCTAATAAATTGTGGAAAGTTATTAAAATCAAATTATATACCATTTGAAAATTGTTTTTTTTATTATAAATACTTTATTATATTTATACTTTACAAGGTAGGTGAGACTTGAATAACCAACTTAAACAGTTCACTTATTCTCTAAAGTAATCAGAGAAAATGTGGAGACAGAGCTTCAGTCTGTCTGCTTTTTCACAGTTAAGGCGATTGTATTCTAACACTGTTACTTATTTCATTCTCCGAAGTGTTTGTGTTGTGCACCTCTCCTCAGAGCTTGCAACAGACTTTACATTTCTATTAAGAAAGGAATTAAAAATGGAATAAATTTAAAAAAATTAGTGATAACGATAGAGCACAATTATAGTGAAGAAAAAGAGGCCACACTTTGAGTTTTTATTAAAAATTGTTTTTATGGAACAAATTTGGAGATTGCCCATCATGCAGTCCTTGAGGTTCTGATGGCTGTCTTTGCACCCCTTCCCCCTTCCCCCAGGTGAAGAGCCCAGCCTCTTATAAGGCAAGGGGGAAGGGAGGGTGGCAGTACAGATGGCCCTATAGCCAGCAAATAGCCTTAATAGTGTTCTGCAAGCTGCCTCTGCTCTCTTACTCCTTTATTGAAGTAACTGCTACCACACTGTTTCTTTCAAACGACACTTGGAAGCCAGTTTGCTGGAGTATGCAGTAAGTGGAATCACCATCTCTTCCTGCTGGTTTGTGTGATAGATAGGACCATAAGATGGATACGATGTGGTTATTAGGCTGTGATTCGGTTCATATGGAGTGTATTGATTGGTGTTGGTTCAGTGCTTGCTACACATTTTATCAACTGACCTTCCAGATTGTATCCTGTCTTTGCTTCTTTTACCTCTAATTCTACTTTATCTCCAGTTTTGTGGCTCCTAATTTTCCTTTGGTTGATTTCTCTTAGTATTTCTTTAGTTTTCTATTACCCAGAAAGGCCTTTCTAATGAAACCATATTTTTTCCTCACTACACTTATTTACTTATTTATTTATTTAGCTGGATTGGCCTTCATAATTCTGGCATATTTGCTTTTGTCCTTTTGAGTTTCCAAGTTTAAAAATATTTCTGACTACACACAGAATAACTTTAATGGAACTTTCCAAACCCTCAAACTGGCTGTCAGAGCTCAGCAGAGGTAAGTTAGTTGCATCAATCTGTAGCTGATAATAACAGGGCACTGAATGAAAGAAGAAGGAAGGGTGGAGGGCTGAAGGTTCTCCTACTTGCAGTTAATCTCCCTAATGGGAAGTCAGTGCTGTTCTCTAAGTAATGTCATCTTTCCCTTTTTGAAGTTCTTTCCTTTCTTTCCTTCTTTCTTTGCTTGCCTGCCTGCCTGCCTTCCTTCCTTCCTTCCTTCCTTCCTTCCTTCCTTCCTTCCTTCCTTCCTTCCTTTGTTCTTTGGCCTAATGAATGTTCTGGAAAGTTTCTTTTGTTCAAATGTTTATATAAAAATAGACAAACAAAATAAATGTGTAAAGTAGGAAATTTTTGGCTGCCGAGGTGGGGAGGGGAGGACATCAAGAGAAAGGGGGTAGAGGATAGAAAATGGAAAAGGAGAAACGAAGGCAAAATATCCGGAGAAGAGGAATGGGTAAAGCTATTGAGAAGGGGGAGAACAGAGACACATGTGCTCCCTGTGTAGGAGGCTTGATGGATTTGTTTTATGTATGGTTATTTATAGAAAGAAGGTAATGGGGTGAAAGTGAAGGTGAAGAGGGGAGGGGTTGGCAAAATAAATGTTGGAAAAGTTCAATTAACATGTTTTTATAGATTGTAAACCCATCAGGGAGAGTAAATGTTTAATATACTGCTGAGTACCTTGTCAAGTACCCTATAATTAATATTAATTACAGACATTATTTTTTAAAATCACAGGAAAATCTGTGTACTTGAGCAACAGTGTTATGACATTGAATTACTTTTGATCAGCAATTTTCCAAGAATTTGATTCTTATACTTATTGATTTTATTTCCCATAGAACCAGGAGTTAAATAAAATTTATGAACATTTGTTTCCTCAGACACAAAGCAGGCGTTTTGTTTGACTGCTTTTGTTTGAAAGGACCTAAGATTTCTGTTTTTGTTTACTGAGAATCAGGTTGGTTGTTCAAAGTAATTGCCATCTGAATTCTTTTTACTGGCCCAAATTGAATAAATACACCTCTGAAATCCCACATCTGCTTATCTGAAATTAATTTTCAAGTCAAAATTGCAGAATACCAATCTCGACAAGTGGTTGAGGGGTACGTGCCATGCAGCTGAAGTTTTTCCTTCTATGGAAACATTTCTTTTTAAGACTGAGCATAGTCCAGAAATAAGAAAATGTGGCCCGTGTCTCTATCACACCACCATACGCGCACAGCTTTTGTTTTTTTTCAATGACCAGGCAACTCCATGTGTGAAAACACATATCACTTTATATTCCTTCATAACATCCCTGTGAAGTGGTTAAGAGAGGGTCCCTATCTTATTAATTGAGAGACCTTGAACCTCTTGTCTCTCTGAGCAGTCCATATCAAGAGATCTAAGTGGGGAACAGGGATACCATTGGATGACAGTGGTATTTTCTAGTGGTTTTGGCAGGGCTTGAGAGAACCTTTGGGCTCTGTTGGCCAGAACACCTTCTTGGTGCTTTCATGGGTTTTAAGGGCTGCAACAAGGGACTTTCTTGACCCAGGCCCTTGACCCATCCATTGGCCCTCTCCTTTCACTCCACGGGTGTGGAGGTGATGGAGACTCTCTCTACTCCTTATTCTAGTTAACACCTCATGATAAGAAGGGTGGCAACAACTTTCCTGAGTTTGCTTACAACCTCACTCAGTTATTGTATACTTTTGTCAGCTTGAAGAACTTTTTTATGCCTTGTATATTGTTCCTTTTAAATGTCGTCATAATGACCATAACGACTTCTTCTGCCCTTGAAATCACAGACAAGCACCCTCTCTTAATGTGTGGGAACATAAATGTTGTATTGGCTTTTTTTTTTTTCAGTTTGTTGAGATATAATTGACATACAGCATTATATTAGTTAAAAGTGTACAACATAATGATATGATATACATAGGTATTGCAAATGTCAAATTGTTGAACTTGAAAATTTTTCATCAGATCTGGTTGATGGAGGGCTAAGGCTTAATAAAAAATAACTTAGGGCATCAAGGCTGTTCCTCTTTGTGCAAAAGCCTCCTAGAAAGGACCTAGTCATAGAACAGCCTCACTGTGGGGAGGTTCCCATGGATTTACCAAAATTCACAACAAGGAACTTCAAACTTGCAAGAGTGACTATTTTTCTCAAATCTGGGGAGGGGTATATGGGAGTGTAGGCTGCCTAGCAGGGGTTGGAAGATATTCATAATAAGGCCCATGCGTTTCCTTCCTTAAGTAGCTACTCCATATTCAACGACTGAAGTCAGCCCTGTTAAATAACACATGGGGTAGCAGCTGAAGACCTAGTTCACTGTCTTTGTTCAAGCTTATTTGAGGACATAGAAGCAAACCAGAAGACCTTTGAAGGTCGTGCTTCACTCCTTTGAATTACAAGAAAGTTAATCTTGCTGAGAATTCTGGAACTGGACCGCCACATGGTTCTTTCTTGCCTTTATAACCAAAGTCCTCAGGTTTATATGTGAGCAAAGGATTAAGAAATATGGTAGAGATCAGGGTATGCTACACTCTCAAATTTGGCTTTTTATTTTACTTACGTTTTCTCATTGAACACTACTGCGATTAAAATGGAATTTGTTCAGTTCTTTTGTGGTGAGAAAGGGTTACTAGTGGAGGCCTGATTGTTACTTGCTTCGTAGTGGTTCCATATCCCAAACGAATAAAATTCTTGGATAAAATAATAAAAGTAGAAATAAAAGAGATTTATATTTTCCTTACAGTATTAATATAACATTGCTCTTGCTCTTTTACTTTTCAAAACTATCTGTCGGTGTTTAACTAAATGATGACATGATTACTAGTAATGCATTTTTATTGCTGAGATAAATGATTCCTTATAATGTGACAGAGTACTGCTATGTTACTCTTACTCCAGATGTGATATCACAACACTGAAATGATGGGTTGTAATCCCTACTAAGAAAGTCAGTACAATTCTATGAAGAAAGGATGTAGATAATGAAGCTCTGAATCCTTTCCAGATTTGCATTCTGAGACCCAGGCCAGAACCATCTTTAGTACATATGAAGTGGATTCAATAGTAGCATTCAGTATCTGAAAGTCATTACATTTTGATATTGTATCAGATGTCCTGTTGGTAACTAAACATGCTGTTTAAGAGCTATTTTCGCTTCATGCCTGGCTCAAACATATTGATAAACAGTATCTCAGTTGTTGAAAAAACTGCAGCGTTTCCCGGGAGTTGTGGCGGAGCTTCTTAGTCTTTACTGTAAGAAAAATGAAACAGTGCTTTTCACGCTGTTTTTGACTTTTAAACTTTAAAGTAATTATCACGGTAACACCAAGTATTGATGATTAATTTTATATGTAACTTGGCCTGGCTGTGTTGATCAGATATTTGGTCAAATGTCATTCTGGATGTGTAGGTGAAGGTGGTTTTGAATGAGATTAACATTTTATTGGTGGACCTTGAGTTGAAGGCTTTAATAGAATGAAAACTGATACCTAAGCAAGAGGAAATCTGCCAGCAGATCACCTATGGATTCAGACTGCATCTCCTCTCGATCTCTAGACTGCCGACCCATCTTGCAGATTCTGGACTTGCACCTCCATGAATGTGTGTGCCAATTCACCCCCGCCACCCCACTTTTATACACACACACACCACACATGCACGTTTTTCTCTGGAGAATCCTGATGCACATGAGCACTGTTAGAGCTGAAAAGGAACTTGAAGTCATCTAGTCCTTTGCTTTTTAGTGGTGAGGAAAAGCAACATCCAGAGAAACAAATCAGCTTACCTAAATTATTGCACTTACCACACATCATACTTATATAAATAAAGCAATGTCAGATAAGCAGGTTATAACAGAGTGAACATATGACTATAGATGACTGTCCAATTTTTTTGGTATAAAGAGCGCAGTTTTCGGTGGGTACATTTGATGAGCAATTAAACAGAGCTTACCATCCAGTGCTTTTGCTAGTCCACCATTAAATTTAACTTAGTAATCAGTGACTCCTTGCAGAAAAGTAAAATATTAGAAAAACTTAATGCGCACGAAACTCTGACCTAGTTTAGAAACGCCTTCAAGAAGTTTAAAAAACAATTTCTCCAAGCGTGTGTCTGAGGGAACTGACTCCTTTACAATTTATTCAGGGTGCCTGAAGCATCTAAAAAAAAGTATACTTGAAAATCCCATTTCAATTATCTTTAATAAGATCAACTTGTCTGATATAGATGCAATATGAGAAGCAGAGCAAAAAATACTTCTCTTTCCAAATAATTCTTTCCAAAACAATTACAGTGGATTTTCTTTAAACCACTTCAGAGTGGCGAGTCTTATTTGTCATTTTAACTTCCCTCTGTCTTAGAAATAATGCAGACATAATATCTCTTGGCTCCTAAATGATTTCTCTAATGAGTATCTGATGGTGGGACTTTGCTAATAACACCACTACAAAAAGGCAGTATTTTTGTCCCAATCTGAAGGATATATATTCCTGGGAGTTCCTTAAGAATCTTTGTGCACATGTTACTTTTTTTTTTTTTCTTTTGAAATAAATTTAGATAAACAAAAATGTTATAAACATAGCACAAAGAATTCCTGTAAACTCTTTATTAGAGTCTCCCAAATGTTACCACATTTATTTTATTTCTCTCTCTGTGTTTCTATTCCTATTTCTATGTATGTATGTATCATCTATCTGTCTGTCTGTCTCTCTGTCTATCTATCTATCTATCTATCTGTCTATCTATCTATCTATCTATATCTATCTAATCTATCATCTGTCATCATCATCATTTATCCACATATTTTTTTTCTGAATTGATTGAGAGTAAGTTGTAGACACAAAGCTCCTTTTACACTAAATGTTTCCTAAAGCCTTTCCCCCACTCCAATCCTACTCCCTCCAAATAAATCAGAATCAATATAAGTGCATTTTTGAATATTGTCTATACTCTTTCATTTGTACACATATAAAGTGCATTTATTTCTTTTCGATTTTGTGAAAATTAGGAAATTTACCACATACTAAATTAAGATACATAGATTTTTTATTTAATTATAGATTAGTAACATCCTTTGAGGGAAACAGAATTATGTAACTGTTTTGTTTTTAAAGCTCTTTTTAATTAAAGTAATATCTATATATTGTTAAAGACAGATGAAAAGGCTTATAATATCTGACTAATAGAAATACTGGTACTTTCCTCCGCCCATCTCACTTCTCATAGAAAATCTCTTTTCAGGTATTTTCCATCTTATGGATTATTTCATTCCACACTATAAATAATATTTCTATATTATCATTTCTTGGTTTATCATTTTTAGAGTTATTAAATTCTGTTTGTGGTATATAAGGATTTGCCTCTTACGCTTTGTCACTGTATTTCTTATCCTTTCTAATATATTCCAAATTTTTGATTAAACACATTTTTAGCATATATATTTTATGATTATGAAGTAGTATGATATTTCAAGAAATATTTCATGCAGAGTTATATAGTATTGTATGGTCAAGGATTTTTTCTTCTAAAATATTTTCTCCTGCAGTTAAAAATTGTCTCAAATTTTTTATTTTCATAGTTTATATAAACTAATCCTAATTCTTTTCATATGTCCAATTACTTTTTTCTCATATCTCCAACAGTTGCTCAATATAGTCATCAAGTATCTGCTAGATCTTGTCTTTCTTTTTCAGAAACCTTAATCCACTTGCTCTAGTCTGGGCAGTATCCTTTCTAGACTTGTTATACAGTTGTTGTCCTGGCACTTCTTTTTGTCTTTATTCTGGAGATTATCTTATCCTTTTCCCCATATTGAATTCCCTCTTACCTAGACCCTCTTCTTTTCTATTGATTAATTCTCTCATTTTCTGGGTGCACTGCTTTCAATGGTTTCTTGTATAATGGTACTTCGTGTACAGCTTTTTAGACCATCTATGTCAGTATTTTCTGCTATCACAGTCAACTGATTGGCTGAGTATAGAATTTGAGTTGAAGATTAGTTTCCCATAGATTTTGAGATCATTGTTCTCTTGTCTTTTGGTTTCCATATTGCTTTTGAAAATTCCAATGGTATTCTTACTCCAGAGTGTTTGCAAATGATCAGTATCTACCAACCCAGGAAACTGTTGGTTTCTTTGTATCTCTGAAGTTCTGAAATTTCAAGAATATGTATTGTACTGTGATTTATTTTTTTTTAAATCACTTTTCTGAACTCTCAGTGGACTTCTTTCTATCTGGAAAATCATGTTTTCTAGTCTGGAAAAGTTTAATTATTATTTTTTTACTAATCCCCTCCTTTTGCAGCTTTTTCAGAAACTCCTATTAGTTGGATACTAAACTTTCTGAATAATTGTCTATTTCTTTTTAACTTTCTATTTCATATTACTCATTTCTCTCCCTTTTGTTTTATAATTTGATATTTTTCCTCAATGATATTTTCAATCCTATTAAATTTTCTCTTTCAGCAGTTATTTTTATTTTCCAAGAACCATTTTTGTTTGCCTTCCTCCCTTTCCTCTTTCCTCCCTTCCTCTTTCTTTTTCGTCTAGAATTCTCTTGTTTCCTAGATGCAGTATCTCCTTTTATATCTTTTTGAGGATAGTAATTTAGTTTGTTTGTAGCTTAACTTTTTGCCTGTTTTCTGAATTATTTCTATTTCCTTGAAGTTTCTTTCTTTTGTATTTTATTTGTTTTAGCTTGCCTTTTATGTTGGCGATTTCAGTCTGCTTCTTGTTATCCTTATTGCCTATTCATGTTAAAGAGCTGTTTGGTAGATCTGTATTGGTGTGCATAGTTTATTGGCTCATGGACTTTATTGTAGAGTGCTCAGCTTTGTTATTGTTGTCAAAAGTCCATCAAATGTCCATGTCTGTGGGTCTTTTCTTTGGTCACTCAATTCTTTGATAGAGAGATGTACCAAAATGACACTATTAGTTATCTCTTACTACATAAAAAATACCCCAAAATGCAGTAGTGTGAAACAACAACCTATATTATTTTAAAGTTTCTGTATATCAGGAATATGGGTATGGCTTAACTGTCTCCTCTGTTTCTGGGTCTCTCACAAGCTGCAATCAAGGTGTTGGCCAGGGCTCTAGTTATCTCATGATTTGACTGGGGAAGGATCTGCTTCCAAGCTTAATTTCAAGGTGGTTGGCAGGATTCCGTTTCTCGTGGGTTATTGGACGAATACCTCAGTTCCTTGTCCATTGGCTGCCCCCAGTTACTTGCCACTTGAGTGTCTCCAACATGATGAATTGCTTCATTAAAGTAAGCAGGCCAAGAAAACAAGAGAGAGAGAGTGCCAGCAAGATGAGTTTTACAGTCTTTTATAACCTAATCTTCCCATCACTTTTGCATTTTTTATTTGTTAGAAGTGAGTCATTGGTCTAGCCCACATACAAGGGAAGGCTATTAGATGAGCGTGTGAATGCCAGGAGAGAGGGATTCTTTAGAGCCATTTTGGAAGGCTGCCAACCAAAATGCCCAAGAGGTTTTATCCAGTCTGTAGACATTCTGGCAACTGGATGGAGGAAGAGATTGTAAAGCTGGAGTCACCTTTTCATTAAATAGAGATTTCATCTCTACTGTTTTTTTTTCTACCTAGCACTTCATCCTTGCTTTCAGTTGAGCGTCTTCAAAGTGGAGCAATTCTGGTTCAATTTCACTAAGAAAAGGGCATAATAAGCAGTTAAACACTCAGGGTCTCTCTTCTGCCTCAAACTTCCAGTTAACTACCCATTTCCTGTAAGAATAGGAAATGGGTAGTTAACTGGAAGTTTGAGGCAGAAGAGAGACCCTGAGTGTTTAACTGCTTATTATGCATATTTTAAAAGTCAGTTTCCATTTTCTCACCTTCAAACTTAACCTTCATGTTGTGTAATACCTTATTTTTTGATTCCTGAATCTTTTAAAGATTCTTTAGAAATTAACCAAGCTGCTGCTTATTAATATTACTCTCTTGGGGCCCATAAATTTGTGCTTCCTTTGTTCTGATTTAAGTCAACTATCATTCCTGTGTTGTCTTTCATCTTCTAAAAATTAGTCGATATTCCTAGTTTGCTGTTGTCTCCTTCCCATTCTTTTTGTTCGTGAGGATTTTAAACTTTTAAAAAATCTTTCTTGTGTCATTTTAGTCAGGTTTGGGAGAAGGTGGTGTTGAATGCATGTGTCCAACTAACCACAATTCTCTTCATAATTCAGTGTTAAGTGGTTTTATTTTTTTTTTAATGTTGTACAATGTTACATATGCCTCAAAGGAAATCTTAGGAAGTAATCAGTGACCAAAGGTGCTGCAACTGTGCCAATATTCGTTGCTATCTAAATGTTGGAAGCACTGACACAAAGGAAAAATTATATATATCTTTGTGATTGCCTCCTATCTTTGTACCACCATTGTGATCCAGTTTCTTTTAGGAATTCATGGGCTTTACCTCACATGCCCTAATATTCTCTTCATTTGGCTTGCTCTCTCCCAAAGTCCTCATTCTTCAACTTTTTCTCTTCTGTATTCCAAATCAAATGGTTGAATTATATAAGTAGTTATTAGAAAGAAAAAACCTATTGGCTCATTGGAGTAATTCACTTTCAAATGTTAATGTGAGCAGTTAAGAACTTCAAATCCTAGCCTAGACATCTGCTAGTAATAGGACCATTTGAAAATCCTTTAAAATCTTTAATTTTCTTATATTTGAAGTAGGAAAAAATAATAACATATTCATGGAAAATATAGGTAAACTGCTTGACATAGTACCTGGAAGTTAAAAAGCATGCAAACACCAGTAGCAGATATATCAGTTACTATTATTATTCTTAAAGATGGGTGAGGCACATTCCCAGGGACATTTTATGCTAAGAAATATGTGAATATCAATAAAAATCTCCTGGAGAGAAAGACTTCTACGCTGAATATTCTAAGCTCCCTAACAGAATCAGAAAGCTGGTTTTAGAGCCTCATTTAGTAGTATTTAGAAGTCAAGTTGTTAGGTGCATTATTATGTTCTCCTGACTTTGATTTTCACAGTATTCCTCGTGATGAGGTCTCCTTTGCCTGATAGTAAAATAGCCACACTTTATAATTATTGATTGCATGGTATAACTTTTTCCATTCTCTTAACTGTCACTCTATGTGTTTTATATCTGTGATATATATTTAATAATGTATATCTTATAAAAAGAATACAGATGAGTCATTTTTGCAATCCAGTCTGACAATCTTTGTCTTTACTTGGACTGTTTGGTACATTTATATAAAAATGCAAATATTGTTGAGTTTAAGTCTGTCATTTGACTATTTGTCTAACCTATTCTTTGATACTTTGTTTCCTTTCTCTGCCTTCTTTCTGGTTTCTATGGCAGAAACAATTGTCCATGATAACTTTCTATATATCATAACTAGATTCTTGGCACTGTTTGTATTTTGATCCTTTAAAAAAACTTTAATTTTTCTCAATGATGTATTTACCTTTTCACATCATTCAATGAAGCCCTTGTGTCAAGCACTATTGTTTCTTAAGAAGGAGAACGTTATTGTTGATTTACATTGACTAAATCTTTCATAGTTGTTGATTAGACAGAAATTTTTCTGTTCCTCTCAGTGTCTGTTTAAAGCCAGTTGCTTTATTCTGAAATACTAACTTCAAGTTATTCACTAGAGTTTAAACTGAAGCTACATTTTTTTTCTTCTTTCCATCCATCCTCTCTCCTTCCCTGTTTCCTCCCTCCTTTGCATTCCTCCCTCCCTCCTAAAAATAATTATTGAAAGAGAAGATAATATAAACAAGTAATACATCATGACCAAAAATCATCAATCTCTGCTTGTGGAAATGATCATTGGCTGAGGAATAAATGTATGCTGAATAGCTTCTCTTGCCTAGTAGGATGTAAACAGATATTCCTTCTTGGTCACTCAAGAATAGAGTTTTAGATATGATTTTAACTTCCTAAATTAACCACTAGGAAAATTAAGATAGGCCTGATGTCCAGGGGGAAAAACAAAACAAAACAAATTAAGAGCTAATGTAGCAAGACAGTTAACAAAGGAAAACTGAAAAATAAACCATGATGTTAACAATAATGTTAAATATCTCAGGAATGGCAATAAATGTATATTTGTTGTAAAAAGATGCTCAGATTAGATTTTCAACCAAGCTATATTTATAAGAGATACTTAAAACCAAATAATTAAAAGCGTTTTAATTAGAAAAATGGAAAAAGATATATCAGACCAATGCAAACAGAATGGAATTAGGCTTCACTTTACTGATATCATTAAAATTAATATTAGTTAAGGTGTATTTAAAGGATGAAAGAATGACCTAGTATTTTAAAAACTATTAATATATCAATTTAATTGATCTAAAAGGTGAAACAAAAAGCTTAATGAGCTTCTCAATAGATTCTAAAAAACCTACAAAAAGTCAATATTTTACAATACTTCATTATTAAAGAAAATCTTAGCAAACAAGATACCTTAACATTAAAAAGATGTCTATTTTAACATAAAAGCCAAGATGATCCATAGTACTGATATACTTTCAGAGTTCAGTATTGAGGCAAAGATACCTGCTGTTATCATCATTTTATATTATTCTGGAAGTTCTTATTTCTACACTTAGGTAGAAAACTAATAATCAAAATACCTATGGGGAAGAAGAATACAGAATTTTCATAATTATATGTGGAAGAGTTAGAAATTTCAAGAAAACAAAAATGCTAATAAAATTTAAAAATAGCTTAGATATGTGACCAGATTAAAAACACACAGAAATTAGTACCCTTCCTATAAACCTGTAATAACTCTTTAGAAAACCTATTTCTAAGAGTAGCAAGTATACAAAATATAGGCAGGAATAAATTAACAAAAAAGAAGTAGCTAAAAAAAGTTTACTAAATGACATAAAGAATTTTAATAAATAGAGTAAAATGCTGTGGTGAGAATTTATAAAGATGCACTTTTCTCCAAACTTATTTATCAGGTGAATGCTATTTAGGTAAAAATCTAAGCATGTGGTTTTAAAACATAAAGCTTCCGAAGTTGATTTTGAATAATAAGTTGGCATGAATATTTAAGAAATTTCTGGGAAAAGGGATAATAGGGATGAACTTTTCCTGTCAGATACTGACATTTTTATACAACTGTATATTAAAAACATGAACTATGTCACATTATAATAAAAAGCATCAAGTTTAATGAAAATTGAAAAAATTTGGGGTTCTTTTCCTGAACCAGAAGGAAGAGGATGCCTTTTCAGCAGTTATAATAGCTATAAATATTATTTGTTATACTGCAAATAACATTATTTATTATATATATGACTTTCATAGCATTGAAAGTCATCTTCAGGAATGATTCTGTCTATGGGGAGCAACAGCAGGAACAAAGATGCTGGTCTAGGATGGTCTACATTTTGCATATCAAAACATCACGAGTGAAATGAAAAGGCATATGACAAATAGGGAAATATATTTGCAACACACGAGAAATATTTAATATCATTAATCAATATAACTATCATTAACATACAAAGATGACACACAAATCAATAAAAACACATTTCTTTTAAAAGGAGAATATTAATTTCATTCCCATAAGAGTCAAATTATAGTGTTTACCTGAAAATTATATAATTGTATTAACCAATGTTACCTCAATAAACTTAAAAAAAAAAGAATAAGGAATGGTCAAAAAGTTCAGCTTTACAAGTAATCAAAGTCAAATCAAATCTAAGCAAATCTAAATGTTTACAGTTTCTTTTCATGATTCGAAAAGGTTAATATGTAGTGTTGGCAAAGTTATGGAGAAAAAGCTAGTTTTCTTTGTGCATTGCTGGTAGTAGCACATATTCCAGCATTTCTCTCTCTCTCTTCTCTCTCTCTCTCTCTCTCTCTCTCTCTCTCTCTCTGCATATGTCTATATTGAGAGAATGTTGTAATAGTATATATGCTCACCACAGCATATTATATATATTGTAACATATAATATATATGTCCTTAAAATATTTATACTTTTCTTTTACTAAGTAAATCCTCTCTAGGATGTCCTTGTAGTCTCCTTGGTTTTAGTAAATTATGTTTTTTAGAGTTAGAGGCCAGGGCACTGCTTGTACCATTTAAAATGTTAATCTAATGCTAGACAATGAGAAATGCATGCAGGAAATAATACAAGTCAATATCAGTCTGGATTGAGATTATGTTTTAGTGAATTCTTAAAAGATATCTGTGCTTCTTAGTAAATTTGCTTTTCTATATAGGAATCGAGAGAGAGAGAGAGAGAGAGAGAGAGAGAGAGAGAGAGAGAGAGAGAATGTGTGTGTGTGTGTTACAATTTTCAGTAGCAGAACTAATGAATAGAAGTAGAAAAAAAGTTTGGTGATGAATTAAACTTTTACAAAAATTTCTTGCATTTTACTTGTTTTTAAAATACAACTATGGGAAAAAAACAATATTTACCTATCTGAAGTATTCTGTAAACTCCAATCATAAGTGGAATGGTTTCTTCTATACAGAGAGTTGCATATTTTCTTAAAAGTAAGATTTGTGATTATAAGTGTTCTGCATTTGTGAAGAAACTTGGAATTGCAACATTTATATACATTGTAGAGATTTAAAAATCTGTTTAAAATTATTTTATGCAAATATAGATAATATGATCTGTACTAATAGTACTGAATAAGAGAAAAATGAACTTATATATTGAACATATTCATATAAGATGAATATGATTTTCTTTCCTAATAACCATCTAAATCACTCAAGTTGTCTGTCAATCTAGATACTTTTAAGTGCATCCTGCCAGCTTATCACCTAAGGGGAAAATTATGTATGTATAATTTTTTACAAATAAGTACATTCAACTTTTTTCTTTTAAGTAGAGATTCTTTTCTCACTGTCCATTCCTTATAGCCTCTCTTTTAAAACATTGAATATTTCCAAGACCCATAAAAAAATCTAGAATTTTAAGTATAGTTTATTGCTCACAGCAATAACAGTAGACAGGTTGTTTGGTCATTTTCCCTTTGTCCCATGTTCCATAGGGATGAAGCAAATGAATCCAGATAGATGTCTCATATACAGTGAGCTGTGTTTCAGAAGAGAGATTGACTGGGAATCTGAATCTTTATAATGGGCAGTAAGCATAACTGCTCTTTGCTACATGGAAGGAGATATTATTTTTATTCTACAGGCTGGTAAGCAAACATGCCCTTTGCTTCTGAGAGGGACAAAATTTCCATCTTCCAAGATCGTTTGCTTTAAAAATATCTTTTAAAAGGTTGTATAGAGCAAAAGGTAATATGTACCCCTGCAAGACATGCAGAAATGCAAGACACATGGAGAATTGTCTCACAACAAATATGTGAAGATTTCCCTTAGGAAGGGATTTCCAAATGAAAGAAACAAATTATTTTTCCTAGGAATACTATATTAGTTGGCACTAAGGATCACACGTGCCGTATTTGTCATCCTAGGTTCATTGGCACTAAAGATTGTTTATTATATACTATAGATGCCTCCTGTATGCTACCTTGGTGAATCACTGGTTTTATTAGAGACATAGCTATGCTCATCATGTAAGAGCTGTGAAGAGATGTGTCAGTCAGAATTATAAGGTGATTGTCCATGACCCTCACTTTTGTATAATCCTGCCCTATTGCATGTGGGTGGGACCTCTGAATATGAGATATCACTCCCATGATTATGTTATGTTATATTGCAAAAGGGATATTATTTGGGGTGGGCATGAACTAATTAGGTGATCTCTTTAAAAGCATGTGGTTTTCTCTGGTAATAATACAGGAAGAGGACAGAGAGTAGTGTTCCCACTGTCTAAACATTCATGTTATGAACTGCCTTTGGGGGACACGTGGCAAGGAACAGAGGACAGCCTCTAGGAGCTGAGAGCAGCAGCTTCTGCCTGACAGCCAGCAAGGAACAGGGACCTTGATCTCATAGCTGGAAGGCAGTCAATTCTGTAATAAGCACATAAGATTGGAGGAAGACCTGAGCTCCATATGAAAACACAGCCTGATCAACACCTTGATTTTAGCCTGGTGAAAAACTGATCAGAGAACCCAGATGAACCCTGCCTGGACTTTGGACTTTCAGAACTCTGTGCTCATGCATGGGAACTATTTTAAGCCACTAAGCCTGTGGTAATTTGTTATGCAGCCATAAAAATCTAATAGAGGAAAGAAACAAGGTAGAGAATCCCTTGCTTATGGCGTATTAATTTGAATTCCCTGCTGCTTCACTGAATATTTCATTATATAACCTTAGGTAACCACTCTAATCAACTATTTTATTACAACCTTTTTGTAAAGTCTGCTCTTGCTTTTCCTAAGTTGCAGGTTCTTGCCCAATTCAAAATAAAATCACCATTTATTAGGGTTCTACTATTTCATAAGCAGTTATGCTTTTTATACATGATTTTATTTGAACCTCCCAACAGTCCTAAAAGGGTAATGTTCCTATATTTAAGAAAAAGAAAATGCAATTTTGAGGGTTAAGTACCTTAATCAGAATAAAACAAGCTAATGAGTTGTGGAGTCAGGATTCTAACCTGGTTATGTCTGACTTCAAATCGTATTTTTATGTGCTACATGCTATTACCATTCAATACTGAAAAATATCACTATAGTATGCGTGACTCATAATTGCCAATATTCAGTACTGCTCAACTTCAGAGTACAAGGGGAAATGTACTTCCTTCCCTCTTAAAATTTGGCGTGATTATATAACTATTGTTGGACAATGAAATATAAGTAAAAATGACACACATCACTTCTGGACAAAAGCACTAAATCACTGGGATCTAACTCTGCAGGCCTCTTTTCCTGCCAGAACAATCCTGGAAGTCAAGAGTTAAGATGGAGCCTATGTTGGCCTTTGTCCTTGAGTGACTTTCATAAGCAGAGCATCCCATCTTGGACATGGTGTATCAGCAAGAAATAAACACTTGTTGTTTTAAGCCACTGCAGTTTTGGACTGTGTTGTTACTGCAGCACAACCTAGTCTTTCCTGACTAGTACAATCACCTGAATCAACAGAGTCTGCAATTTTTATCAATAAAGCTGGATTGATTTTAGGCACTCATTACCCATCTTACACACTCTGCTTTCACTGTACTGACATGTTTGCGGGTCTCCGAATGCTTGGTATTTTCCCAGACCTGAGGAGACCTTTGAACTTATTCTTCCCTCTGCTTGAAATAGGAAAGAGTTCATCATAGTGGGTGATTAAGAATGAGCTACAAATTCAGGCTAGTCTAGATTTGTATCCAGAAACTTCCACTTACTCTCTTTACTGCCTTGGGCAAGTAAATTAACCTTGTTTTGTCCCTACCTTCTTATCTATAAAATGGGGTAATAATAGTACATCTATCATGGGGCTGCTGTGAAAGTTAAATGAAAATAAATCAATACATTTAGAATAGCGCTGTTGTTATTACTATTATTATTTTAAAAACTCCATTCAGAAATCACTTCTTCCAGGACGCTTTCCTGATTCTTCTAGGTTTGATTAGGTGGCCCTTTATTGTGCTACTATAAAAGATGGTCCAAATGTTTGTAAAACTATATCAAATATTTTATCTCTTCTTCTCTAATGTCAGCACCTAAAAAATATTTATTAGAAATAAAACAGTGTTGTGTTCTTAGCATCTAGTAGTAAGTAAATATTTTCAGAATGGATAAGGAACCTTAGCATCAATAGCTGTGGGTTTAAGCTAGTAATTACTAAGGAAATAATTAGAAGCCTCAAGTAAAATTAATCTTATAAATGATAATCACCTGGGTTAATTTAGTTACAGAAATGTTCTTTTAACTAACTTGCTTAACTGAAGCATCATTTCTCTGGAGTTATGTTAAATGGGATGTATTTTTTAAAAATTGAGATCATTTTTGATTTTTGAAATTACTGAAAGCACAAAGTTTGTATTATAAGTAGTTTAAGATTTTGCAAATCATTCTGGCATTAACAACCTGGATTATGTTTAGAAAGGTACTCTACCCAGTGCACTTAACAGTAAATGTGAACAGTTAGTATTACTGTTTGTGAGCACCCCAAATTACTGCAAAACAGAAATAAGACTTAAATGCATCATCTTTATACTTCAAATTATTTTTGCTAATGTCCAATTTGCAGTCATGAATGATTTAGGCATTTGGTAAAACTGACTCTTTTAGCTTGATGAGAAAGAAAAACTTCACATTTTTGTTTTAATGTTTGTAATTTAAAGAAAAACTTCTAAATTTTTTTGTTGTCGATGTCTATTTCTAAAGTTGGTGACTTATTGCCTAGTGTAAACACGTTTGTAGTTGACAATGCCTCCCCACAAAGCTAACTTTTCCAACAATAATCTTTTAAATTAAGACTTTTTAAACATGGAAAATGGATTTCACCCTGGATATTAAACCTTCATCGTGGAGACTTTTTTCATTAATGCTATTTAGAATTTCTGCTCCACCATGTGGAACCATCTTTCCTATTGTCTGATCCCCGAATGTAATATATCCTGCTCTCCAAGAGGGAGAGATGCCTTTTTTGATCAGTGGCTGCTGCTAGCAGAGTGGGAAGCTCATTTTCTCATGTTTGAGCAAAATGAAGGTTCTTAGTGAAGATAATTAGGTTTTACTTTTCAATATGGAAAGACATGACAGTAGTGAATAAATTGAGACAGAAGGAGAGGAAGAATAAAAAGATTCAAGACCAATTGGTGACAATGACATGGCTCCCTAGAATTTGAACACTTAAGAAGCAAAATGCATTTTAATTACCAGTATGCTTAGGTTAGCGCCTCATGAGAATGTCTCAAACTGAGCAGTGTGCTGAGTGTTTCAAAGCAATACAATGTCCAAGCATTAAAGCCAAAGATCAGTCACTTGCTCTATGTGACTGTCTGTCAGCTTGAACCTAACTGCCCTTCGAATTTTCCTTCAGTTCTGTGAACAGGACCTCAGCCAAGAATGAGCCCAGAAGTTCCACTGTGTGCAGGTGCACCTGTGAGAAGGAGTCACGTGTGGTCACATCCTGGTTTTACCTGTAGGCAGGGAGGAACGCTCAAGTGGTTTCTTTGGCTGCCCTTTCTGGGATAGAAGGAAGCAATCTGTCTATAAAAAAGAAATCCGATATTTGCTTTTCTTCTCTTTCTGTTGCATCTGTGCCTGTGATTTCTGCCACAACTGGATGTGTATGAGTTTCCTTTCTTTATTATTTAACTTTAGTTCAGTTGCATCCCTCAAGATGTCTTGAAGGCTTTTAATGAACCTAATTAATTTTGCCCCTTTCTGAAATACTCCTTTGGCTATTTAAGGAGGCTTACAGTCTTACGGCAGAAAGTGATTCCGAATTGAACAAAATAGAGGCCACTGTGCTTGTTTTTCTGGGTGAGGGATGGGTGATATCAGTGCTTGATGACACAGAGCTCTCCATTGGCCCAGGCTGATGAGAAATGGTTGAGGCCGGGCTTCACGGCTCCTCTCCTGGGCCCTTGAAACCCTTGCATGTGGGAGGGCAGGGAAAGTTTCATGTCTATCTCTGGACTGAGATACGATGCCTCTGGTTAATATGTTTGGGAAATGTAGGGTTGAGGGCATGAGGATGTCGCTTTGAGCCTCCTCTTATTTTCTCTTTCCTTTTACCTGATATTAATGGTACATGTTCCCATATTTGGCAATGGAATACATGGAGGTCACTGGCAAACTGTCAATAAGACTGTAGCTTCTACTGTAGTCCTTATTACAAACCAGATTTTAAAAAGCCTATTATTCATCCTAAATTTTACAATATTTTAAGCTGTGATATTTTCCCATCCCAGGCATCCCAATAGCTAGAAAATCTGTGAGCAAATCATTCACTCTGTCAAGCCCCCCCCCCCCGCCAATAATTATACTTTCCCCCGTTTGTGGTAAATATGTAGTGGACCTAGCACTGTATGATTGCAACTTGTATGTTCTGTTGAAATTTATGTACAACTTATCAAAGTGCAAGAAAATGAAAATTTTCATTTCTAAACTTCTTTCTCAGTTAAATTCCACCAAATGTTTCCCGAATTCTTGGGTCTAACAGCTTCAGTGGAAACAGTTTAAATGTACAAAGCAAACACATTGAAAATGAAAAAAAAGTTAACGTGCCATATATATTTAGCATTTATAATTTTTTTTTTATTTCACCATAAATTATTCTGAGATTGATCAATGGTAAGGTGAGACAATTTTTTGGCTTTTGTTTTTGCTCACAATCCTCACTGTTTCTTCCTTTTCTTAACCTATATATTATTCTTGATTTCCTTGGTTTTCTTTCTCAAGTATTTTCTAATTCACTTCATTCTTTTAACATTATTCTTTTCTATGTTTTTTACTTTTCTATTTTTCTGTCCTTATTTTAATTTTCTATTTTTTTCTTGTTATTTTTCCTTTGTTGTATCTTAAAAGAATAAAGAAACTGTGTCCACCAGAGGGCAGTCTGATCCTTCTCTCTGTGTCTCTATGTCTCTGTCTGTCTGTCTGTCTGTCTGCCTTTCTCTCCCCTCACTCCTTCCCTCCCTCTTCTCTCTCTCTCTCTCTCTCTCTCTCTCTCTCTCTCTCTCTCTCTCTCTCTCTCTCTCTCTCTCTCTCTCTCTCTCTCTCTCTCTCTCTTTCCTCTTCTTTCTTCTTTTATAATTCCCCTCCTGGAGGAATGTGATACTTCAGAGAATAGGTGGTTAAAGAAGATTCATTTATAAACTCTTTTCATTATTGCTTATGTGTGGGCATGTAGTCTCAATGTTTTGATTGTGAAGACTTGAACTGTCTTCCCTGGGTTTGTGTAAGGAGTACATAGACCTTTACTCTGACAGCCTAAGGCAAACAATAAAATTACTTGGGCTTGTCTCAGAAACTACCAAAATACCTGGTGAAAAAAAAAAAAAAGTAAGCCTTGAGATTTTGGATGTATGAGACATGAAAAGTCAGTAGAGTTATTTCTGGAATCCCTGTAAATACGTGTGACTCCAGCACTAAAGAATTTTACGTTCTCATTTTTAAAATTTATAAACCAGATTAATGGAGTCGGGCTTTGACTAACAGTCTTTCGTATGTAATCAGCGTGAACTTAGAAATTGATTGGAAGTGCTCAAAAATTTGATGTTATAAAGGGGATTTAGAGTTCGCTAGTTTCAGAATACTAGGTTATTAAATCAGTATCATTGGACATTCTAATTTAGGTCAAAATAAAGTAGATGGAGAGAAAGTAACGGTGAATTTCAAGTCATTTTCGATTAAATTTGGACGTAATGATCTCATAGTGAGTGCTCTTTCCAAGGATTTTAGTGGACAATTTCTGCCATAGGAATAATTTCTCAAAAGACTTGATCTTTCTGTGGTACAGAATGTGACCTTCTTTTATATATTACTTATTCTAAGAGTAGCTAGGTTGGTAGATCTTTTGGAATGTGAATTCTGGTTCTGAATTTCTGCCTGCAGAAAGACTAAGGAAATGCAAGTGAAGAGGTATTCTAATTTGGTACCAATACAGATTTTTTAAAACCTGCTGAAGAGACTGAGCTCAAAATTTAAAAAAATTTTCTAATCTGAATGTCATAACAGGCACTAAACATGTTGACTCAAGTAGAAAATAGGGATCTATGTCATGAAATCTTAAAGCTAAAGGGAACCAAAGTTTTTAAGTGGATTTCCACATTTTGCAGATGAGTAACTGAAGTCTGAATATTTTAAAACAAGTTGTTCCATGGTCGTAATGATAATGTGTAAGGTTTATTCGGAATACTATAAGATAATCAAAGACTAAAACACCCAACCAATTCATGACATAATCACACACATGTTTTTAAGTACTTCAGATACCAGGTGCTTGTTCCTATGGTTTGGTCTATGGCTAGTTATCCCTTATTCTATATAAATAAAGACAGTTTCTTAGAATAAGAGGATGGCATTAAGGAGTCATGTCTTAATCCTAAGAGAAGAGATGTCCTTTTTATTTTACAATGAATTCTTTATAAACATTTTTGTTCAAAGTATTTCATTAAAACAAAACAAATATTTCAGTTAATGCAAGTAAATAAAATAATGATGTTAATGCATATAAAGTTTCATGCTGACTTTTTAATGACTTACTAAGGTGATTATGTTTAACGTTTTCTTTGTTTTAAAAAGCAAGAACAAAATTTTTCTTTTAGGCACTCCACCTGCAATTTGGGTAGCTGTTTCTAGGAAGGTGTGTCTAAAGTATAGTCAATCTGCTCTCTCAGTTAGCAGTATCAGCATCATCTGAGAACCTGCTAGAAATGCAAGAAATGCAAATCCTAGCTCATCTCAAACCTACTGAGTTAGAAACTTGAAGTAGGAGAGATGTGAGCCCAGAAACTTGTGTTTTTAGTCCCCCAGGTGATTGTGATATTCACTCAAGTTTGAAAACCGCTGCTCTAAGGGCATGGTGTTGGTTTGAGAACAAAAGTCAGCTAACTTTAATATTTTTAAAACCCTTTTCTGCTAAATGTATCTAGACAGAACAATTTTGCAAAGGATTAAATGATTTCTCTTCAGAAGCAAGTATGTAAAGTATAATGACTTTTCCCTTTTTAGATTTTTAAATTTCTTCTTCTTCTTTTATTTGTGGATTCAAAGATTGCTTGTTTATAGCTTTTTTTTCTTTGTAAGAGTACAGACAGACTCCTATATGTACACACCAGCCTGTGTAGCTACCACCAAACCGTAATTTTGGCTCTTTCTTACCTGTCTCGTTATGGCTTACCTACCAGAAACTGTCCACCTCTCCTTGTGGTTCTCTCTGGCTGGGTCTGCTACACACAGCTCTGAGCATGTAGTGATTGTATTGTTTTAAAAAGTCCCGCAAAGCCTTTAGTCAGAGTCCAGTGTCATCAAACTCCGTTACAAGAATGTTCAACATTTCTTCCAATTAATGATATGAAATGTAAAAATCCTTACTTGAGGTGCTTGATGGTGGCAATAATGAAGAACTAAAGAAATAGTCAAGGGACTGGGGCTAATTAAAATGCAGCAGGGTACAGTAGTAAAAGGTAACTGTGCCTCACTATGCCACATCTCCAGTAATCAGCAGTCCCCAGTTCCCTGCACTAATTGACAGGAGGTGCAGGGCTCCTGACTGTGCACGTAGTGCACATTAATGGAGTCGGCACATGCTGCTCTTCCTGCCTGACTTGTCTCATTATCGACCTTGAACTGGCAAAGGTCAGAGGACGGTGCCGCTTTCATCAACATGACAGGTGTCTGAGGAGCTTCTCTCTGTAGTCTAATAATTTGGCAGTTGTCTTATCCTGTACATGAATTAGTGATCTGATCCTTGAGGTATGGAGGATAAGAAGAATGCCAGTTCTGGGTAGGGATGTAGTTCTGGGTATCTGTATTAGCCCCAGCACTAACCCATACTGGTAGATGTGTGTTGCAGGAGTGTCTTTTTTTTTTTTTTAATCCAGAGATAGAATGAGTCTGTATTCAGTCATTACATCAAAAGAACATTTTTCTAAAAAGTTATCATCTATGAGAAAATATTTTACCAAGGTATTAACATTCATGAGTCAATTTCTTTCTGCCAAGTAGACATTGACATCTGACACTTTTCCCGTGTAGGCATAATGATAATGAATGTTCTTTGAGAGAGCTTAAATCAATTAGTACTATCTCTCGAGCATCCTCATGTGCTGAAAACAATTACAGACACTATGTGGAGATGCAAAGGAGACAGAAGATGTTATACCATAGCATATATATGATATACACCAGCATATATATGATAATACCAACATATTACAAAAATAAAGAACATGTTCAAAGACATGTGTATGTGTAAGCATCTATTTATGTAAAGGATCAGCAAAACTGTCATTCTTATTTGGCAAAGGTTTGAGAACATTTATAAGCAGCACACAAATGGCCTACCTTCTTGTGGGTGAGCTGCAGACGGGTGAATTAGAAGGGTGAACAAATGAGAAATGACATCTTAATTAGAGAAAGAATTGTGCAATGCTGAGTTTTGGTCCAGATTTTCAAAGAGAGGAAGGGTACAGATAGGGAGAAGGAAAAGAGGAATAATTTCTACCAGAGGCAAATATCCTGATACTGAGGGGCAAAAAATATTTTGGATGTTTCCCATTGTCATCGAGTATCCTTTTTGCCTCATCTACTTCCTACCATATTTCAAATTACACTGCAAAATTAACCACTTTATTCAAGTGTCTTTGAGCCTACTCCAAAGAGCCTGCTCCTTCTCTATCACTTCTCAGTGTTGTAGGTACTTTTAGTATCACTTGTATTGAAGTGGATTGTAATTTATGCCCATGATTATCTCTAGTGTGTGATACAGTTTGGTATAATTTAATATATCATGGTAAGGTTGGAGACAGAGCACAGATTTTGGAATCAGATGAATAGGAGTAGAAATTAGGTCTTTGTTTCACTGATATAGTTAATGCATATTGAGGGAATTTTATTGACATTTCAAATGTATGTTTAGCTAAAATTATCCTGAAAATGTTTCTTCAAAAATATAAATTGAATTCATATTAATTTATCTAAGACCAGAATGAATACTACTTCCAAATTCCTTTTCTTATATTTAAAGGTAGCTAACTATTATGATTATTGTAAATATATAGGCATCTCTATGTGGTAGTATAGAAATATGAGTATGGTTCTTTCAACATAGGCATCAAACAAGAACTATACACTTGCTTCATTAATGTTTTCTGAAATATCTCTTGAAATGATATTCAGAGCTTATATAATATTCTTAATTTTTTTTTTTGTGGTGAAGTATACATGCTAGAGACTGAATATTTGTATCTCCCCAATTCATAAATTAAAACCTAACCACCAATGTGATGGTATTAGAAGGTTTGGTTTTTAGGGGGTGATTAGATCACAAGGCTGGAGCCCTCATGATGGGTTTAGAGTCTTTATAAAAGAGACTCCAGAGAGCTCCTTTGCCCTGTTCACCCTGAGAGGACACAGTAAGAAGGTGGTCATCAGTGAACCAGAAAGTGGGATCTGACCAGATACCAAATCTGCTGTTACCTCGATCTTGGCTTCTCAGCCTCTAGAACTGTGAAATAAATTTATGTTGTTTATAAGCCACTCAGTTCCTAGGATTCTCTTATAGCAGCCAGAACTAAGAAAATACATAACAAAATTCACCATATTAACCATTTTTAAATTTTCAGTGGCATTAAGTACATTCACATTGTACTTATCCACCATCTATCTTCAGAACTCTTTCCATCTTGCAAAACTGAAACTCCATATCCATTAAAGAATAACTCCCCATTTCCTCTCCCCTCAGTGACTGATAACTCTTTAATCTACTTTATGTCTCTATGAATTTGACTACTCTAGATAGTTCGTAGAAGTAAAATCATATACTATTTGCCCTTTTGTGATTGATTTATTTCATTTAGCATAATATCCTCAAGGCTGACTCATTTATAACATATGTCAGAATTTCCTTTTTAAAGGTGAATAATATTCCATTGTGTATGTACATCACATTTTATTTATCCATGTATCCTTTTGTCTATTATGAATAATGCTGCTATGAACATGGCTTTACAATGATTTCTTTGAGTCTCTGCTTTCACTTCTTTGGAGTATATATCTAGAAGTAGAATTGCTGAATCATATGGTAATTCTATTTTAATATTTGAGGAACCCCTTTACTGTTTTCCATAGTGGTTAGCCATTTTGCATTTTTACCAGTACTGCACAAGAGTTACGATTTCTTCACATCCTTGCCAACACTTGTTATTTTCTGTTTTTTTATTTTTATTTTTTTAAAATAGTAGCCATTATAATGTCTGTGACAGAGCTTGTATAATATTTTGATTATCTTCAGTGACTTTATCCTTTGAGGATAGATTTGATAATTGTTGTAAGTGGTTGATCATTGGTACACAATTTTCTGAACAATATGGCAAAATGTGACTATAAAGGAATGAAACCCTTAAAAAGTATACTCATCCTCCTTGGCAAAAATTAAAAAACTATTTCAAATCATGCTTCCTTCCTGCTAACCTCTGCCTCATTCCTGCTTTCCTTCCTGATTAATTCCTGATAAGAGCTATTAGGTGGGGCTGAGCAAGGCAGGCATCCATGTCTGGGGGTGTTGGGGAGTGGCACTTGGCACAAGTGTCAGAGTCTGAGTGTGGTAAAGAGTGCGCCAGGCAAGAAATGTGACAGAGTGTGTGCTCAGTGTAGGACAATGCCTTCTGAGCAGGATAAAGGAAGGTATCTGCATAGTGGCAGCCTGGAATGGACTGTTAAGAGTCCATGCAGGTAAGGAGGACGGTTGTCTGTATGAGTTGGCAGTGGTGGCAGTGATGGGAGCCTGGCCACATTTAAAGGGGATTTATCCAATAAATGATATGTTGAGAAAAACGAGAGCCATTTGCCCACTGCCAGAGAAAGGAGTTATAAATTTGGAAATGAAGAAAACAAAAATGAGCCCTATAAGTTCAGGTTATAATTGTTGGTATCAGTGTGTACTCATTTTCCAGTGTATGTAACCATGATTGAATAAGTACAGATGTGAGTGTGTTTGTGAGGCTCTGTCCATTGAGAGGGCCTGGATACAGAGATACCCTAATAATTATGAGCATGCCCTGCACCCAGATCATGACTTACAAATTCTTTTCTCTACTCTAAGGAACTAGAACTCTCTAGAGAAATGACTGATTTCAGAATGTGAACAGGGAAAGTATAAGATGGTCCTGGAATATTTTGTTGTACCAGAAAGTAATGTTTAAAGGACACATCAAAAGTTAATGGAAGTCACTTTGAAAGAACTTTACTGGCCAAGGCTAGGACAATTTGAGCAATAAATTAAAAAAAAAAAAAGATAGTGATAGAGAATAACCAATTGAATAAAACAAATATTTATGAATCCATACTGATATAAATAATAAGAATAAAAGGGGAGGAAAAAAAAGCTTTTTTTTTGTAGTGGAATGCCAATTAATAATCTTAGAATAAAAAAGATAATGTTAGAAAAATTACCACTTGACGACTCTCAAAGTGGTAATTCAACCAAGAAATGTCAATGAATGCTAAATTTGATGAGTGGCAGTTTGATGAAGAACGGATAGTCACAGACTCCAAGTACCTCCCACACATGCTTTTTACTTATGGGGAAAAAATAGAAACCTTACAATGGAAAAACCTGGCAGACAATACCTGAATCAAGCTGTCAAAGTTAATATCACCAGTAATAAAACATAACAACATCATGTGCCACATGTTAAGATGCAACCGGAAGCATCCAGTATCACTTCTGTGCTGTTCTTGTCCTGAATCTAATCATGAGGAAACTTTTGATAAACTTAGATTCAGGAACATTCTACAAATTAACTGGCTCATAATCTTCAAGTGTTAAGGATTTAAAAGTCAAGGGAAGACTGAGGGACTGTTCCAAACAGAAGGTTACTTAAAAGCTGTCAGCTATCTGCTTTGTTTATCTGGGTGGATCTTTTTTCTACAAATGGCATTAGGATAATAAGCTACAGCGATTGGAGTTTGTGGATTGGATGGTAACATAACAATGTTAACTTCCACTCCATGGTTGTATTATGGTTTTCCATGGAAGAATATCCTTATCTGTGTTCAGTGGTAATGGAGCATTACATCATTAGTTTACTCTTAAATAGGAAAGAAAAAAGGTATTAGTATCATTCTTCCAAATTTTTTTGTAATTAAGTAACGTATATAAAAATGGAAAAATAAAATAGTGTAGCTTCACTGGAAAATGACATCTTGTATGGTGACTAGTTTGAAGGAAATAATATTTAGAATGTAACTGCTCAGATATCTTTAAAAAATCATTATTTGATTAGAATGTCACTCTTTTTTATGATTTTTGCGACATCAGTAGTTGTGGGAAGCAAATGGATAAAACAAACCAAGAACACACTAAATTAAAATATAACCAAGACCTTTAGTAGTAACTCATGTTGATATCAGGTTCCTTCTGATATGATGCAGTGAGGATGGCAGTTCTCTTCTTTCCTCAAACTCATAACCCAAGTCTAATCACATGAAAACACCAGAAAATACAGACTGGAAGATATGTAACAAAATGCCTGACCAGCATGCTCTTTGGAAGTGTCACGGTCAGGAAAGATGAGGAAAGACTGAGAAATTGTCGCCAATTGGAGAAGACAGGATCACCCAGCACAGGATCACTAATTGTGATGCGGTGTTCTGGATTCAATATTGGAACAGAACGAAGACATTTTTGGAAGAACTGGTGAAATCCAAGTAATAGTTGTGGTTTAGTTATTAGTATTGTACTAATGTTAGATAAAGCTACCGTGGTTATGTGAAATGTGAACACCAGGAAGCTGGGAGAAGTGTGTATGGGAATTCTCTGTATTCCCTTTCAACTCTTTAGTAAGCCTAAAATTAATTCAAAATGAATGGTAAAAAGTATGTATATCCAAACCACAAACAAAGTTATGGAAACTGTTTAGTCTTTGTTCTCTTAAAAAATGCAAATAAAATACCAATGGAGTACATTTTTATTATTTAATTAGCCAAAAATACATGTGGTCTTATTATTTTGACCCACAATGACAAGGAAGGTATACAGACACAGTCAAAAAGACAAATAGACTTGTCTTCTTTCTTAAAATCTAGAAGATATAAATATTTCTATTATGTTGATCTCAGTTGGCCTTTCTTTTAGGGTTGAAACTAGCTACTTTTAATATATAAAATTCTATCTCCTTTAGTCATTGTTTTCTCTCTTTTTTCCTTGGGATCTCTGCTTCATCCTATTGCTGCCTTTTGCATTCAAACAGGCAGGCCCAGTTACCCTAGCTTTTCACATTGTTTAGACTCATGAAACAAACGATCTGAATATCTCTGGCTAATTTATTTTTTGTCTTTCATAGTATAACTTTGAGGTGTATTCTCATTCTAGAAGATCTTCTTTTAGAAGTGAAAAGAAAGAGAAGCAAACATGATAGAAAATCCTATCCTGCTTTGAATCTGCATTTCCTTTCTGGGTATGGTTGGTGCAGTATTGGGGAGAAATTCTGTGAATTAGGAGTGTACAACCTAAGTCAAGGAAGGCAAGCAGAACTGAAGGATCCAAATTAACAGAAACAAACAAAATAACACAAAAAAACAACTCTGGAAAGCTAGTGCCCAAGAAGCCTGGAAAGAAGTCAGGAAGGATGTGAATTACATGGCTGGGGTTGGGGTGAGCTTGGTGAAACTGGCTCGCATGCATTGCTGGAGGCAGGGTAAAATCACTCAGTTTTTTTGGAAAGCAACTTGAGAATGTGTACCAAAATCCATTACTGTGTTTGAACCTTTTACTTCAATCGTTTCACATCTGTGAGAGTAGTCTAATTAAATGCTAATTCAGAATATGGAAACATAAATCTATTGCTGTATGATTTATAATTGTGAAAAAAATGGAGCTAACGTAAAGGCTCAATAAAAAAAGAATAACAAAATAAACCCAATGGCATATTATGAAGGCATGATAAATGCTAACCGTGAAGATTAAAACTTTTAGAAACATGGAAAAGTGCCCTTCAAACTGCAACTGCCCTGTCTAGTACAGTGGCTGCTAGTTCTCTGTGCCCTTTGAGCACTGGAAATGGGGCTTGTCCAAATTGAGATGTGCTGCAAGAATAAAATAGACAATAATTTTGAAGACTCAGTACAAAAAAGGTAATACTTTTATTAATAATTATAATAATTATTAGTAATTATAAGCAACATTAATAATTTTACATTGATTTCATGTTAAAAAGATAATATTTTAGATTTAGATTAGATAAAATATATCAATAAATTAATTTTACCCATTTCTTTGAAAATTTAAACTTACATATGTGGCTTGCATTATATTATTATTGCAAATCTCTGGTCTGAGCCCCTTGACAGGGTTTAAATCTTGGTTATGTTAAGTCATAAGAGCACATGCTTTATAGTTCATGCTCATTAAATTTTTGTTAACCACTAGATAATGAATGATTATAACATTTACTTTAAAATATATGTAATTACATGTACATTTAGGTTACGACTGTAAAATATTCATATGTAAAAAGACAGAAAAGTAAAACACAAAATTGGAGAAGTTGGTTGTCTTGGGATAGTGTGATTATGAGCAACTTATTCTATTTTTGAAAGCTTCTTCAGAATAATTTTCTTTACATAATTTAAATAATTCCACCCCCCCTTTTTAAAGAATGGAGGCAAGAATCATGTTTTTGCTTGCTTGTTTATTAGTTTGTTTTTTGTTGTGAGATGAGAAAAATGCACATATGAACAAAACCTTCAAAGACAACCTGGCTGTGACTGATTCCATGGCCCTCCTAATTCAAGAGAGGGTGTACCTCTTGGGGGGTCTGGGGGCAATGATCTGATTCTTGAGAGGTGCAGTGCTCCTTGGCTAACAGCAGCCTGTTGTTGGTGCTGGATAGAAATCTCTTTGACTCAGAGCAAGTAAGGATGATTTTATTATCTCCAGCTTCTGCAAGGAGCTGCAGTTATTTCTCAAGGTCAGGTCACGGAGCATCCTAAGGATGAGTAATAACAGTCCTCTGAGGACATTCCATCCTGGCAAGAGTTTATAACCATGTAAAGGTGATAATAAAATAATTCCAAAATAAATAAACAGTGGGTACATAAGTGCCCTTAGAGATCAGTAAATCTGAACACATGATCTGCCAGTGTGAGGAGCAGATAAAACTTTTCTTTTAATGTCCTGATGCATTGAGAGGGATGGCAGCATCATTTCAGGGTTTTAGGGAAAAAAAAGAAAAGTGGGTTTTACTCAGACTGAGTGAAGTTCCTATTAAAAAAAACAAACCTCTAGACTATGACAGATTTCAATGATTCAAGAGATATTTGTTGAGTCCCTACTATATGCTAGGTAAGGTTTTACAGGCTGAATGTATAGCAGTAAACAATGCTTACAGAATTCCATGCCTTTATAGTTTCTACATTATTTTTGGATAAACTGAAACCAAAACATATATAATTTTAATATATAGCATGTTAGATGGCTGTAAGTACTAAGGAGAAAAAGTGCACGATGAAGGCAAGAGACAGTTGTGGGAAAGGAGAAGGCTGCCATTTTACATCTGGAGGTCAGGGAAGGCCTCTGAGGAAGTAGTATTTGAGTAAAGAAAGACCTGAAAGAAGTGGGGGAATAAAACATGTAGATTTTTGCTAGAAAAACATTTCAAGAAAGGGAACAATCACTACAAGGGCCCTAAAGCAGGTACTTGCCTGGCATTTTTGAAGAACAACAATAAAGCCAATGAGACTAAACTAAGAGAAGCCAAGGGGAAGTAGAAGAAATCTTCTAGGTCATTTTAAAGACTTGGGCTTTTACTTTGATTGCAATGGGAAGGTATTGCAGGATTTTGAGCATAGAAATGAAATTTTGACTTATATTTTACCAGGATCTGACTTCAGAATAGTTAAGTGGGGGAGCCAGATAGGAGACTTTTGCAATAAGGCAGAAATTATGGTGATGAGTATCAGGTAGTTGTCCTGGCAAATATAACTGGTCATATTCTGCTCATATCTTAAAGGCAGATCTGATGGATTTTGTTAACTTACTGTATAGAGGGTATGAAAGAAATAGAATTGATGATGATGATGCAAGAACTTTTGGCCCAAACAACTGAGGATGGATTTTGCCATTATTGAGATGGGAAATATTATAGGAATAGCAAGCAGTGTTACAGAAGATCAGATGCTCAGTTTTGGATATACCTTTTGAAATGTCTTTGAGAAATTCCAAGTAATGGAGATACCATTAGGAAGTCATACATGCAAATCTGGAGTTTAAAAGAAAGTTCTCCAAATTATAAATTTGGAGATATAAATCTCAGGTCATCAATTTAGAAATGATGTATAAAGCCTTGAGACTGGATGAGATCAAAAGAGTGATTGTAGATAGAGAAAAAAAGTCCAAGGAGTGATTCTCCTTATACAGTAACCTTTAGAGACTGAAAGGTGAGAAAGTTCCCCAACAAAGATGAACCAAGAGAGTGTAATGTCCCAGAGTCAAATAAGAAACTATTTTGAGGGACAGGAAAGGTCAGCTGTGTCAAGAACCATTGACATGTCAAACAAGATGAGAACTAATATTAACTCTGGGATTTATAACATGTAGGTCACTAATAATCTTATAGATTATAAGTTTTCATGTGTGATAAGAGCAAAAACATAAAAACAGGATGAAATAAATTGTAGACAGTGAGTGTAGACAACTCCTTTGTGGGGTTTTGCTGTAAAAGGAGAAATTCAATGATAACTAAAAAGGAAGTGGGAACTTCTGTTTTCCACTTAATCATGTAGAAAGCTAAAAAGAGGCCATTCCCATTCTTACCACAAGAACAAAAAGTGATATAATCTGCAAATTTAGAAATTTTCTTGAAATATTAGAGAGTTGAGGTCTTGGGGCAAACAAATAATGAAAAATTAAAAAAAGACTAGTGGCCCAAAGAGAGATGGTACACAAGCACTTGCTTATGTGGGACAAACATTGGACTTCATAATCTTATAATAAGACTTCAGCTAATATTTAGTAAACGTGTGGGCTAGCATGAGATAGGTCAATAGAAATTGCCCAAACTGAAACACACACAAAGTATAAAATAAACAAACAAACAAAAGGGTGGCTCCAAGAGCTTTGAGACAATATCAAAAGGAATAATATGCAAATAGTTAGAATCCAAGAAGGAAAAGAGAATGTGTATAGGGTAGAAGAAACACTGAAAGATGTAATGGACAAGAGTATTCAAAAATCAATGAAAGGCACAAAATTACAGATCCAAGGGGCTCAGAAAACACTAAGCAAAACAAATACTCTCCCCTCAAAACATGCCTAGACAGTTTTCATTTAAACTGCCGAAAATAATGTTAATGAGAAAGTACTCAGAGCAAAAAGACGTATTATATACAAAAGAACAAAGAATTATAGAATTATCTTTAAACAACTATTAATCTAGAAAATAATTGAGTGACATCTTTTACATGCTAACAGAAAAACACAGAAACAAACTACCAACCTAGATTTTTAAACCCAGGAAAATATATTTCAAAAATGAAGGAAAGACATTTTTCAGATGAGCAAAAAATGAGAAAATTTATTGCAGCAATCTACAAGAAATATCAAAGGAAATGCTTCAAGGAGAGAAATATAATATAGTGAAACTTGGATTTACACAAAGAAATAAAGATCACAGGAAATATCATAGATGAAATAAGAGTAAATTTAGTTTTTTCTTAATTTTAATTGCTCTCTAAAGAAAAAGAGCAGTATCAGTGCATTGTATGATTATATCACATGCAAAAGTAAAATGTTTGGCCATAATAGCACAAAGGGCAGGAAGAAGGATTTAGGAGTATAATGGTATAAGGTCCTTACATTACACATGAAAGTGTAATATTATTAAATATGTATTGTGTAAACTCTAGGACAACCAACAAAATTTTTTAAATAAGCCCATACTGGAGATAAAATCGAATCATAAAAATGCCTATCTAAAAGGAGGCAGAAAAAAATTGTTTTCCTGCTATTTCTTCATGTCTTTTGGTGATCTATTCCAAACAGCAAAGAGAATATTTTAATAAGCATGTAAATTTTGTTCATTCTCTACATTTAAACTCGACTTACTGCATTCTAGTCTCTCCCTTTATGACTATCCAGCTGCATCTCAAGCTATGGTATTCTCATTGACTATGCTCCATCTCTTGTGACCTTTTGTTTCCTCTTAGTGTCCAGCTTCTCCCTTTACAGTAGAGGTTCCCTCTCCCAGTCATGCTTTCTCCCAGCCTCTTTAAATGCCAAATTCTCCTCACCCTTCATGTTGGAATTTACATGTTAATTTCCTCAGGGAAGTTTTCCTTGACCCCAGAGACTGAAATTAAATCAAACTGTTAAATAGTTTCTTAGGACTCTATAATTGTCTTTCAAAATATTTATTAAATTTGTAATTATTTATCTATTATTTTAGGGTCCCTTGACAATGACATCTGCCTTTACAGTTCTGATCATTCTAATTATTCTTTTTGTTTTGTAATCTTAATAAAAGTATGGACCTTGTATTTTTCATTTGTCAATTATATTCCAGCGCCTTGCACAGTGTCTGACAGAGTAGGAGATCAATTAATTGACTAAATGAATAAAGTACAAAGACATAAAGAGAAAAAGCTTCTATTTAAATATGAGCAAAATCTTATACCAGTTGAAAAGTATTACTGTAATTATGAAATAAAAGCAGCACATATCAAGCCCTAAGTGTTCTCTGGATAGGAATTTAAAAATCAGCCTATCATTTCAAAGGAGGAAACTGAGCCAAGATTGCTTGTGATTTCTTTCAGCTGTCACACAGCAAACAGGTAACAGAACCAGACAGCCCCAGATACCATGATTACAAGCTCAGGATCCTTTACAATATGCAATCGACTTTTGTAGTTCCCAAGAATACTAAACGGTATTGAAATAAGTGGATTTTGTTTTAAGTCCTTCATTTCCACAAGAATATGGCAGGATCATCCTAAAATAGACTCTGAGTTAATTTAACCATGTATTTTAAAAGCTCCATGTCAGTTTCAAAGGTGAGTTTTATGTGAATCCTTTTCCACTAATGGCTTTTTTACTTGTAAATTTGTCCATAACTTTTTTATCACTGTGTATTTGCTGCCAGGTTTCTTTTTTTATCAATGGATTTTTAAATGCTATTTTCTACTTAGTGAATGTATACTTTTAATTCTAATTTGTAGTGCTCACTAACAAAGTTTTAGAGAAGCAATCTAGGAGTGTGGAATGAACACAGAGGACTTGGATCCTGGGTTTGAGTTCTGACCCTGCCCTCCAAACCTTCATGTTCTTATCTCTACAATGCAAGGCTATTAATATCCACCTCCTAAGACAATTTATGTAAACTGAAATAAATTAACGTCTGAAAAAAACCTGACACATAGAAAAGTAATCAATTAATATCAGCTTTATCCCCATCCTAGTCTTTCTAGATTTGGGGAACATTTCATTCACGTGTCTGTTAAGATTCTAGGTTTTGATCATGAATCTTTCAACTCAATTTTCTCAAATGACAGAGTACCATTCTCTTTAGTTTTTGTCATTATAATGCATGTACCTTTATATTTGACCATTCTATTTGTTCTTTTTTGATCTTCTCTACTTTTTTTTTCTTTCCTTCTTTTTTTCCCTTCTTCTTCAGGAACCAGGACCAACGATCACTAGCTGCCCAAGTACCAAAAAATTATGCTTCTGAAATCTCTTGATGTCAATTCCACACAAAGAGCAACCAAGCTGCCCTCCATGTGCCACTCACGACAGGAGTCCTTTTTGGTCTTCTCTACTTTTGTTGTATACTTATAATATCTTTCTCAATTATTCCATGTGTGAGTCACTAGAGTTCAATAGGATAGGTTAAAGTTTCTCAGTGGCTCTATTGATGATTAATTGTATACTAAAAAAAAAATTCATAAAATTGATGAACTAGGGATCCATACATTTATTTCTTAGGTATTTATTGATCATCTATTTTGTACATAAATTTGAGTTGTCTGATTTAGCAAATAAAAATAAGGATGCTCAATTAACTGGGTGTCTTATATTTTATTTAGTAAATCTAACATAAATAAGGGTTGATCTATGTATAAGAATAAAAATTAAGATGTGATTTCTATCCCAGAAGTGTTTTTTACAAGTGAAGCATATAGACATATACTTAGAAATAGGTAATCAAGCAACACATGGAAAGAAAGGATTACAAAAGGATGGTGTATAAGTCTTTAGGGTTGTCATAACAAAATATCACAAACTGGATGACTTGACACAAGAAATTTTTGCTCTCACAGTTCAGAAGGCCAGAAGTCCAAAATCAGAGTAACAGCAGTGTTCGTTCTTCCTGAGGGGCTTTGAGGGAGGGAGAATCTGTTCATGCCTCTCTGTCCTAGTTTATGGTGATGGCCAGAAAACCTTGGCATTCCTTGGCTTGTAGATGCATCACTACAACTTCTGTCTTGATCATCACATGACATTCTCCCTGTGTGTCTCTTCTTCTGCCTTTTTAAAGACTCCAGTCATTGGATTAGAGCCCACTAATGACCTCCTCTTAAACTGATAGCATCTACAAAGACCTTATTTCAAAATAAGGTCACATTGAAAAGTACCAGGGGTTAGGATTTCAGCATATCTTTTTGGAGGACACAATTCAACCTGTGTAACAAATGGTATGAGAATGGAATACCATAGAGTTCAGAGAACGGGCAATTTGTTGTGGGATAGAATTGAAAAGAAAAAGGCCTATAGCTGTGTTAAGAATTAATAGAGCTTAACTATGAGTGGAGGGTATTCTTTGTTGGAGAGGAGAGAAAGGGCTGGAAGGGGATGATGAATAAGAGAATAGTGAAGGAACCTGTCTGCCAGGAATGGAAGATACTTTCTGTAATTTACTAAGAATGATCACAATCATGCACAAACTTTGAGAAAAGCAATAGTAATTTAACTTCCTCAGCTCAGAAGAGCAACAGTGTCATTATGATGCAGATATTATTGGTGTTCAAGTTTCCTTTTATCTCTAAAATTCAAATTTCTTAGTGTTAATTTGGTTTGGCACCAGCCCCAGAGATACTAGAGGCACAAGCCTGGGAAACTACTATAGGCCATGTCTGTGTCCCTGAGGAAGGCACTAAGGGAACTCAACTTGGTGGTTGTATTTAAAATCAAACATTTATGTAAAATAGGTATAAATTGTAAGCAGTTGGTATAGTTAGAATGTTATTTATTCAACAGAGATGATTAACCTTTTCAACTTTTTATGAGGTATCAATATAGTGAAGTTGGTCTGGATGAAACAGAGGCCAGAAAAAAGTTATTAGCTTTGTTTATTGTGTGAGAGGCCAGTGTAGAAGGCATGCTAAGCTGGGTCCACAATTTTGTGAATGTGTACCGTATTATGGTACATTCGTCGAATGAACTGTATTTCTATAAAGACTAAAGATTTTAGAACTGGCTTTCCAAATTAATTAGGGAACCAAAGAAATTCAATTTATATAGCTAATCATAGAAGAAGTACAAGATTAGAGAGAAGCCACAGGAAATGAAGGCTCTTCATTCTCCTTTTATTCCTCTGATGGGCCTTCTCTGTATATATATATATTTTCTTACACTGTCCCCACTATCGTTAATCAAGTAAATCAAGTTTATGTGAAGCTACAAAGCTAGGGTTTCGTTTGATTGATATTTCAAAAAATTATTTGAAAAGAAAGGGGAAATGTAATAATTAGGATGAGTTCTTGCTTATTTGTTATCCTGTTCTCCCTTCCCCCTTGTCACCTCTTGCAGCCACCAAAGAAGGGGGTAAAAACACAGGGAAGAACAATGGAGGGAGAACTTACTTACTTACAATTCTGTTACTTACAGTTCTGTGACATCTGCTGTTAACAGAGATTTGGGTTTGTAAGGAAGGCTAATATCCACAGACCTATTTATTTTCTCCTAGTTACTTGGTTGATTGTTCAGAGAAACTACTACAAGTCTGGAGTCTTGGATCCTAAAAGATCAGATGTAATCAATGAGAAAATGAAGACCTACCTGTTTTCTATTCAATATATCATTACTTAGAAAATGAATTTTTAATAAACAGTGAACATAAATATTTTAATCAATTATTACATTGCCAAATCTATGTATAGCTTAATGTGAGAGTTCAATCAATCAATTGATCAATCAGTCATAATAGACAAGAAACCTAGGTCCAGTTGCATACCTTATATATAATCTGCAATTAATATTAGAAATGCTTCTGCTGCCTTGGTTCTTTCCAGGCATTGGTGAATGATGTGGTGGAACTCTTGGGGACTCTGGGATTCTCACTGCAATTTGACCAGTGACAAAGCCCCTGGAGTCTTCCTTCTGCTGCACAACTTAACCCATCTTTATTCAGGAAAGAATATTTTCCCTACATACCACTTATCAAGTGAAAAGTGGCATTTATCTTTCTAACTTTTCAGGACTTCTCCAGGTTTCTTTCTTAATTCCAACTTTAGTAGCTTATGTTAAGACTCTATATCCCAGGCTATTTTTGATAGATATGCACATAAATGGGCTTCTTATCTGCACACAAAGGAATAGTAACCCAGGATTTACAAAAATCCTGCCTCCCAATAGGAGTAAAACACCTTTTTAATTCTAGAAGGTCTTAAAAACATGAAGTGGAAGGGGAAACAACCCAGAGTAGCACCACTTAAAAGCAATAATTATCAGTATTTTAGTTTATATCCTTCCAATCTTGCTGATTCCTGCATATTTTTATTTTGTAAACTAGTTGCATATGTATTCTCTCTAAAGTGATGTGTGTTTGTGTGTGTCTCTGTGTGTGTAGTATTTGTTTTTACTTAATGCTATTCATCAGAAGTAGAATAGCAAGATGGTCATGAATGTAAGAATGTGGGCTGTAAAGTCCGAGTGTGTGGGTTCAAACCTTGATTCTTCTACTTTTTCAAACTTGGGGATGTGATTAAGCTTCTTTAAATCTTAGTTTCCTTATCCATAAAATGAATATAATAATAGTATGTACTTCTGGGAGCTATTGGGAGAATCAAATGATATAATGTATATTAAGCATTCACATACTATATGTATCTGGCATTGAGCAATAAATGTTCACTATTATTATTTTTTTCTATCATAAAATATTCAGGAACAAAATTTTATGTGACTGCATAAAATTTTATCCTTGGTATATACTATAATTTGGTTAGACATTTAGGTTGCTTACAGCTTTCTTAACTTTATAAATAATCTTGGATAAGCTTCTTTGTGTGAAAAAAATTTTCTGTACTCAGTTTATTTTCTGAATTATCTGAAATCCAAAGGTAAAATGACTGAGTCAAGCATAATGTCATTTTTTCTTAAACAAGGCAAAGTAATTTATATTTCTATCAGCCTGGTATGAATATAACTTTTACCATTTTTTTTTTGCCAGAAGATAGTATGTGCGTGTATATGTGTATATATATGTATATATATATATTTTTCACACCAATTCCATTAGAGTTCAAGTTCCTTAAAAGATATACATACTGCCACAACTGTTTGAATTCTTTAGTAATTAAAAAATGAGATACTAAATTGATTTACTCCAACATCAATGAGGATGAAGTAATCTACAGGCTCATATAAAGTGGAAGCTTTTAGATACAATGAAAATTTTTATAACTACCCTGGCAACTTCAGGGATGTTTTCACTACCTTTTCTTTGCTTTATCATATCCCTAGCTTGTATATCCTGCTTTGTCTTGTATTTGATGTGTGAGGTAACATATTTGATGAGTATGGAGCATCCATTTATCCAAGTATGATCGCCCCAAGGAACCACATCTCTCAATATTTATACCCATTTATAGGCTTTCCCTGTGAATATTGACAGATATAGTGCTGCACTGCAATGCCTTCTGAGGCTAGGTCAGAAGAAGACTGTCAGCTTACACCTTGGACTCTTGGAAGGTACATGCACTCTGGTAAGAAGCCAGGTATCACTCTAAAACTTCCATGCTATGAGGAACCCAAGCTAGTCATGTAGGGAGGTCATCTGCAGAGAGACATAGAGCTCTTAGCTTTTCCAGTTCTTACAGTTGAGACCCCAGAAATGTGAGTGTAAAAGCCATGTTAGACATTAAAGTCCAGTCGGGTCTTCAGATAACTCTAGTCCTAGTCACTGTGTAACCATGACCATATGAAAGGCTAGAAGGGATAACAACCTAGGTGAGCCCAGTCAACTGACAAAATCATTAGAAATAATAATAAATCATTGTTTTAAGCAACTAAGCTTTCGAATGGTTTGTTGTGTAGTAACAGAATCAGTACAATGAATTAATAGAGAAGAAATACAAAGCTCTTTGGTTTGAAATATTTCTTTGAAAATTTATAGTAAGTAAACATTGGAGCTGTCACTAATAGCCTTTGTCAAAATGGAAACGCAGTCATAGAAGGCAGTGTTCCAAATTAATTGATGATGACAGTAGAGAAGTGAGAGGCAATTAAGAAGTGAGCAGGACATAAGGTTTCACATGGGGGTGTAGTAGAGAGAATTGAAAAAGGCAAGGACAATGGTCATTGAGAATCAGCTGGGTACAATATTCAAGTCAAAGATTGAGGTGACTTGGAGATTTGGGGAGTCTAAGAAAAAAAGATGCTTTGAAAGGACAAATTTAGAGTTAAACAATTTTTTTGTTTTGAATGTCTCTCCTGCTTTAAATTGATAGATCTTTGTTTCTGTCTTAAGCAGTGTCAAGAGGATCAATACTGCGAGGCATTATCTACATATTTTGCATACATTGATTTTATATTAGGGTAATTTAGTAACTTGATATCTATATATTTCACTTGCCAATGGTGTTTTCAAAAAGTATCATGTTTGTGAGTTTTAGGGTGGGTACTAACTCTAAATTTTATTTTATTATTTAATTTGCTTTATTTCTACTTTGCAAAGGGATATATGTAATAGGCATTAAGATTATATGTTTGGGATGTGTCAGAATTTGTCACAATTTAATTGACAAAATGATAATATGAGGAATTTTCATTTTATTTAGTACTTTCTTAGTCATTACTTATTATTTTTGGTGGTCCCAAATAATATTGAGTTTATGAATATCTCTGAGGAAGGTAAATTGACAAATTTGTGGAGGGGAAATTCATCAAGTGCCACTTATGAAACCATCAGCCAATGTTCTGGATAACAGAGGACAGATCCAACTTCCTTGAGCTTTCCTATGAGGAGTGAGCTCCCAATATAAAATTCAGTATTGAGAGACTTTTACTCTTGACATTAGATATATTACCTCTTTTATACCAGTTTCATGTTGCAATCAAAGTCATCTGTTGCCCCAGTGAAGGCTGTTTATTTTTTAAAAGAATTTAGTTAAGATTTTTACTACATGGACTTAATTATGTAATTACATAACAAGTCTGGTAACTAACTGCTTCAGAGGAACCATTCTAATCTATGAGGTACCTGAGATAGTCTTTAAAGAACATCTAATTACATAATTACAATGCCTCATAGACCAGAATATCAAGTAGTAGGAATATCTTTGGAGCCATAAGAGAAAACTTATGGTCTTTAGGGCATATAATATCAGTTATGAAAATAACCCCACCATTATGTCATTATATAACAGCACAAGAGATTTTAATGCTAGATACAATAAATATTATGTGCATTTGTTGTTTGCCATAATGATATTTTGTAACTTTCAAAAAAAAATGTGTATAAGCAATTGGAAATATCTTTATCCTGTGAGACAGAAAAAAACAATATTTTAGATACAGAATGGCTGTGACATTTAAAAGAAAAATAAAATAAGAGATTGTAAACATATCAAGTTAATTATAAAGGCATAAATTTAATTTAAAAGCTATAAAAGTACATTTAAGATTTCAGAGGTAATTAATATTATATTCATATATTTGAATCTGGTATACTATACTTCTGATTAGTAATGGGGAAAAATCAGGAATAAAACTAAAGCATGCCAGAGCCTTGAATACTATGATTGCCTTAGCTATAAGCTGGGGATGAAGGTTCTGTTGAAACCTGGGCAATTTATCAGAAGGAAGAGTGAATTTAACTTGAGGTCCACGTTGTTCAAACATTTTGATGTTTGCAATACTATGCTTCAATACTTATTGAGGAATATATAAGCAAATACTAACATTTTGACTGTGTTTCATAGAACTCAAAATCTGTCTTGGTTGTTTTATGAACAATAGGTTTTTTTGCAGTATGTTGTAAAGGATATTTTACAAAAAAGCCCAAATCTGTAAAGGTATTACATGGTTGAATAGTTATTACCCATTCAAAAATTTCAAACCAGTTCATATCTGGTGACAAAACAAAGAAACAAACAAAAATAGAATATGATTGGCAATGGGTCCGATACATATTAAATATACTTTCCTTTTGTTTTCTATTACTTTTGTTTGTTTTTGCATTGAAAACTTATAGATGCTGACAAAATTCCAAAAGTATGTCTGCTACAGTCATAGGCCTATATGTCCTGAAACCATGGATATGTAGAAAAATAGTTGGCATCTGTAAATACACATTTTAAATGTCTCACAGAACCAGCAATTTTGGGAAAAATTTTTTCAAGGCAATATTATGATAAAATTATGCAAGTTTGAGTCATGACAAATATTTAAACGATGAATTTTTTATTCACCTAGGGATGATTATGAAAGTATGGTAAAAGTGTTTACATTCTTTTGTATTGTATCTTATTTTAAAAAGCTAAATTTTGCTTGATATGTATAACTCCCTACTCTTACATATCTTTTCTTCCCCTTGCTTAAAAAATTTGAGTGGCATTCAAAACCCACAATGTTGGAATGAATTCTGTACATGGGAGTATTCATATTAATATCTCAAGAAAATATGGTTTCTTATTTTGGGGGGGGCTGAAAATATTTCCTCAATTAATAATATCATTTCATTATTCAAGCTGGACAGCATATAGAAATCCTATATTATATATGCTAACCCCACACTGTAGGATAATACTTAATGCCCCTCTCCCTCATCAATGTCCTCAAACACAACCACCACAAACATTATAACATTTCCTATATACTGTTCATAATCATTCTTTTGCTAAATGTAAAGTAAGAGAATTCTGGATATGACCATGATAGAGTAACAGGAACCAGATTTACTCTTCTCTCTAACTGGTTAACAAACTAGAAAACCACATAAATATATAAAGCAATTCTTTTCAGACATTACTGGCAGATGACAGCACAGGCTTATTATCCCTGATTACAAGGTAAATTGTATGATTGCCCTAGTTTATCACCTAGAGGCTTTATCCTCTCTGCTGTGCAGGGACAAAAGAAATCAATTAAAGTCAAGAAAGCTCATTGACTTTTAGAGACATTGACTGGAGTTCAGGGAGTCCAAAACATTGGAGCAAAAGGAACTCCACAAAGACAGAGCTTGGATGATCTGCAGAGGTATCCCCTGGAGTTTTTGGCAGAGTATTAAATCTACAGAAAGAACCACCAGAAATAAGTAGGCTGAACAGTTTCCAAAGCTAACCGTGGGCTGAGAATAGTTCCTGTTTGTCAGTCAATAAATAAAGAAAGCATTAGGCAAGATACAAAGAAGGAAACTATCTTGGTAGTGGAGTTAAATTTTCCCTAGAATTAAGGCTGCTCTGGATTTAACCTAACGAAATTTAAAAGCAATCCTATACAGAAACAAAGTAATCCTAGGTAATCTAACTGCATACCAAACAAAGAGGTCAATATCATTTAAAGGAATACAACAAAACTCTTCACCCAGCAACATAAAATTCATAATGTCCCACAACCAAAAGAAAATTGGAAGGCATACAAAGAATTAGGAAAATATGACCCATAACCCAGAGAAAAATCAACCAATATACTTGGATCCAGAAATAACAGAAATGATCAAATTAGCAGACAAGGATGTTAAATTTACTATTATAAATGTTCAAAATCATAAAAGTTGAGGAAAGCATGAACGCAATGAAAGATACAGAATATACAAAATGACTCAAATAAAATATAATAATTAAAAATCAAGTACTTGGAATGAAAAACACATTGGCTTGGTTTAACAGCAGATTGGACCTTGCAGGAAAAAAAATCATTGACCTTGAAAATAGCAAAAATTTTCAGATAAGGAGTGGAAAGTGGGGTGTGAGAAGAATGAATTAAAAATGAAAAGAGCACCAGAAACCTTTGGGAAATTTTCAGGCAGTCTAACATATGTGAAATTGGTGTCTTAAGAGGTTAAAGGTAAGAAAGAGGGGGCAGAAAAATATTTGAAGAAATAATGACCAAACTTTACTTAACCATGATAAAAATTAGAAACTCATAGATTGAAGAAAATTTATTGCACTCAAAGGAAATGAAGGAAAACATACAAAGGCACATCATAATCAAATTGCTGAAACTAATGATGAAAATAAAAATTTTAAAGTAGGCAGAGAGGAAGATCCAGGAAGATGGTGGAGTAGGGAAACTGTGCTTGCCTCCTCTCATGATGACCACATCAAAATTACAACTAAACTACAGAACAACCATCATTGGGAGTTGCCTGGAGTTTAGCTGAACATACTACAACTACGGACACACAGAAGAGGGCACCTTAGGACTGGTAGGAGGGGTAGAGATGTAGAATGGGCTGATCCCACATTTGCGTGTGCTGGTTAAAAATTGGGAGGGCTATCTTGGCTGTGGAGGCCCCTCTGGAAGAGTAAGGGGCCCAACCCCACACTGAGCTTCACAGGGTTCAATGCTGAGAAGCCCCCACAACTTCTGGCTGTGAAAACCAGTGAAGATTTCAGTTGAATGAGATGGAGGATAGTTGGTGACCCAGGCATTTCCCTTAAAAGGCCCGTGCATAGATGGACTCACTCTTTCTGAGCTCCAGCACTGTGGTACCTACTCTATAAGTGTCAGCGACATATGGGGAGGAACTGAATTGTCTGGCTTCTGGGCAGTGCTGGACAGGCAGCTTTCTCCCAGACAGAAGTACTTGCAGAATCCATTGTTCATTTGTTAAACTCTTCCCTCTCCCAGCATGCAGATCCAGGCTGCTGCTATACTTGATACCTGAGTCTCCATCATTTTAGCTAACACTGACCCACTTGCCCTTGTGATTCACTGAGTCCCGGCCCCACCCAACCTGTGGGGCAACCCCAGACACTACCACTGCTTTTCCATACAATAGGACTTTCTTGGCTTATGCTGTGGATTTTCCTAAACTCTCTCAAAGGTTTGCAAACCTAAATAACATCTGACCTTGGCATTCTCTGTATCTCTTGTTGAGCAGCCCCAAGCCTGGCATAAGTGGCAGCTGGCCTCAGTGCATGGCTTGGCCTTTCAGGGTACCTCTAAACCCACTGCCTGTGGCAGACATTTGAATTGCTTGCTGACTCTTTCCAGGTGGTCCCAGGTAAGGCATAGGCTGAGGCTGATGTTGGCCTGTGGTGGAGCCCCTCTCAGGAGGCCCCAAGCCTGGCAGGCCTGTGGGTGGCTTTCAACCAAGCTGGAGTGCCACCTGGCGCTGCATCTGAGCAGACTGGGTAGAAATCAGAGCCCTGCTAAAATGAATCTGGCTCTCTAAGGTCAACCCCTCACCAGCCAGCCCTCACAACCAATTAGCTTGAGAATCAGTTTCTCTCACTGATGTGCACACAGACACCAAGGCTCAGCTATAACAGAGGCACACACAACCCATACAAGGGACACATCTGGAGCCCTGGTCAAGGTAATCAGAAAAAACAGTGCCACTAGGCTCCATTGGACACCTATTACATAAGGCCACTCTACTAATACTGGGAGGCATAGCAGCCCTACCTACTGCTTAGAAACAAACACAGGGAAACAGTCAGAATGGGGAGACAAAGAATATATCTCAAATGAAATAACAAACAAAGCTCCAGAAATGGAAATGAACAAAGTGGAGCCAAGCAATCCACCTGATGCAGAGTTTAAAACACTGGTTATAAGACTGTTTAATGAATTTAAAGGAAGAGTAGATGAACTTAGTGAGAACTTTAACAAAGAGATAGAAAATATAAAAATATATATAAAAATATAAAAGGGAACCAGTCAGAAATGAAGAAGACAATATCTGAGATGAAGAGTACTTTTGAAAGAATCAACAAATTGGATGAAGTGGAGAATCAAATCTGATTTAGAGGATGGGGTAGTGGAGGACACCCAATTAGAACAGGAAGAAGAAAAAGAATCCAAAAAATGAGGATAGTTTAAGGGGGCTCTGGGACGACATCAAGTGTACCAACATTTGCATCATAGGGATACCAGAAGAGAAGGGAGAGAAGAAGGAATGGAAAACCTGTTGGAAGAAAGATTGACAGAAAACTTCCCTAACCTGATTAAGAAATAGACATACAAGCCCAGAATGCATAGAGTCCCAAACAAAATTAACCCAAAGAGGCCCACACCAAGACACATCATAATTAAAATGCAAAAGGTTAAAGGCAAAGAGAGAATCTTAAAAGCAACAAGAGTAAAACAATTACCTACAAGGGCACTCCCATAAGACTGTCAGTTGTTTTCTCAACAGAAATGTTGCAGGCTAGAAGGGATTGACACAAAATATTCAAAGCAATGAAAAGCAAGGACCTACAACAAAAATTACGTACCCAGCAAAGCTATCAATTAAACAGATAAGAAAAAGCTAAAGGGATGCATCACCACCAAACCAGTATTACAAGAAATGTTAAAGAGACTTCTTTAAGAAGAAGATAAAAAAATAAAAAAATATGAAGAATAAATGGCAATAACTATATACCTATCAATAATTACTTTAAGTGTAAATGTATTAAATATTCCAATCAAAAGATAGGGTGGCTGAATTGATAAGAAAACAAGACCCTTACTTATATACTTTCTGTAAGGGACTCACTTAAGATTGAAAGACACAGACTTAAAGTAAAGGGATGGAAAAAGATATTTCATGATAAAGGAAATGAAAAACCATTGTATATATGTACATGTTTTTATCTAATTATCCATCAAAGGACACTTAGGTTGTTTCCATGTCTTGGCTACATGTATGTATGTACACATGTATATGTACATGTGTACATACATACAATGCTTAGACAAAAGAAACTTTAAAACAAAAGCTATAACAAGAGACAAGGAAGGACATATTAATCCTGCCTCTGCATATTTATCTGAAGAAACCCAAAACACTACATATTTGAGACATGTGAATCCACGTGTTAAATGCAGCTTATTTACAGTAGCCAAGATATGGAGGCAACCTGGGTGTCCATCAATGGATGAATGGATAAAGAAGAAGTGGTACATATATGCAATGGAATAGTTCTAACCACAAAAAAGAATGAAATCTTGGCATCTGCAACAATATGGATGGACCTAAAGGATATTGTGTTGAGTGAATTGAATCAGACGATGAAAGACAAATACCATGTGACTTCACTTACATGTGGATTCTAAAGAACAAAATAAACAAACAAAACTGAAACAAACTCATAGATACAGAGGACATTTTGATGGTCGCCAGGTAGGAGGGAGGGATTGGGTGAAAAAGGAGAAGGGAATAAAGGAGAAGTAAAAATTGGTAGTTACAAAATAGTCGGGAGATATAAATATAGCATAGAGAATATTGAATAATATTGTAATAACCATGTATGGTATCAGATGGGTACTAAATTTATCGGGGTGATAATTTTGTAAGTTATATAAATGTATAATTACCATGTTGTACACCTGAAACATCTAATTTATATGCCAACAACCACTGAAAAATTTAAAAATTATTTTAAAAAGAAGTAGCTAGAGAAAAGACAAAAAAGAACAAAGATGAGAAAGATAGCTGACTTCACCATTGGATATAAAAGCCAGAAGACAATGGAACATATCTTTAAAGAACTAAAATAAAATTTTGAAAAAACGACCTGTCAATCTAACAGTTTTGAAATCAGTATTTGCAATTGAGAGAGTAAGCTGTGGTTTCTGCCAGGGTGTTTTGCAACACTACCACGCTAAAATTAGGGGCAGCCCCTATGTTCTTACAGCATTATTCATGGTAGTCAAGACATGGAAACAACCTAAGTGTCCTTTGATGGATAATTAGATAAAAATGTGTACATATATACAATGGAATACTATTCAACCATAGGAAAGACAAAATACTGCCACTGTATATACTGTACATATATACAGTGGAATACTATTCAGTCATAGGAAAGATAAAATACTGCATGGATGGATGAGTTTCATACTAAATGAAATAAATCAGATGGAAAAGAACAAGAACCATATGATTTTTGTCATACATGGGAAATAAAACAAAGCAAGAAATAAACAAACAAACAAAAACCCTCATAGATACAGACAACAGTATGGTGGTTACCAAAGGAAAATGGAGATGGAGGATGTTAAAGAAGATAAAGGATTCATATATATGGTGACAGAAGGAGACTAGATTTTGGGTGGTGCTCACACAATATACAGCATGCAATATACAGATGATATGTTACAAAATTATACATTTGAAATATATAATCTTATTAATAATGACACCCCAATAAATTTAATTTTAAAAAGCATTCATTGAAGTTCAATGGCAAATTTTACATTGCCTGGTCTGGAGTGGTATGGAATATTCTCTTCTTTTGGGAAACAAATACTTTTGATGGAAAAAAAAATAGGAGTGCGTGGCCCTGTGAATGAAAGAAAGAAATGTAGTAAAAGTGATGTGTCATTTTAGAACAGAAAGTATAAGAGTAACATATTTTTCTTTTTTTCCTTGAGTCAGGCAATGTTTTAGATAGAAGTAGGTCCATCAGCCTGAGATTAGAAATAAAGATCACATGAAGCAGAGACATGGTTGACACACAAAATGACGTGTAACAGCAGCAAAGAGATATAACTGTTATCAACAACTGTTGTGATTTTGTAATTGTTAACACAGCCTAACCTCGACTATCTTAACTGATACAGATAGCAAGAGTAACTTCATACTATACCTTCTTGTGAAGTCAGGGAAAATGAGCAGATTCATAGTGACTCTAAAAGAGCATATTCACGTATCTTGCATAGTCCTCAAAAAAATGCCACCTTTGCAAATATTTCTACTATTGGAGAAAGGTGATTAGTACTTAATGAAACTGAAGAAGATAGTGAAGATCTGTTGTGCTAGTCCAAATATCAAAAAGATAGAAATAAATGACAATAATAATAAAAAGAAGGCTCAGGAAAAGTATAAGAGGATGCAACCACCTTGAAGCTTCAGGAACGTGAAAATACCATCTGAAACTTGAAAAATAGCTGAAGGCAATAAAAAGATTGGTTAATAAGGATATTAAGGCAGTGATAGTTTTCATGCGTATAAAGTTGGTACACGATTAAGGGATGCATAGGAGAAAGCAGTTCTTTGAAGAACTTACTGAAAAGGCCATAAAAGAATTTTGCAGAGGAGGAAGGTAAAGAGGGTACTAAGGTACAGAACTGCAAAACGAGTGCAAGGCCCTGGCTCAGAAACACTCCATCCCAGGGCTCTCCGAGGTTATATTACTGTGATTGTTGAATGGTTGCTGATGATCTTTGATTACATTTTCTGTTCCTTGCTGGAGTATAGAAATGTGATCACCTCGTATATTGATCCCATGACATTGCCGAGCTCTTATTAATTCAAATTCCTTAAAATGCTTTTGAGTTTTTGATCTAAACAACATGTCAGCAAAAGTGATGTTTACTTCTTTGCAATTCTTCTAATGTATGTTTTAAAGATTCTGAACTGGGTAGGACATTCATTCCTTATTTTCATTTATAAATTTTAACCTTTAAACAAATGCTGTATTTTTTTGACAGTTATACTTTATGAGATTATGAATGTTTCTTCCTTTTTCAGTTTCCTAAGACATTCTTTTAAAGAACAAATAAGCCTTAGAATATTAGATTTGGTTTTCTTATATCTATTGAGATTTTTTTTCTCATTTCAACCAGTAAAAATGAATAGATATGAAAATTTAATGAATTCTTGGTATAAATCCAATTGGGCCATGATATTGTGGTAGCTATTTTTTACACATTGTTAGGTTTAGTGTATTTAGGATTTTTCATCTATTTTCAAAACTGAAATTAACCTATAATTTTCTTTACTCATATTAATCTATTTTGGGATCAGGATACAATTAACTTCATAAAATAAATTAAGGTGGATCGTTTTTAAAATTAAAATTTTTTTTTACAGCTTTATTGAATTATAATAGACAATTGCTCAGTTTGCTCATATTTATAGTGTACAATTCAGTGAGATTTTTTTCAATTATATGTTAGCATATAATAATCTATAGTTAGTTGTTGGACAGTATAGTTATTTTTTAACTATATAACTCACAAAGTGGTCACCCCACTAAATCTAGAACCCCTTTTTCTGCTTACACATTTATTACAACATTGTTGACTATTTTCCTTATGCCACACTTTATATCTCCATGACAATTTTGTAACTACCCATTTATACTTCTTAATCCCTTTGCCTTTTTTCACCAACCCCCAACCCCACCCCCTAGTAGCTTCTTAAAATATTCTCTGCATCTATGAGTTTGTTTCTGTTTTTGCTGTTGTCTATTTTATTCTTTAGATTCCACATGTATATGAAATCATGTGGCATTTGTCTTTCTCTACCTGACTGACTTTATTTAGTACAATACCCTGTAGGTCCATCGAGGCAATATCTTTTTTCATCTCCCTACTTTTAGTCTGTGTGTGTCTTTTAATTTGTGGTAAATTTCTTGTAGGCACCATAGTAAGGGTTTTGTTTTCTTATCCATTCAGCCACCCTATCTTTTGTTGGAGCACTTAATTCTTTTCTATTTGAGGTACTTATCGATAGATATGTAGTTATTATCATTCTTTATTCATGCTTTTGATACATGTTTTTTCTTCTTCTTAAAGAAGTCCCTCCAACACTTACTGTAATACTGGCTTAGTGCTGATGAACTTCCTTAGCTCTTTATCTGTCCTTCAACTTTAAATGATAATTTTGTTGGATAAAGTATCTTGGTTGTAGATCTTGGTTTTCATCACTTTGAATATTTTGTGCCAAACCCTTCTGTCCTAAAAAAGTTTCTTTTGAGAAATCAGCTCCCAATCTTATGAGTATTCCCTTCAGGTAACTAACTCCTTTTCTCTTGCCACTTTTAAGAGTCTTTCTTTGTATTAAACTTTTGGCATTTTAATTATGATGTGTCTTGTTGTGGGCCTCTTTGGGTTCATCTTTTTGGGACTCTGAGCTTCTGGGGTTGTATGTCTATTTCCTTCACCAGGTTAGGGAATTTTCCATCATTATTTCTTCAAATAGTTTTTCAATGTCTTGTTCTCCCTCTTCTCCTTCAGGTATCCCTATGATGCAGATGATGTTACATTTAATTTTGTCCCATAGGCTCCTTAAATTATTATCATAATTATGGATTTCTTGCCATTCTGGTTGGGTACCCTCCGCTTCCCCATCCTCCTTATCAGTGGTCTGATCCTCTTCTTTTTCCACTCTGTTTATTCCATCCAATATATTCCATCTTCTTCTCAGATAATGTGTTCTTCATTTCCAACTGATTCCCTTTTTAAATTTCCATTTCCACTTTTATGTTTTTTATCTCTTTGTTGAAGTTCTCACTGAATTTGTCTACACTTCCTTGAATTCATTGAGCATCTTTATAACCAGTGTTATGAACTCTGCATCTATTAGATTACTTGACTCCATTATTCCTGGATCTCTGTTCTATTTTCTCATGTGGTTTCTGCTTCTTTGTCTCCCCATTTTGACTGCCTTTCTGTGTCTGTTTCTATGTACTAAGCAAAGCTCCTAAGTCTCCTTGTCTTATTAGTGTGGCTTTGTATAGTAGGTGTCCAGTGGCACAGTCTTGAGAGTTGACCAGTTGCAGGCCAAGTTTAGACCCAGCCTGTTCTCTTTTGAGGCCACATGTTAAAATTCAGCAAGCAATCCACAGGTGCTGTGCTTATAGTTGCCTCAAGAGGCCATGCCAGAAACTGAGGCCAACTGCTACCAGTGAGGAACTTGGAGCTGCTCAGGAAGGGGTACAGGACATGCTAAGGACACGATTGGATGTGACTTGAGTAGGACTGAGATGAGAGAGATGTAGTTTCAGGAATCCTCTGGGCAGTGTGACCTGATCACTTTGATGACATCTCACCTGCATCTGCACACTGGGAGGGTTAGGGGTCAAAAGAGAAACAATGGGTACCACAGGCACTTCTGCCTGGGAGAAAGCCTTACCTTTGGCCCCATAAATCCCCAGTGCCCCGCAAGAAGCCAACCTGGCACTGGTGCTCAGACCAAGTGAGTCCATCACTGTGAAAGTCTAGTTGTGGACAGGACCCCTTTAAAAGGAACATCTACAGCTGCCAGCTGCAGCTGCTGTAGCCCTTTTCTCACTCAGCCGCTTGGGCAGGACCACCTTGCATCTTCGGCCCGTCCTACCTCCTACAGTTGCGAGGTGATTTCTAAATTCTATACTTAGTTGTATGGCTTCTATTTATCTAGACCCCAGGTAACTCTGCTTGTGTTTGCTCCATGTTTACATCACAGCTTTGATGTGGTTGCAAGAGGAGATGTACAAAGCCTCTATAGTCTATGCCATTTTGCCCTGAGATCAAAGTGGATTTATTTTTAATTTCATATTCCTTAATTTTATATTTCCTTGATTGATTAAAGCAACATAGTAATTATCCAGCTTTCAATTTTTAATTTTTAGTTTTGGTATAGGTGGGTTTTTACCTTTTAAGTCAAAGTATTTAATGGTTATGAATTTATTCCTTTTTATTTTTAAATAGACTTTATTAGCTAGAGCAGTTTTAGGGTGACAGTAAAATTGAGCAGAAAGCACAGAGATCTCCTATATAATACATCCCCTGTATATGCACAGCCTCCCTCACTATCAAAATTCATACCAGCATGGTCCATTTGTTATAGTCAATGAACCTATATTGACACATTATTGCCCAAAGTCCATAGTTTATATTAGGGATTACTCTTGGCATTGTACATTTTATGGTTTTGGCAAACATATAATAACATGTATCTGCTCTTATAGTATCTATCATGTAAAGTAATTAAACTGTCTTAAGATTTTTAGGATCATAGTGTATATTTTAGTCCAAAACTTGCATAGTTAAAATTATCAGAAGAAGCTATTTTACTTACCTAGATTTAATGATGAGACTGAATAGTTTTTGTTTTGTTTTGTTATTGTTTTAATCTTTTTGTTAATAAAACTTTTCTCCAGAAAATCTGATGATTTAGCTTTCTTCAAATTGGAAATGGGATAGTTTAAGTCACCAATTTGTGTGAGCCCACATTTCCCACCACGTGCATTAAAAATCCAAGTCTCTTGATTACTAAGATTAATAAATAGTCCCAAAGAAGTCAAAGATTTACAGCTTGCTAATCGCTCTGATTTTAGCATCCTGGTTCCTGTAAATTCAGCTGTGCATTTAAAAGGATGCTTGTTATATTTATTCCCCCCCCCCCCAAATTCTAATCTCTTTGTCTTTTTGTCATGGGATGGTATCTAGTTTGTCATAATCTTGGAAAAAAAATGCTTCTGGGGTCTTAAAAACTTTAAAGATGAAATATTTAATATTTGAGATGATAATTCATGCAAGTAATAAAGAAACAAAGAAAAAAGCGTTCTATAGGTTTTAATAAATTACCCTGGGTCAGATCTAAAGAGTATTATAAAGATTGGTAGGAAATACTTGAGTAAAAATCACTAGGGTTTATAATTGAATTATTTAATATAAGTTATAAGATAAATATCACTTTTGGACCAGGTCACTCATATAATAGAGCACCAGACAGTAAGCATTGTGTCCACAATATTAGGTAACAAAGAGTGTTCAACAAATTTAAGTGAATGAATGTGTATGGATGCTGGGATTAATATTATGCATCTCAGTTTGAAGGAGACTTTTGAAAGGCGTCTCATGCAGTCCTATTGGATGAGCTGCAGCATAGCAGATATTGTGCTCTATCCATATCTCCTCAGTACTTAGCATTCTGATAGCTCATTACTGCAAGTACCTGCCACTTTCTTCCTGAGGACTTCTCATCCCCAGCAATGTGATTGGCCTATGTACAGGAATTAACACCTCTGTGAACAGAGCTCAATCAGTGAGAGACAGAACTCGGTGGCTCTATACCTGTTTCCTCATCCCTCTGCAGAGTAGCCTGTATCAATTTCCTTCCTTCCTTGTACCATTTACCAATCTCCTCCACCAGTGCTCTCTGAAGAAAACCTCCCAAGTACAGTACCACTCCTCAAATTCCAGTCTTAAGGTCAATTTCTTGGGGGACCCGACATAAGACATGAAGAATTATGGACTAGAGTCTATGATGAGTGAATCATTTTATAAACCAAGTACTACTCATTTCTTTATGTCAGTTGGATTTAGCAGTCAGTTTCTAATGATACACTGTGAAGGTGTTTTTGCTTTATCTTTCTTAATTTTGATCAGTGCTTAAATAAAAATGTAAAAAGTTTCTTAATAAATTTAGAGATATCACAGTATTGGTGTAGAGGGGGATGTAATGAATATGTTAGATGACAGACAGAATTAGGATTCATGAAATTTAATAGGCTGGAAAATGGATAAAATCTAACAAACTTTTACATTAATAGTTTAAGACCCTGCAACTAAGTCTCCTCAAACATGTTATTAAGTGCAAAGATTTTGGAGGTATTGTTTAATAAACTTAAAATTAGTTAATGTGTGTGGTGCTGAAAAAGCAGATGTGATTGTGAATTAAGTTAACCAAGTAATACCTAGACTGAAGGATGCAGTAATGATGTTTAATTTTACAGGAAACAGACAGTACTGTTTTGAACATCTTAGTTTTGATAGGTAAGAAACAATTTCCTGAATGCTAGAGAAAGGAGTCTAAAGGTACTTGGAAATATTTTTTAGAAAAAGGTAAAGTGAATATGTTTGTTTAATATGAAGAAAAGAAGAATCAGAGACATGATAACTGTATTCAACTGTTTAAAAATCTGACCTGTGGGAAAGGAATTAGACATGCCTGAATGACCTTTAGAGACATTCATGACTGTATACCCAGTATCTAATCCAATGGCTTGTGTTTAGTAAGAGATCAATAAATGTTTGGTGGATGAATGCAAAATTAATGACTGCATATTCATCTCATTTAACTGTGGTTGAGATAGAACACATACTGTTTTCATTTTCCTGTGTCTATTCATATTTTTGGACCTAATATTTGAAGCCATTCTTTGGATAGTGAAGTCAGGACGGAGGACCAATTTTCTGCCCTGTGCAATATCTCCCATATAATTGAGATTCTATAAATGCAAACTATAATCATTAACTATAATCATTATGATGCTGATGCCTCTTTGTAAATACAGCCTCCATTTTCCTAATCTCTTTCATATAAACTGTCCTTGAGTTCATTATCTAAAGCAGTGGCAAATGTTTGTGGTAATGTTTGCTTCAGTTTTTTGTCCTGGCCCTTATGTTTTCCCTCTGCATTGTGTTTGGGTTATACCACACTTTAGAACATTTAAATCTTAATATCTATCAAATTTCTGATACAGGAATAATCCATTGACTTCTCTTATTAGCCTCCTCAAAACTTCCCCTATTTCCCAATAATTTTATTCTTTTTTTAATAGCATATCACAGGGTGTGAATCAGATTAAATCGGACAGTAAAAACTATATAATGCATTTTTCTTTGCTTATGCATTTTGGATCCCTTCTCTTAGCTAGTCCAGTGGGACAAATGGTTCTTTTAATTTTCTTTTTACACAGATGACTACCTTAAATACATAAGCTCTTACTTATGATGGAGTTGTGAGGAGGCTGGCATCCTGGTGCTTCTTTCAGGTCCTGGTTGGATTGACCTTCTTATCAAATGCTCCTCCCCACTCTCCAAATTCAGTTTAGCAGCATTGCTGATGGTCTCAGCACTCTCCTGCTGCGTCAGGGTTTGCATCTCATTATTTTGCAAAATCTGCATACTTGCCTTCATGTAGCACAAGTTTCATCCTCAGAAATTAATACTGTGCCTAGTACATAATAAGCACTCTTTGATTATGTGATGAGTATTCATTCAGAATCAGACTTTCAAAAGGTGCTTTTGGCTTTAGGGAGCCATGATTTCATCTCTAAGATTCTTTCTCAATTTGTTTTCCACCTCAGCATAGTCAAACAAAGTATAGCAAGTAGTATCCTTCAATTATCATGAAATTTTGCACATGATTTTGCACTTTGCATTCTTAAGAAGTTGATCTAGTCATGACATTACAAAAGCAGATTTTTGGAAAACATAGATTTGGAAGGTACCATTGTTTTTGTGTTGTCTTGTTTTGTTGTCAGAAGTATAACCTTGCGCAAGTCAGCTAGCTTCTACGGACCTCAGTTTCTTCACAAGTGAAAGGGGAGGACTGAATAATCCCTACGGTGTGCTCCAGAGAAAACATTCATTAATTCTATGATTGAGAAAAGTTTCCTCTAAAAGCTTTGTATTTACTTGCCCTCCCCTCTCCACCCTTGCAAAGGCACCCTGATCATTTTTCCTTTTCTTTGGGCCTGATTGTCTCTTCTTGTTTATAGCTGCCACTAATTTGCTCGTTTGCTTGCTGGAAAATAGCTAATTAAAACCCACTTCAGTTAACAAGCTGACTGGGACCATGCAAATGTCACTCTCTGCTGTCTGCTATTTCCGTTTATACTTTACATTATTAGTGTTGTTTTTCCTCCCTCTGTTATAATGAATGCCAGGGTAGATTTAGCGCCCTCTTCACAGGTGCGCGCTGGTACAACCGCCACCATCCCGGGAAAGCGCTGCTGTGTTACTGCACTTCAGCACTTGGAGTGTTATTACCCCTGACAGTTAATGGTTTCAGACTACATTGCTTGTTAGCGCTAGATTTTTGAACAGCTTCATCTATCTTTTTGTTTTTACAGTGACTGGCCACATTAAGTATATGTGTCTGAGCTATTAGTTCAGTCTGTTCATCGCATGCATTTCATTTGGTACGGGGTTCTTTTTCTCTCTCTAAAATTAGTATGTATTGTCATCCATATACTTCAACACATCGACTTTTGTTATAATTATGCTGTCACCATTGTGCTTCCACACATTTGCTAATTTATTGTAGCTAAATTAGACCTAATATTAGCAATTTTGCAGCTGTTCCTTTAGAATATACATGGCCATATATTTGTACGTTATTTAGTAATTCTATTCCACAGCAAAAAAAAAAAAAAAAAAATGGACCACATTTTCAAGTGGGAGAGAGGAAAGATGGAAAAAAGGGGAATGAAATAAAAACAAAGTCACCTGAGAGTGGAAAAGAGAACAAGAAAATAAAGAGAAAAATGCATTGTAGAAAAAGATTTAAGAGATAAATTCTAGAGTAAACAGTGAATGCTTATGGAGGACTGTGCAATTCAAAGAGCATGTACATTAGCTTTGAGTCTTCCAGAGAAGCAAGCATTCTCTGGGAAAGGGTTTTCTTGACTATATTCTTCTGTTATGTTAACATCCTACCTACTGGAATAGCTGAGCACAGAATACCATAAGGAAGTGATGGTAAGTTTTTGTGTGAACTGTCAAGAAAAGGAGATGAGCATAGGTTGTATAGGTTCTTCCATGAAAACATAGCTTATATTTAGGTACAAGGCTTAAGTGATTTGGTTTAAAATCATGCCTAAATGGGAGGTTGTAAGGATGAGGAAATGTGAATGTTCTGGATCTTTATACTGTTTAGAATAATAAACAGCTTTAAATGTAGGTTTCTGTTTTGTGTATATCTGGAAGCGATATTCAAAGGCATATGAAAAATGTGCCTGCAATGTGTGCTCTGTATGTATATGTGTGTGTATTTTGCATTTTAATTAGTTTATGAGAGTTTAACATGAGACAAGTATCTAAAATAATACAATGCCCGTTTTGGCATAATGTATGACACAAGATAAATGATCAACAAGATTCTCCTAGAACACAAACTGCCCGGTGTGAATAGTTGGGTATTTTATAAAGCCCTTGGATACTGTTTAATTTACTGAGTTAGTAACCCATTTAATGGGACCCTTGTGGTCTAAAAGAATTCCTGAGATATCTCAGGGTACATGGTCCTATTTCTAGGAGGTAACTTAGTAGGAAAAACTAGCTCAAAAAGTACTGATTGTCATGGGCATTATTCTGTTTTAGTGGACCCAAAACATTATGTGCGGTGATTTAAAACAAAAGAAAATTTATAATTGTATTGATGTCTTGACCTTGAGAATATATCTTAGGCAGATCTGCTCCTCTGGTGGGGAGGGTAATATGCTACCTAGTGTATTAGAGATTTGGGCATAGCATCCCTCTTAGATAGTCATACTTCAATTCCAATTGGGTTATGAGAGAGATTTTCATTGCTGTCTGTGCCCTACTCTGACTGCTCTCTTCTGCTTCTTCCTAGTAGAGATGAGTATCTCATTTCTTTTCTCTAATTGATCAAGGCCTGCTCTTCAGATCTTAGAAAACAAAGCAAATTGAAATGGCTAAAACATTTTGCATTTTTACTCTTGACTGGGGTTTTGTATTTTTATAAGAAATACTCCATTAAACTTAAAAATATGATATACTAGTAGTGGAATTTAGGGGAGAGTCAATAGATGGCGGAGGCAAAAATTTGAGGGTTTTGGAGTTCATGAAGCCAAAGCATATAATTATGGATGCATAAACCTGGCTTTTTCCCTTTGAAAGGATAATGATCTTTCTAGAACTTGCAAGGCCATCAGTAAACCTAGCCCCAGTCGCACTGACAGTAGGGATAGTCTCAGTTGGAATTTAAGGCAATGTTGATTTAATAAACAAGGATTGAAAGTCAAAGAGAAAGCAAACATCCAAAAGCATCAACAGCAAATTAAACAAGCAAACAAACAAACCCATGAGCCCCTCTCTTTATGCCTTGGTATTGTCCTTCTCAGCTCACAATGGATTGAAGCACACTGTGCTATGTCCTTTGCATAAGTCATATTTTGAGTACAGAGTGCAAGTAGAATTGGAATGGCAGTAGGAGATAGCCTGTCATTCTGATAATTCTTTTCAGACTCCAGGCCCTTATCCCACAGGTATCTACTGACACCCTAGTTTTGCCCACTGGGACAGCTGATGTTGAGCGCTGACTCTAACATCTGTATGGTGAAACTAAAATGGATTAAACTAAAGTTCCATCATTCAGTTTAAATGGATTAAACTAAAATTTACCCCCTCAAGATCATAGAAACAGGAGAATGTTCCCACCTGGCTTTCTTTGTCTTGATCTGTATGGCTCCAAGCTGCTCACCCAGATACCAGGGCAAGAGAAAATGGTTGATAAAAGCAGATACAGACTTTGAGATTTGCCTGATCTTCTGAACATCTTGGAGGCTACTTCCTGGGACAGAGCCTGCTCTCTTAATCAGTCAGACTCAGAGACAATGGGAAAATGAGAAGTCATACATCTAAATTTCATTTAAACCCATTTCTGTTTAAATTCTTGATCATTTTTCTTTCTTGTCCCAGACTGGGTGGCATGTTGTGTTGTATGGTGCCAGAGACACTTTCATCATTTCTTTCAGAAGATGTGCCTTTTATATTTGGTTAGGTTTCTTACTATACAACTTTGCCATTTTTAGTCACAGGGCATTGTCATTTTTTGCTTTCATGTTTATTGGTAGTGGTTAATTGTTGTGTTTAAATTCTGTATAACTCTGGGTAGAATTAATTCACCTAATATTTATTGAATGATTACTGAGTGCTTGGCATTTGTATCTTACAGGCAGTTATAGGATATAAAAAGGCTCTTTTGACAGAAAATCAGTGTCTGAAATACTCAATATTTTATAGGGTTCATTTACAACCTTTAATTTTCTGCCTTCACATCATTTGTATGGGCAACCTACTCATCCACAACCTTAACCATTACATGCTGTTTCTCAATAGGGGTTGGAAGGAGAGAATGGGTCAAGATATTCTACCTCATGATAATTCAAGATCTTTTGGGCCCAAGAGAATGTGAGATAGCTTTAAAAATCTGTTACCACCTTTAACTCCACTTTTTCAACATCATGCCAGAAAATTTGATTTGTCTCCCTATGGTGTATAGCAAGTGTGGCTTTTCCTTTAATTTTGAGAATTATGGCACTCTAGAATGGATACAAATTAATATACACATCAGTAGGGATTGGAATGTTTGGTATTTATTTGATAAAAACAATCAGATAAAAACAGGCAAAATATTGACATGCATTGTTGCTAGCACGGGGAAGCAGTGTTCTGCTTGCGTGATTCACCCAACAGATACATTTGAAACTAGGGTGAAGAGTAAGAAAATCTGTTGGAGTCTTGGTGAGCTGCTGCATTAGGGACCCTGTGAAGCCAGGCAGAACATAGCTGCTTAGTGATTGGAGAGAAGCATTCAAACTGGGAAAACATTTTTTGAAAGCTTGTACGGCCCGGTGATACAGGCCTCATGTTTTTGCTATAAGTCACCGCTGTCTTTAGCAAGGTATTTTTAAGGACCTAGCTTTTGAATTTTCACATTTACTTTCTTGGGTCTATTGTCTCAAAGAATTCTCTGTATGTGAGTGTGTGCATCTGTGTATGTGTTACATATCCAAAATTGTGTATATGTCCAAGTAGAGTAGCTAAAAATTAACTAAGAATTTCCTTACAGAAATCAATGTGTGGAAATGAAAATGCAAGCTTATATAACAACCAGAAATTTAGGACTAGTCAAAGGCTAAAAGATAAAACACTCAGGAAACTCTTTGGACTTCTGATTTATAGATGTCTTCCAAATGTCTCAGGTTACACGGTAAAATTACAATACCCTCATTCACCTTAAGATGTTAGCATAACCAGTGCTTCTCAAACTTGTCTACTGAAGTAATCTTAAAGCATTCACAAAGCCAGGGAAAAGAGAGTAAAGAATGGGGGGAGGGTAGTGGTGGCTATAGATACCAGCTGCTGCAGAAGAGAAAAAATATTTTTGGAGTCTAATATTTTATCTTAACAATTAATGTGCATTTTCCATTTTATTTAACCATGCATTCATGGTGGTTCTAATTTTAAGTGTTTTTACCAAAAATATTTGAATACAGGAAGAAGATTCAAATTTTGATGTTTTAAAGATTAACAAATGAGCTACCTGAAAAAACAGCTGTGTAGGCATACTTGAATCCCATTTTGGAAAGAACCACCTTTATTTATCATTGGTTTTTGAAAGGAAATTATGGGGACAAATCAAGAAGAAAGGTTAAAGGAGAATTTTATTAAAGATCAATGTTGCAAATTAATTACATGAAAACATGTATACAAATAATATACATCAACCTTAGGGTAAAAAGTACCATTTAGGTGATAATAAGAGCTATTACCTTACGCTTCAGAATGTTCTCCAGGAGAGATAGTTTTATACTGGTTTGCCAGTTTCGATTATAAGAGAATTCTCTTTTCTACTATTTCAAAACTTTCTATTGCCCAGCAAAATAAATCAGTTAGCCTCTCTCTTCTTCTGATTGAAGTAAATAAGCTATGGAGAAGTTAAATCTACTCTTTTGACATAGCAACTTTGGGAAGATGGACCAGTGGAGCATAGACCTTGTTTTTGATAGAGAAGAGCAAGAGGAGGGAATATATGAAATCAGAGCCACAGCATGAGGTTTGCCGAATGTACCAGCACCAACGTCCTGCTTAGATGGTGTCCTTACAATGAATTCGAGTCCTTTATCCTTTCTGAACAGGAGCTTTGGTAGGACTCATCTGCAGAGGCCACTTGTCCTGTGAATGCCTGCTATCTTAAGACCTTGGATGTGAGAATTGGTATGGGCTTAGAGGGCGGAAATGGTTGGTGTCACATTCTTTGTCCCTGTACTCAAGAATTTTGCCTCTTTTCCCTTTATTAGAAATGTTTACTGCTGAAGACTCAATTCATTGGCTCATGTGCAAGGATAATTTCTTATTTTTAATTCCTTTAAATAATAGCCTGAGACCAATTAAAACAGATGAACAAACAAACAAAATTTAACATTTATTGGGTCCCCTATGTTTAAGGCTCTGTGCTATCCACATTCAGAGCCCCACACAAAATAATACAAAGTAGATATTTTTGAGATATGACCTTCTCTAGACAATATCATAAAATGAAGTCAGTTTACTAATTAGACTGCCATGCTCATTCTCTTGGGGAAATTGGGAACTTTTAAAATTTTGATAAATACACTCTTTAGGAGCTAAACTTAATGTCATGATTGAGTCAAAGTTGGCTGGCTTCTTTTTACATAATTTTGCAAGTTGAAAACCATTTTGAATATATTTTCTTATCATGAGTGGAGATAAAGCGATTGCTTTAGAGCACTAGTATAAAAGACTAATTCCACAGGATAAGTGCAATGGAAGCAAAGGTGACATTGTAGTCAAAATGCCTCTCTAAAAACCAAAAGGAATGAAAATAATCTGGTGTCTCCTTGCTTTGTCCCTGTACTCAATGTGTATATACTTTGACTCCTGAATTATTTTGTCATCTTTGTTTTAGGTTCCAAAGTCTAATATGGTATGTGGACACAATAAAAATTTAACGTCTGGTAAATAAATATAATTGCTGATTTCAGCATTATTATAAGTAATCACAGAAATTCTTCATACTCAGAGCTTGACGAGTAATTTAGCTGCCAGTCCTATTCTTCAAGATATCTAAGCATTGATAATCTATCAGCTACGGAGCTACCTGCACTAAATAATCAGCATAAAGAAACTCTGTAATTTTAGTATTGATTCTGTGATTATAGCTGTTAAAACTGTAGCTAAGAATAATTACACATTTTAAAAAAAAATTTTATCGATACCACGTTCTCAGAGGAATTGAATATCTAATACATGTGAGGAAAGGAGCCTTTCAGAATTCGTAGTAATCAGAACCAGAAAAATAAATCATTTAGGACAAATGCTTAATTCAACCTGTTACATCTAATTAATATGTAAATAAATAATATTAAGTAGCCAGTGATGGAAACAAATATCAGGTGCTTTGGAGAACAAAGGAGAAAGTAAATTCATTATCTAATAAGTTTCTTAACATGTGTTCTCAATGACTTTAAAAATTATGTTAACATAAGATAATGCAAACATATAGAGAACCAGAGAAAATAATACATAATGGTCATTTATCTACCACTCAGTTTCTTAAAGTTTATATTATTCCATACTTGCTTCAGATATTTACATAATAAAACATTACTAATATAGATGATACCCCTTTGATAAGCCACTTTCATCCTATGTTCTTCTTTTCTTCTTAGTGGTCCATTTTATCACCGAAATGGTCCATTTTATCCTAAGGTTGATGTATATTATCTGCATACATGCTTTCATGTAATTAATAAATACCTATTTTTCCATAAATTATAGCTAATATTATTTTGCATGATATAAACCTCTGTCTAATTTTTATACCATAGGTGTATTTATCTAAGTTGCCTCTTTTGCTTAAATTTTTAATTTTTTATATTTATACAATTGATTACATGTAGAGATGTAGATTAAACTGTGATATACATACACACATTTGTACATATTCTTCTGTTGGTGCATATTTAAGTTGTTTGTAATTTTTTTTTTTTTTTTTGCCATTACAAATAATGCTGCTTTAGAGATTCTTGTACATTTCCCTTTTTGCTCATATTCAAGAGTTTCTCTATCAAACTGGGCTAAGGAACAGATTATTAGGTTGACAAGTATGCTGGCTTTATCTTTATTAGATATTGGCAAGTTGCTCTCCAAATTGTATAAATTTGTACCCAAACCATTAGCAATGTATTAAAATTTATCTTTTTCCACATCTTCTCCAACACTTGATATTGCTAGGTTTTAAAATATTTTCCAATCTGATTAGTATGATTTGCATCTCACTGTTGTTTTATACTTTCTTCATTATTAATGAAAATGAGCACAATTTTACGTATCTTTTGACAAGAGTAATAGTCAAAATATTTAACAACTAGTACAGCATATATCCCAACCAATTAAGGAGAACAGACACTAATCATTAATACTGAGTACGGCCATATTGATATATACTTGTTAAATTAATTCAATTTGTTGGTGATGTGAGTTTCCTCATTTTTAGTTGCCTATTGCCCCTCCTCTTTTTTAAAAAATCAATTATTTATAGATATTCTTAATAAATTTGGATACTATTCATTTATTGGTATGTGTCTACAAATTTCTTCACACAGTCTGAGGCTAGGCTTATCACTTGCTTTAAGATGTTTTATGGATATGATTTTTGATTTAACAAAATTTATTCATTTTTTTCTAACTCAAAGGATTAGTTTTTTAAGAGATTTGTAGAGTAGAATATTTTTAGATTCATAGATCAATTTGTAGAAATTGCCTTAATATTGATTCACTCTATGTATGAACATGGTTTAGTTCTCCAATATTTCAGGTCTTTTATGTCCTTCGGTAAAGATTTTTTCATGAAGATTGGTCAGAATCATATTTTAGATTTATTCCTAGGCTTTGTTGCTGTTGTGAATAAAATATTTTTTCTTATTGTAAAGAAACATAATATATAATAATAATCTTTATATTTGTTCAAATAGTTTGTTGCTGAATTATCTTATTCTCTTATTATTCTCATATGAAAAGAGTTTTATCTCTTCCTTTCCAGATTAAACCCTTCTTAATTCTCATTTCTTATTTCTTATTTTTTGCTCATGATTTTAAACCCATTAAAATCATTTCTCCATCAAGTGCAATATGCTACAGGATTTTAATAATTATGTTTAACCAACTCAAGGAAGTTAATTCTATTTCATCTTTATATATACACACATACATATACATATATACATATATAAAATATTATGATAAATTTGCATTTATCATAAATGAATTTTGAATTTTATAGTTTTTTAATAATTTTTTTATTTTCAATTACAGTTGGCATACAATATTATATTAGTTTCATGTGTACAGCATAGTGATTAGACATTCTTATATAACTTACAAAGATATCACCAGGTAAATCTAGTATCCATCTGACAGCATACATAGTTATTAGAATATTGACTATATTCCCTATGCTGTTCTTTACATCCCCATGACTACTTTATAACTACCAATTTGTACTTCTTTATCCTTTCTCTTTTTTCACCTAACCTATAATTTTTTTTCCGTATTGATTACATCAGATTTTGTTATTAAGACAATACTGGTTTCATGCAGTAATTTGGGTGCCAGTATATGTGTCCCCTTAGGTGTCATAAATCTGGCCTATCAAATCGTTTGCACCTGCTATCTTTTTGTTGGGGAGCAGATAGGGTGGAGATTTTGATTATTCATTCAATTTATTTAGAGCCTATTGTCTTACTTATATTTTCTATTTCTTCTTCAGTCAGGTTTTCCAATCTATATTTTTACTAGAAAACTCTTCTTCATCTAAATTCTCAAACTTAAGTGTATGAAATTGTTTACAATATTTTCTAAAATATTTGCAGTTAGAGTAATTATATTTTCTAATATCTCCACTTGTGCTTTTTCATTGGGAAAAGTGGAGCATTCTAATAAGGTCTATAGATTACTTAATAATATTGTAATATTATGTAATTATATTATATAATATTATAAAATGTATAAACATTTCCTGGCTTTAATAATTGTACTGTGGTTATATAAGATGTTAACATTAAGGGGAATGGAATGAAAGAAAAGTATACAGAAATTCTCTACACAATTTTGGCTACTTCTAAAAAGTCTACTATTACTTAAATATTAAAAATTAGAAGAGTAAAAAGAAAACCTTCTTTGCTATTGAGAGGTCTAGAAACAATGAACAGCTGCAATGAGCCCATCTGTCGATACTGTGGCCTTTCAATACTATTTGCTATTAAAAGTTACCAATGTTCCTTTGTCAAATCCCTGATTTCAGGTCTCTGTCAGAAAATGTATAAGATGATCTTGGGACATCTTATCATAACAGAAAGCAAGAATAATAAAAACTATCTGGATTAGGTCAAAAAGACTTTGTAATCAACTTGAAAAGTATCCCACTGGAGAAAGATGGGGCAATTTGAACTTCATTAAGGATAATAGCTGCAAAGGATTTGAAATATAAATTATGTTTAAATCCATGACTTCATAATAATGCTGGTGGTGGAGGGACCTAATTGGTTGCTTTTGAAGATGCTAGGAAACTTACTCATAATTATGAAGTCATAAATAAGGGGAAAATACAAGCATGTTCCTGTCTTTCCTATATAACAATCTCAAAGTAATCAACAGTTGATAAGGAAAGTTCCTTTTTATAGAAGTATTTCAGCTAATAAATGAAAATAAGTGATAGGATTAGAATATTGTGATACCATGATTTTTAATAAGAAGAATATTCTGATACCGTGATTTTTAATAAATAGAATATTCTTGGTTTTCATTCTGTTTCTGGCACAGAGCTCATAAAACCCTTAGAATTTCCTAAGTGATGAAAGCAAAAACAATGGTGCCTTTTGTTATGTTAATGAGATGACTTTGGGAAAGTAGGTAAGAATGAATGCAGGTTGTTAGAGGAGCCAACCAACCATAGGTTACAAGGTTGGGGCTTTCAGTCCCACCCAAGACCTCCCAGAAAAGAGAAGGGAGAGGAGCTGCAGGTTGAATCAATCACCAATAGCCAATGCTTTACTCAGTCCTGCCTCTGTTGTAAAGCCTTCATTAAAACTCAAAAGAACAGGGTCCGGAGCTTCCGAGTTGATGAACACATGGAGATGCTGGGAGAGTGGCATGCCTCGAGAGGGCACGGAAGCTCTGTGCCCCTTCCACATATCTTACCCTTTAAAGTTCTTTCATGTGCATGTTCATCTGTATTCTTTATCCTATCATTTTATAATAAACTAGTAAATATAAGTAAACTATCTTCCCGAGTTCTGTAAGCCACTGTAGCAAATTAATTGAACATGAGGAGGAGGCTGTGGAAACCTCTGATCTATAAACAGTTGGTCACAAGTACGGGTGACATCCTGGGCTTGAGATTGACATCCTGGGTTGGAAGAGGTCATTGAAACCTCCAATTTGTATCACGTTGGTCAGAAGCACAGTTAATAACCTGGACTTGCTACAGGTGTCTAATATTAGGCAGGAGGGGTGAGGAGGGCAATCTTGTGGGACTGAACCCTTAACCTGTAGAATTTGATGCTGTATCTTATAGTTGATGTCAGAATTGAGTTGACTTATAAGACATCTGGCATCCAGAGAATTGCTTATTGTGGTGGGGATCACCCCCTCCACACACACATTAGAATTGATGATTAGAATATCTACTTAAATATTAGAATTGATGATTAGAATACCTACTTAAATATCATAATGGATTTTAATGGATCTAGGCAATGATTACCAAGGGCTGCTAATATCATAAAAGGGGCAACCAATTGTGTTTCTCTAGATTCAAGTATACAGCACCACCTATGAAATAATTTTGTTAAAATTTTTGATCCTGTATCTGAATAAACCTCTAGATTTAACTATCATTTTAAAGGAAAGATATATGTTTAAATAATTCCATTGGGATGCAAAATCAAAACTGTGAGACTTGCTATTACCACAGAGCTTTTTTTTTTTTTTTTTTTTTTTTTTTTTTTTTTTTTAATTGCAAAGGAAAAAAGATTTAGGGGGTAACTTCTACATGAAGATGTCTTAAGAGGCATATTAACTCAGTATAATACATAGATTTCATTTAGATTCTGTTTTAAAAATATTATTAAGAAACTATAGGGTTAGGAAAATGTAAACACTAATTAGATATTTGATGATATTAAGAAATGGATGTTAATTTTAGATGTGATAATATGATGTGGTTAAGTTAAAAAAACAGTATCTACCCTTTAGTAATGCTAACTGAAAGATTTAAAGATGGAGTATTATTGTTTGAGGTTCATTTTAAAATAATAAGAAAGGAGTCTGGGTGGATATATAGTTGAATAAAGACCTATGAGTTCATAATTGATGAAGCTGGGTGTTATGTATACTATATTATTCTCTCTAGTTTTATATTTGAAACTTTTAAAACTAAAATTAAAGAAAACACCAATTAGAATTTTTTGAGAGAAAGATGAGTTTATGGTATGACAACAACTTTTATCCCATATGCTAATAATTTCCTTGTTCTCTCTCAAATGCTGGCATATAGCAAATAAACCAGATGCTACAGGTGGAGGGCCTGTTGACTCTGCACATTCAACAAAGTCACAAATTCATTTTCAAATATCTTGCAATAAGGAAAAGCAAGATGTGTTTTTATAGCACTTCACCTCTACAAACCACATTTTTTAAAAAACTACTTCTGGTTTGTTTCTATTGGCTCATCAAAATGTTTATGGGACTCAACAAAATGTGGGTAAAATCAATTTGCTAAAAAAATCTTAGTTTTTTTCTTAAAAAATTGTCAAAACTACTGTTACTCTCTCATGAATTAGAAGTGAAAATAGAAACTTGATATAAAGACTCTTTGACTTTGGATTTTGAAATTAAACAAGAGAAATAAGAGAGTTATGAGTCCAGTCAACTTGATTCTCTTGGTTTCAACGTGAAACAGCAATTTTTCAATGATCAGAAAATATATATGTTCTTTTCTATATACTTAGGATCAAAGTTCAGCTGAATCATCAGATCTGACTGCTAATTTATGAGGCTGTGAATAAAAAAAAATATATTTATCAAAGTAATGCCTTAAAATGGCTAAAATTCAAATAACACAGAATAACTTTTCATAAAAAGTAACTTACTTTAGTTTTACCCATCCTCTCTATTATTTCTGTTTCTCAAAGGAAAACACTAAATTTTAGTTATCCTCTCAAACATATGGGAGAATACTCTTTGGCACAATCTTGTATTATTTATCACAAAACATGCTGATACATTTTTATTTTTATTTTGTTACCTCCTGATATTATCTATTGACTATAATAGATGAAACTTTAACCTTCTTATACCACTCAAATTTGTTTTCTCTTTTCTCACAAATTAGTTATTTAGTACTTCTATATAGTTGTTTACAACTACAATTTCAAAAGACACACTTACATTTCTGTTTATTCCTCCGTTAATCATAAGCAGTGCCATCTGACTCCTTGTTTTGTATTTTGATGTCTATTAGTACGACCAGCCTTATTTCCACCTTATATCCTTCCTACTACCTTCAAAAATTTATCCAGCTCTAACTTTGCTTATATATAATCAAGCTTTTTAGTATTAACATTTTGTACTGGAACTATGTTCTGTGGGTTGATTATAGAATAACATTAACTCTATCTAGTATTCTGATTTCTACTACTTATTGAGACCTACAGAGTTTTGATCCTATATCTTTTCACCTTCATTTACCCTTCATGGCCACAGTTCCTTACTTAGCTAGTTTAGATTTAATCATTATAACAACTCTCCTTCATAATTTCCTCCTCCCTTCCTTTTATTTTATTCATATGGCAGTGCCTTATTCCTGGTTATATCTACATCTTCACCTGCTCTGTGTCAGTACTTGGATGCTTGAACATGTCTGAAGGTAAATGTTAAACTGAGTTGACTGGTCTCACTTTACTTTCATGACCACTAAAATAAAATCTATCCTTATTATTGCCCAGAATATATATTATATTTCTAGTTTATTCATACTTTGCTTTTGTGGCAATATTTTATTTCTTGTCTTTAATACTCCATCTCTTTCCCTATACTCATGCTTAAGATGACCTTGTTTTAAATTTCATTGATAAATTATAAACAAAGGCAAGAGAACTTCTAAAGGTTCTGACCTCACATCTACCATCTTACCTGTATCTGTCTTGTGACTATGAATGAATTGTTGGTGCTCTTATCTAAAAACAGCCTCTATAATTGTGCCCTAGTTACTGTCTTTTCTTACTTTAGGATATCACTTCAACAATTAATCATCTCCTCTAGCTCCTGCATTGTCTCTCCTTCTGAATCACATCATCAGTGTAACACATTTTAATTTCTTACACCTAAAAAACTCCCTTTCTTGACTTACCTTTCAAGTTAATTCTCCATTTATCTAAGGATCAAACTTTGGGAAATAGTTATATATGAGATTATAGTAAAAACCATTGAATTGTGCACTTTAAAGGGATGAATTGTATGGTATTTGAATTGTATCTCTATAAAGCTGTTACCAAAAAAAGAGAGTTGTATAATCTGCTTTTCTCTTCTCATTTTTCTCTTGAGCCCACTCCAGTCTATCATTCCTACCACACCACAAAATAGCTATTACAAAGATCATCATTGATCTGATTTGCTAAATACAATAGTCTCTTGTTAGTCCTCCTCTTCCTTTACTCATATTCAGTTTTTGACACAGTTGATCATTCCTTTTTGAAGCTTTTTTTTTTTCTCACTTTTTTCTTCCTGGATACTTGAACCTCCTCTTCCCTCACTGGCTGATTTGGCTTATCTAGCTGATCTTTCTAATGTAGAATGATCCAGGGTTCAATCCTATTGTTTATTCTGTTCTCCAGCTGTACAAATTTCCCAGGTCTCATTCAGTTCATGGTTTTAAATTGCATCTATAGGCTATTGAAATCCAAATTTAATAATAAGCCTGAAAGCTCCCTAAACTTTAGATTCATATATCCCTTTATTATATCCATTTGGATATCTGTACTTGAGTATTTAATAACCATCTTGAATTTATATGTTAAAAATGAAATATTCTTCCTTGCCCAAACCTGCTTCTCTTTCTTCAGCAAGAGCATCTTTCTATTGTCCCTGGTCAAAAATGTTGAAGCTATCACTGACTTACATCTCTTTCACACTTCACAGTCAACCAATAAACAAGTCTTGTGCATAAGCTGATCATGCGTTGCCACTGCCAGCAGTTTCCCAGACCGTATTTGTCTCTCTTTCTTTCTCGTTCAGTCTATTGTCGACACAGTACCTAAAGTAATCCTTTTAGCAATAAGTCAGACTGTTTTGTTCCTTTATTCCAAATAGTGTTGTAAGATATTTTCTTTGCTTGGACTCAGTGCTGTTTAAATGAAAATTTTCTTTGTTTCAAGTTAGAAAAATGATCTCCTACTAATGATTCTTTTTGTTATACAGTCCACCTGACTAATTTGTCTTAAATTTTCCAGACTTTTAATTATTTTAACCTTTTCTTCAATTTATTTTAAATCTAGAAATCTCTTTTTTTTTCTCCTTTCTGGTTGGATGCTCTTTAGGATCTGAATGGATATCACTTGGAACTTCATTGGCTACAGTTTTGATTTTACACACAGTTTCCTGGATCTCATCATTCTTTGCCTTGTTTTCTTTGCAAAATATGTAAGAATATGTCCAAAGAAACTTCCCAAGAAGGAATGAAATGTCTTTATTATGATTTAACTGTGGAGGGACTGGATATAAAATTCTAGGATGAAAATAAGTTTTTTTCTTTGTAAGACTGACTGTACTGTCTTCTAGCATCCACTTTTGCTGATGAGACACACGATGACTTATGATTCTGGTTTTATGCACCCAATTATTTTTGTCTCCTTGGAATTTTAGGATCTAGTCTTTGGTGTTTGAGATATCATAATGAGATGTACAATTTCCAGAGTTCTTCATTTGTTTGAGTAGACTAAAGTTTTTGTTCTATATCATATTTCTATTTCTTGAGGACTATCCTGTAATGATTCTTATTATAAGTATTATAAATGATTAATTCCCTCAATTAATTTGTTTGTCTGAGAAAGTCTTTATTCCTCTTTTATTTTTTTAAAATATGCTTTTCCTGAGTATAAAATATATTTTTTAGCATTTAAAGATTTTATATTCTTTCTTGCATGCATGGTTTATGATGAGAAATCTGCTGTATTTTTTCCCCTTTTTTCTCTGTAGATAATATATCTTTTTTTTTCCTGACTGTTCTTCAAGGTATTCGATGTCTGTAGCAACCAGGAGCTTATACTTGTAAACTCTTGGCTTTTAAAATTTATTTAAAAATGTAACTGAATCTTCTTACTAGCTTATATGGTATCTAGTTGTATCTCCCCTAGATTAGCAAATACTTTCTGCTGTTGATTTGTTTTCCATTTTCTTTATAATTATCTATTTATATCTTTAAATGTCTTTTATTGTCATTTATGGAGTCAAAAGTGGGAAAAGAAAAAAGATGCTTATATTCCTTCCTCTACCTTGAGCTGGAAACTACCATTTATAATTTTTCACGTCGTTTAAGACATTTATTCAACTACTTGATGAAAATTTGTTGAGGCCCAAGTATGTGTTGTGCCATCACTCAGAAATTTTAAGATGAATTAAGATTCTTTTCCTTCAAGGGAATTAAACATTTTTTTCCCCTCAAGGAATTTTCAGGAAAATGTGGTGATAAATGTGGGTAAATTAATGATTATTAAACTTTATAACTCAGGCTAAATTCAAGGTAAATAAAAGTTACATGAAGTTCACTTTCTAATAAATTAATCATATATAATGAGATTAATCTTCAAAAATTATCACTTTAAGATGATAATTCTCAAATATAGCTATGTATCTAGGTCATGATGGGGAACTTCTAAATCAGAATTTTCTGGAGTACATACAGGCATTTGTTGTTGTTGTTTTAAAGAAACAATCTTCCAGGAAGGCCAGATGCTTTTTTAGGCTTGGGTACCTTTGCGTTGATCATGCCACCTTCTTGCTCCCAAAACTATGGTTCCTCTGTATTGCTTACAGAATGTGTTCTAAAATTGTTGACTTGACATTCCTACTTTTCAAGAAGTCTCTACCCCCTTAACCAAGCCCTTTTAATCTGATTGGGCATCCCACTATTCTCTGTCTAGTATATATGCACAATCAGTTTCTTCTGCTGAAATTCTAGCCCTCCATCATTTCTTCTTATATTATCATATCTATTCAAATCTCATTTCTCCATAAACATTTTCCTCATCATTCAACTTTTTGTCTTTTCAGCATATTTTCATATTATTTTTTGAGCACCCAGTATGTGACAGGCTACAGAATTTACTAAATGCATATGAATAATTGAGGCATTATCTCTGAACATGGAGGATTTTCAGTCTAGTGGGAAGAGAGACAATGAGACAACAGTAATGACAGTATATTAATTGCCATCTGAACTAACTTTTGCAGGGTGAGTCTAAAATACAGGTTGAGAAGACAGAAAAGAGGGAGAAGGTGGTTTAGGCAGAAAGAAAAATATGTCTAAAGCCATAGAATTGGAAAAGAATATATTAGGGGAATTGCAAGTAGAACACTGGGTATGTTTCAAGGTCATCAAGAATAACAAAACTGGAGAATTTAACAGCAGAGTCATTAAAATATTAGAATTTTTACCGAGGAATCTTATAAGAAATGAGAAACTATTGAGGTGTTTTAAGATGCAGGGCAAGAGACATGATCAGTTTGTATTTTATACATTGATAGAACTGGCAGAGGCATAAAGATTGGATTTCATTGGAGACAGTGAGAAGAGTTAAAAGACTGTTACAGTAATTAAGGTGATGGATAATGGAGACTGAAAGGCATTGGAACCATGGTGCTGGCAGTAGAGATTGAGAAGAGGAGACAGATTAGAAGTACACTAAAGAAAATTTTAAAAAATGAGTGGCAATGATTTTGAGAAGGGGATGAGAACCTGGATTAGTGATGGAATTATTCCTGTAAGAACAGAACTTTGTATCAAAAACAAACTTGGGACAACAAAGAATGTGTTCATCTCTGATTTTGTTGATTTTAGAGTATGCTTTCAATTTAGATTTATAACAGGCATTTGAACGTACAGATCTGGAGTCTAAATGAGAAATCAGGGTGAAGCCACTGGTATGTGAGGTAACAGTCTATTAAATGGAAGATGCTTTCAAATGGGTAGTATGAGAAGAACCAAGCATATGTGGTGACTGAACTTGTATGAATGCTGACATATAAGGCTCAAGCAGAGAAAGATGATCCCACACAGGAAACTGGATAGAACTGCCCAGAAAGATAGGAGGAAAAAGTGGAAGGCAATGCTTATTATAGAAGTCACAAAAGAGAGAATCTTAATAAATTTGAAATATCCAAGTGTGAAATTCACAGAGGAATACTACAAGTGAAAAATTTTAAAACAACATCAAATTTATTAGAGTTAGCCATCAGGAGTTCATTGGTCACTTGGTTAAGAGCAATTTCAGTAGAATGATGAGGTGGAAATTAGAATGTAATGAATTAAAGAGAGAACAAACACTATATGAGAAAATTAGGGCAATGAATATAGAATACTTGTTCCAGAAGCTCTGCTGATAAAGGGGGAGAAAATTAGAAGATGATGATTTAGGCTTTATGTTTTTGTTTCTTCAGATATGTGAAATTGGAGCTAGTGTATATACAGAGAGGAAAAGGCAATAGTGAAAGGAGATTTGGAGAGGAAATGATTGTTGAAGAGAAGAAATGGTTGAGTAGAAAAGAAGAAAGGGGATGAAATCTAAAGCCCAGAAGAGATTGACCTCAGAAAGAAAAAATATTTCTTCCAAGGGCTTTCAACTAGTATTGGAAGAACAATTTGTTAATTTTAATTTCATGGACTAAACCTGTATAGCCTACATTGTAAACAAAGCACTAGAAAATGTTAAATAAATTACTGTATTTTTGACTATTGAATTTTGTAAAAAGCATGGTACATTTGTTATATAAGGGGAAAACTCAACTGCAACACTTCTTTAGTAGAAACCATGTTGTTTAGGGAGGTGAAATTAGCAAGAAATGCATACTCATTTTTAGTGATCCCAGTGTAATAATGAGATTGAAAACAACACACATAACTGAGCCAACTAGACTTAATTAAAATTGATCTTATTTTTTAACACTAGGAAGTGCATGATGAAAAATAAGATTGATTGTCATGTTAGATCACTTCATTTAAAGACTGCTAATAATCTAAGATGATTACAATTTCAGAGTCAACATTTTAATAATACTGTCAAATCTAAAAAATTAATTATTATACAAGCAAGTCAGTGTATTCTGTCTGCTTACTACAATGAAATGAATTATTGTTTAAATGTCAGTTGTTCAAAAGTGACATTTAGTCTGGGCCTGAAAGAGACATAGCAAGCTAGGCTTTTCCTTTGGGAAACTGCTATCGAAACCAGAAGATCTTAATGTAAACCATTTCCTTTTGGTCCTTACTCATCAGAGACACCAGCATACTACCGTGAGTGTACTCTTAATAGCCTTGAAGATATAGAGTATATTTGATCTGATTGATTTTCCGAGATTTTGAAGAGGTTTTTACTATGGTTTAATTTCTCACAAAATTATTTCTGTGCTTTCAAGATGAAAGCTGAAAAAGGAATATCAATAAGTAGAATAAATAAAAAATTTATCCAAGAAAATAGAAGTTAAGAGGTGTTCTATATTCAAAATTTATAAAATTTTAGTTTTGATAAGAGAAATAAAAGATGAGGATGTTATAGACCATATTTTATAGTCACTTAAATAATGGTTCTAAATAGCATTTTCTCAAATTTAACACACTATTCAGTAATAATCTCCAGGTGAATCACCAAAGGTTTATAGTATATTCTCAGTTGCCAATGAGGGGAATGAAGTTTTCAAATATGAATTTAAAACTGATCAAAATGTAGTGTTTTAGGTATAACTGTATTTCTATGTACTTTAGTTATATGGTAGATAGATATCTTTATGTGATGACTTCTAGTTACTTTCTTTCAGGATGAACTGGCTCAGAGAAAGCCCTCTTATATAACTTTTAGACTAAAGCTAATTATGAAATATATCAGAAAAATATTCATGACATTTTTATAAAAATACAAAGAAGTTATATAAAGAAATACTTAGAAGATAAGGTATCAACTGACTTTTTCTAAGGCAATAATGGAGATAAGGTTTTTGTTGTTTAGTAAAATTAGGCTATGATAAGGAGGTATCTTGATGGTTGTTTGACAATATTTTTCAGATCTTCTATATTCTTATTGATTTTCTATATACTTTTTCTATCGATTACTAAGAGTGAAGTGTTAAACTTTTCAATTTAATTGAGGATTTTTAAATTTCTTTTTCTGTTTCAGTTTTTACTTTATGTATTATAGAAATCCTATCAGTAGGTACAAACACATTTAAGATTGTTTGGTCTTTTGAATTATCCTCTTTATCATTATGTCTCTATTCCTGATACTATTTCTTGTTTTCAAGTGTATTTGGTCTGATATTAATACAGTCACTTCAGATTTTCTTTGAGTACTTGCATAGTATACTATTTTCTATTCTTTTAAATATCTCTTTTGTTATATAAGTGGATTTCTTATAAGTAGCATATAATTGGATCCTGAATTTTTAATCTGATCTAAATATTCACTTTTTAATCGAGAAGTAATTATATCATGTAATTATTAATATTATTGGTTTTAAATGAATAATTTATTTCCATTCTTTTATCTCCTTTTATTTTCTTTTCCTCCATTTCCTTTCTTCTTTTGGATTATTTTAAAATTCCATTTGTCTTTACTGTAAGGTTTTTAGTTATATCCATTTTTTTGAGGAGGTGTTTGCTCTATCATTTATGATATATATCTTTAACTTACAATGGTCTTCCTTGAAATAATATTGTACTGCTTCAGAGTAGAAGACTCTTAAAATTGCATACTTTCAATTCCTTACATTGATTGTGTTATTTTTCTCATAAATATACTTCTATACATATTATTAACTCCAGAATATGTTCTTACTATTTTTATTTTTGATGAGCAAATGTCTATTAAAAACAATGGTTAGAAAAAGTTTCATGTTTACCATTTTCGCTATTTATGGTTCTCTTCAGTTATTTATGTAGGTCCAAATTTCCATTTGGTATCAAATTCCTTCTGCCTAAATAACCTCCGTTAATGTTTTATTTTCATATCATCTAGAAATGAATTCTATCAGATTTTAGTTATCTCCAGGAGTTTCTATTTTACTTTGATTTAAAAGGATGAAAGAATATTTTCAGTAGCCATGGATCTGTATCTATGTCTATACTTATATACATATTTATGTGTGTGTGAGGAAGAGAGAACGGGGAAGAGAGAGAGAGAGAGGGAGAGAGAGAGAGAGAGAGAGAGAGAGAGAGAGAGAGAGAGTGAGCAAGCATTCTCAGAGTTTTTTGGATCTTTAAAAAAAATTTTCTTTCATTAATTTTGGAAAATTCTTAGCCATCATTACATCAAATATTTCTTTTGTCTGCTCCCAATCTTTACTTTCTAGGACTCACATTACACACACACACACCACACACACACCACAACACACACACTTTTGAATACCCTGATTCATTTTTTCATATCTTTGTGTTTCAGTTTGAAAAATTTCTATTGGCCTTTCTCCAAGTTTAATATTTTTTCCCCTCAATTATAATCTAGCCTGTTGATTAGCCTATCAAAAGTGTTCTTCAGTTCCCTTATTATTATTTTGTCTCTAGTATTTCCATTTTACTCTTAAATTTCTCATCTGTTTATGAACTTTGTCCATTTCTGCCCCTACATTCTTTAGAGTATTAATTATAATTATTTTAAATCTCTAATAGTTATAACATTATGATAATGAATAAACTATTGCCTGCAACTCAGTATCAAAGAAAAACATTGTTGCCTTGGTTTATACATGAGTTTCTACTTCAGAACGCCAGTGAATTGAGCTGGAGCATATGGCCTATGCTAGATAAGGCCTAAGGGCCTCTTCTCATGCTGTAACTAAAAGCTGAATAATACCACCAGTTACAATATGTATCCAAAAGCAAAGAGAGGAAAGTAGTTCAGCCTACGGTTTGGCAATGTGGAAGGAAGATGAAGATGAATAGAGAGCAACAGTGTAGTGCATGACCCTATAATTGCAGTGAAAATGTGAGCAAATCAATATCTTGCTATCCTAGAGGAGGGAAGGAAGCTGTGTTAGAAGGGAAGACCTGGAGAAGATTCCTCAGATACCTGCACTTAAGATAAAGGTAAATTATTTTTGTATGGAATTTAAAAATTTATACTATGTTAGCTTCTCAAACATCTGGATAGGGCTTACTCCATTCAGACTGAGATTAACAGTTTTAAGTTTTATTTAATAAAGGGGTTCTACAGTTAAAAAAGTGAATGTGAAAAATTACTTCTTTAGAAAGCATTTAGATAAAAAAATAACAATATAAATGTGAAAGAAAAGACAAAGTTGTAAGAAATAAGGAGAATTGAAAGGTATCTGTATAGATAAACTATACTATTTAAGAAATTTACACAGACCATTTCTTTTCCATAAATAAATATATTCAGAAGTTGTCCTCATAGTGTGCATGACAACATCCATCAAATGTAATTTTGACTAAATTCCTGGCTCCTTCATAGTCAGAGAGTTTAGTCTCTATACGTTTATAAGCATGATACCAAGAAGTACTTTTGACAAAAAGCATGCTTTGTGCAGTTTAGTAAAAATCATGTATCATTATGAATGGACTATATCTCTAGGGAAGAAAGGAGAGTGTTGAGGCAGAGGAAGGTAGCCAGCAGCTTAAGTGAAATCTTAAGAAACAATCACTGTAAATGCAAAGTAAGTTAAAAGGGTATTTGGCTTTTTTGATTCAACATTATTACCTGTAACATTGTACATATCACGTATCTACACTGTGATTTAATTTTATATTAAAGTAATAATGTACATAAAACTAGCCATTAAGTATAAAACAGTAAAGTCATTTGCAAATTTTCCTACAGCATAATAAATTAAGCATGGAGAACACTAGGAATGCAATTTGCAGTCATTTATATGCAGTGTTTTATGTTAATAATTCAAAATCACATGCTATTTGGAGACACTTCTAATTAATGTATTTATGAAATTGTCAACTGTGACTGTTTTGGTTCCATTTAGCTAAACATTTAACAGAATTTGCTTGTTGTTATTTAGTGTTTGCCTGATGGCTCCAGCAACATCAAATGTAGGAATAATGGAAGATGATTGTGAAGGTTATTTTTCCCATTGTTAAAAACCCTTTTCTGATTACATCTCCAAAAACTCAAGTCAATGACTGCCTTTTTCTAGTACCAAACCCAAATGCTTCAGAAACTTTGTTTAAAAGTTTTAAATGAAAGCGCCTGGATCAATAATTAATAGAAGAGGAAACTTCATACCTTGTTAAAGAGTCTTTTAAATATTAAATACATTTCATATCTCAATCCATTGACAATGATATTTCTTAAGAGTTGATAATCATGCTTGTTAGGTGCCATTTCTTTATATTCACCTTATTTGGATACTTTTGAAATAAGGAAAGACTAAATATTCATAAGTTGATTTGTTGAAGTTTTATGATAATTAGAATTCATCAAGCAAGTTTAATCCTCCTGAGGGTATTTCAGTAAAATAAAGAACAAAACAATCTTAAAACCAAGAGTAGTTAAAGTAGCTACAGTAGTACTCTGTCTAGTAGTAATAAGGAAAACACTACAGGCCTTCTTTCTTTCTATATTGGATGAGTCAATATTAATTTCTGAGTCTTAGGGAATTCTGTGAGATTTCGAATGTTCCAAATAGATGTGGATACACATTTTTTTTCACCCAGAAAGAAGGCTTTTCCATCTTATGTGGATCTGACATGGCTAAAACTGGGCAGAAGAATTTTACCTGCTGTGAGTCACTTCATATCACATTATTGTCACTCACTGGATAACAGTGGAGGCAGTGATTGGACAACACTAAACTTAATGCCTATTGCCTCAAATTGGTCACATATGAAAAGAAAATGGAGAGGAGACTGCAAAATGGCCTCAGAGGTTTGGGGACACTCTCAGTTGGCCTTTGTGTTATTATGTTATTTTTGAAATTCTAACCACAGATATCAGTTTTGGTACCTAAAAATCTACTTACTGATTATACAATGGAACTGGAACGGTGAATAATGTAACATTGGGAAAAAACTATAATATACTGATGGTTGTGGAAATATTCAAAATATTCGATAACCTTTAAAAGTATGTTGTGGTTTTTGAAGGGAAACAAATTATGTTATAAGTACACACGGCAGGATTTTTAACCACAAAATGTTTTTTAAAATTATGAATTTAAGAAGATCATCCTATTGCCAAATGAAGGAACTCATAAAAAATATAAAAATATAACAGGGACAATGAAATAATTATATTTTGCCAAAAATTCATGATAAGCCCTCAGTTAGAAAAATAGAAAGATTATAAGTACATTTTTATGCCTTAAAATTAGGCATCACAAAGTTATTATGCAACATTTTAATGTAAAAATATACAAATCTGAAAATCCTGGCTTTACAATTCTTATTTCTTTTTTCTTTTGTAAAATAAAATAACTTCAAAGAACTAAAAGGTTTTTTTGTATGTGTCCTCATATTTAAAAATTTTTTACCTGGGGCCTGAAACTAGAATGAAATATTTAAAAAGGGAAATTGATTTAGGACAGAAACTTCTCCATTATTGGAACTGGATCAGGTGCTCAGGGCTTTCTGTATAACATGAGTAGAACTCATTCCAGATTCTGAGTCTCCTCTGTTTTTAGTTTTGTACAGTTGGGTCTGTCTGTTTGTATGTATTAAATCCCTATTTCAAAACCCTTAAGTTGAATGGAAGAAGCCAGGCACCAAATAACATATCTTGTGTAATCTCATTCATATGAAGTTCAGTTACAGGCAAAATTAACAGAAGTTATATGACAGAAGTTATATGACTGTGAAAGAGGGGTGAGTAGTGACAGGGAAGTTGTGCTGATTGGCTTATTAAAGATCACAAATAATGTGTTATATATTCCTTCCAAAACATGCAAATCTAAATATCATTATAGGCAGTAGTTTGGATACTAGGGATGTGCTAAGTTTTACAAATAAGCTCAGAAAATTTTATGCAGTTGTGAAAGATGAGAATCAAGTGTTCTGGGGTGAAAAGCAGAAAAAACAAGGGTGTCAATTATATGTTGGGAATTTTCCATGTTTCTATGGAAACTATACTGAGCCTGAAAGGTTTAGATTTGATGCTAGCAGACCCTTGTATACTTTAATAATTATATATATATATGTATATATATATATTGAGGTACATTCAGTAAATACAATCTTGAGTTTTAGCTCCACAAAATTTTACACGAGTATGCGTCCATGTAACTATCACCCATATTAAGGCGTTGGATATTTCTGTCCTCCAAAAAAGTTTCCTTATGCTCTTTCCCAAGAATGATTCTGCTCTCCCGACTTTCTGAGTATCCCTCTAGGTAAGTATCATCTGTTTTTCAAGTTCATATGGAATCATACAGAATTTACTCTTTTGTCTGTCTGACTTTGTTTTCAGAAGCATGCCTCAACCACAATCTTTTCTACACTAATATCACAGGGTTCAGGTTCTCTGGCTTGAGTTTTCCAGAGGTTACCCTTCTCCTGCAATGTAAGGTAGAGTTTTTACCTTCTGTATTGAGTGTGCATGGGAACCCAGAGGTCCAATTGCTCTTTATAGTCTTTGATACAATTCCTTGTTTTAAGCTCTCTCTCTGCCGTGGGAACAGATGGCTCCAATTTCTGTCTTCCTGGAGCTCTCCTGGTTGAATTGGTCTGCTCCTTATGACTAATAAATAATCTATTTATGTTCAGTCATATCTCCATGACAATTCGTCCACAAATTTATTTTATATTAAGCATGATAGAGGAAAGATTTCTGGACTACAAATTGGACAATTGCAGTATTAGTTCTGGTTGCTGCTATACAAAGTGACCTAGGGCAAATCATGCATAATTTGCAGTTTGTAAAATAAAGGAATTGACATATGTACAAATATGGGAAAAATATGAAAACAGTATCTATTATAGATAGTGCTAATAGGAAAGTAACTTGTAACTTTAAGGTAACATTGCTGCTAAGTGGCAAAGAACCAAGTTTGACTGTACATAGGATGGTAGTGAAAATCAAGATATTTTTATTTTTTCTTAATAGTAATTAGAATTTATTTGTTTATTGTATTTATGTGATACTTCTTGTATTTCTTATTATGGTAAAATTCATATAATAAATTATGATATTAACATTGTAAGAGTACAGTTCAGTTATATTAATGCGTGCATATTGTTGTGCAACCATCACCAAAGTCCATCTTCAGAAGCCCTTTAGTCTTGTAAAACTGAATTCTGTGCTCATTAAACAATAACTCCTCATGATCCCCTCATCCTAGCTCCAGGCAACAATTTTACTTTTCTTTAATTTTTTTCTTTAATCTCCCATTTTCTCCTACACCTCAGCTCTGGTAACCAAATACTTTCTCTGTTACTATGAGTTGGCTTTTCTTTCTCTTTTAAAAATTCCACATATAAGTGAGGTCATGAATATATTTTTTTGTTTTTGACTTATTTCAGGTAGCACAGTGTTCTACAGGTTAATCCGTTTTGTTACAAATGATTTCTTTCCTTTTTAAGGCTGAATTATATATATAATTTTATTCTTTATTCCTACATTAATGAACATTTAGGTGGTCTTCCATATCTTGGTTATTGTGAATAATGTTGCAACAAACACAGCAGTGCAGATCTCTTCAGATAATGATTTTATTTCCATTGGATATATATACAAGTAAGATTGCTGGATCACATGGCATTCTATTTTAAATATTTTGAGGATCTTCCATGCTGTTTTATACAGTTACTATACCCATTCCATCAACATTGACGAGGAAGTTCCATTTTCTCCTCATCTTCACCAATACTTGTTATCTTTTGACTTTTTGACACTAGCTATCCTAACTGGTATGAGGCAGTATCTCATTGTAGTTTTGATCTTCATTTCCTGAACAATGATGTTGAGTATTCATATACCAGCGGCTATTTGTTTTTCTTCTCTGGAAAAATATCTATTTAGTTCTTTTTCCAATTTTTAGATTGGATTATTATTTTTATTTATTTTGGTACTGAGTAGTAAATGTTTTATATATTTCAGATATTAATTCCTTATCAGATAGATGATTACAAATATTTTCTCCCATTCTGTAGGTTGCCTTTTCATTTGTTGATTGTTCCTTTGCTGTGCAGAAATTTTAATTTGATGTTATCCCACTTGTTTATTTTTGCTTTTATACTTATGCTTTTGGGTCAGGTAAAAAAAAAAACATCACAAAACCAATGTCAGGAGATTTCCCACTATGTTTTCTTCTAGGATTTTTATGGTTAAGGTTTGAGTTGATTTTGTGTGTGGTGTAAGGTAATGGTCTATTCTTACTCTTTTGCATGTAGATATTCAGTTTCTCCAACATCATTTATTGAAGAGACTATCCTTTGTTATTGTGTTTTCTTGGTACTTTTGATAATAATTAATTGAACTGTATATTTGTGTGGATTCATTTCTGGGCTCTCTATTCTGTTCCATTGATCTCTCTTTTTTTTTTAATGCATTACCATACTGTTTTATTAATAGCTTTGTAATATAGTTTAAAGTCAGGATTGTGGTGTCTTGCAGTGCCCTTTTTTCTCAAATTGCTTAGGTATTTGGGATCTTTTGTGGTTCTATAAAAATATTAAATTTTTTTTTTCTATTGCTATGAAAAATGTCACAGAATTTTTATAGGTATCACATTGAATTGAAGATTGGGGTATATGGACATCTTAATAAGATTAACTCTTCTGATCCACAACATGAGATATCTTTTATTTATTCATATTTTCATTGCCTTCTTTTTTCTTCTTTGATTGGATCAGTTCCACTTTCTTTTCTAGTTTATCTTTTTTTCCACTTGTTCTATTCTGTTGTTGAACTCTCCAGTGATTTTTTTTTTTTTAAGTCTTAAGTATTTCTGTTTGGTACTTACTTTTTATCTCTATTGAAGTTGTTAATTTGTTCATGCATTGCTCTCCTGACCTCAGGGAACTTTATGACTATTATTTCAAATTCTTAGTTGGATAACTTACTCAAACTCCATTTCATGAAGTCTGATTTCTGGAGATTTATCTTGTTCTTTTTTGGAACATATTTCCTCATTTCTTTATTATCCTTGACTCGGTCTGTTTCTTAGTATTAGATAAGCCATTCTCTCTGCTTTATAAACTGACCTGATGTAGAAGATGAAACTTTTTAATCAGCTTGGATTGAGAATCTTGATGTTTCTCAAACTTTGTGTTCTCAAAACTGCCATCTTTGTTCTTAGTGGATGTGAGGAAATTAGGGTGTGCCAAGCCTTGTTGTGTTCACAGGTGTAATAATGCTCACGGTCCATTTAGGCTTATGGAGGATATTGATTGTTTGACTCCTCGTAACATAGGTACAGGGTATTGAAGAATTATTTCAGGCAGAGCTGGGAAAGTCTGATGTTAGATAAAAGCTTAGCTCTATCAGGGGAACTGGGAGCTGGATAGTGTTCTTTTCATCCGTACTCAACCAGAGATAAGCCTCAGGAGTTGTGTTCCCATATAGACTCTTCTTTGTTTTTGAGTCTCATGTATGGTGAGCCTATAAACTCCAAGTATGAGAGGATATGAGAGTCAGTCTCTCTTTGTGGCAGTAGTTGGGATGCTACATGTGTAGAAAAAGTTCATTTAGGGAAAATTGGAAAAGTTTGTCTGTCTGGGGAAGAACAGGAAGGAAGACACAAGTTCCATACACTCATGTTCCCAACATCACTGAGGCTTTCTGGAGACTACTAACTATGTGCACATCAGTTCCAGGTGCAGGGTAATTTGAAGCACTTTTGGGAGCAGCTGGGAGTATGTAGTCAACACTTCATGAAAATGGAGCTTGTGTTTTGCCTCTCTTATACTGAGTCAGAGTAGATAGCTGTGGGAAGTGCTCATATTCTTTTAAAACTGCTTTAGTTTAATGTAGTTCTGGCACATGTGAATGCAAACTCCATCAACTCCCAAAACTAGTGACTTGTGAGCACATGCTTTGGTAGGGCTGGCATAAATTTAGGGTCTGTCTTTGTGGACAAGCTCTTTCAAGGAGAGGCTAGAGACTGATTTTATTGTTTTAGTGAGCCAGGGGGACAAGGCAGGTGAAGTGCCACAAGCTTTTCACTTCAGGAGGAGCTCGGTCAGCTTCTGGATGCAGGTGATTTGAAGCTGATCATTGGCAACAGCTGGGAAAATGCAGTGAAACCCCTTCGAGAGAAGCTGGGACTGGGCATTTTTGCTTGCACTGATTCCAGGGGATATCCATAGGAAGAGTACTCATGTGCTTACTTAAAAACTACTTTTTCTTTCCTAAGGTCTGGGAAATCACAAATGCTGATGCCTATTAGTCTATGAGCTAGGTAATTTGTATCCATTACCTTGGTGGGAGCCATAAAAGTTGGTGCACTAGATGAGTGGTCCAAACTTTGACAGCTCAGGGAGAAATTTGAAGTTGGGGGTTCTCTCCAGAAGTATGTGCTGTGCCCGTGTTGGGGTTTGTGGCACCAGTGGGTTCAGCTTTTTAATCAGTGTTATTGTCAGTTTTTTTCTTAGTCTTGATACGTGTTATCAACTCACTTCTGTATTTCTGTCAGGGGAAATTGTTCCTTTTGAAGCTGTGTATTGCTGCATCTGCAGGAGGAGGAAAAGTCAAGAGCTTTGTGCTCCACCATTTTGCTGATGTCACATCTTTTGGATTTTTGTCTTGTGCTAGTGTATTTGTTGTGCATAAATGAAACATTATTTGAAAAGATAATATTAGAATGAGGAAATTAGATTAGTTATTTTAAAGGATTTTTCTATTCAAATGGGCCTTATTTTATTAGAATCATATAATTTTCTTTCTTCAATTTCATCACATATGGCCAGTTCATATGTCCTTAAATTTCATGCCTCCAATTGTAACCTTATTGCTTCTCCACTGAAGCCCAGTCAATTTGTTTGTATTTCATAACATGTAATTTCTACATTTTAAGTACTTCTAAGAGTGATCTTTTTTTTTTTTTACCAATTCTTATCTTGACACTTTATTTCTTATCTTAATTTTGCGAAGAAGTGCTCCTGATCAACTTCCTTTAATTATTCTAATCTTAATTTACTGTGTCCATTCAATAAATGATTCGTCCATATAGTTGCTTTCATGTGTTTTTTTTTTTTTCATTTAAGGCTATAGATTTTCTGTAGGTTTAAATGGCAAATCTTTTATACATATTGAGAAAGAATGTCTCATCCACATGATATCACCTGTGTTGGAGTCTAAGATTCCTCAGGATCAAGATTCCTTAGAAAGACTACAAGATTCGAAGTTTTGTACACACAGTTTTAGCTTTACATAAATGGGTGCAGATAATCAGCAAAGGGGAAAGATGTGAGATGCAGCTTCAAGTGTTCCCTCCCTATGCAATCTCATGGGGCATGCTAATTTCCCCCCAAAAATGTGTGACAACATGTAAAACTTGCCAACTAAGGAAAAATATAAAGTTTGAGTGCGGTGTTTAATGCAGGAGTCGCATAGGTAACAGTGCTGAATGACTGACTTCAGTTATTCAAGCTTCAGAACCCCAGAGAAAAGCAGATGTTAAAAAATCAACATTATTACATAAACTATTTGGATAACTGTTACAGTGTGGCCCAAGGCCTCAAACATGCAAAATATTTCTTAGAACAGAAATTCAAGAGCTCAGTCCAAAGCTAGCATGGTCCAAGGCCTTTATTGGGAGTATGATTGTACAATTCAAGCCTGTTGAGTTCTTTTCCTATTATTTCCTTAAAATTTGACAAATGGCCGTTTAGAGTGTGCTTGAATTATTCTAGTGTTCCAGAACTGACTACTTCACAAGATTGTACATCTTGTTGTAGGCAGTGCTAAAATCCTTATGCTATGCCTACTTATAAATTTTTTTTAATAATTTTTTATTTTTTAATAAAAAGTGATGTGAATAAATATATTAGTTTCAGGTGTACAACATAGTGATTAGACATTTATGTAACTTACAAATTGATCATCCTGATATCTAGTATTCTCTGAACTATATATAATTATTAAATATTATGACTATATTTTTATGCTTGTTTACATCCCTGTGACTATTTTGTAACTACAATTTGTACTTCTTAATCCCATCTCTTTTTTCCACCCATCCCAATTGCTCCCACTGGCAACCATCAAATGTTTTGTATATGAGTTGTTTTTGTTTTGTTTATCTATTTATTTAGTTCTTAGATTCCACCATATAAGTCATCATATAATATTTGTCTTTGACTTATTTTATTTAGCATAATACCCTCTAGGTCCTCCATGTTGCTGTAGATGACATAATTTCATTCATTTAGGTGCTGAATAATATTTCACTGTATATCACACAACTGCTTTTATCCATTCATCTATTGATGGACTTGGGTTGCTTCCATTTCTTGGCCATTGTAAATAATGCACAGTGAACAATGAATGCATATGTCATTATAAATAGCATTTGAGATTTTTTCAGATAAGTAACAAAGTGGAATTTGATTCTTTCTTTGTTTCTTATTATAGGCTTTGTTTTAAAATCTATTTTATTTGGTGTAAGTAATTGCTACTCAGCCATTTTCATGAAATATCTTTTCCATCCTTTTACTTTAGTCTGTGTGTGTATTTTGATCTGAAGTAAGTCTCTTGCAGAAGCATATGTAAGGGTCTTATTTCTTATCCATTTAATCTAAGTCTTTTTGGCATTTAATCCATTATATTTAAGTATTATGATAGTATGTAGTTATTGCCATTTTATTATTTGTATTGTTTGCTTTTTCTTTTTTTTTTTTAAACAAGTTGCTTTAACATTTTTGTCATACTGGTTTGGTGGTAATAAGCTCTTTAGTTTTTTCTGATCTGGGAAGCTCTATATCTGTCCTTTTATTCTAAATAACAGCTTTGCTGGGTAGAGTTATCTGGATTATAGGTCCTTTCTTTTCATCATTTTGAATATTTCATGCCAATCCCTTCAGCCTGAAAGTTTCTGTTGAGAAATCAGCTGCCAGTCTTATGGGAGCTACATTGTAGGTAACTAACTGCTTTTCTCTTGCCACTTTTAGAATTCCCTCTTTATCTTTAACCTTTGGCACTTTAATTATGATGTGTCTTGGTGTGGGCCTCTTTGGGTTCATCTTTTTGGGATTCTGTGCTTCCTGGGCTTGTATGTCTATGTTCTTCACAATGTTAGGCAAGTTTTTCATTATAATTTCTTCAAGTAGGTTTTCTCCCTTCTCTCTGGTGCCCTTATTATGGGAATGTTGTTAGCTTGTTGTTGGCCCCAAAACCCCTTAAACTATCTTCATTTTTTTGAGTTTCTTTTTTTCTTTTTGCTGTTCTGATTGTTTTCTGCTACCTTATCTTTTAAATTGCTGATTTGATCCTCCGCTTCATCTAATTTACTATTGATTTCCTCTAATGTGTTCTTTATTTGTTATTGTATTTTTCATTTTTGACTAGTTCTTTATGTTTTCTATCATCATTTTTTATGTTTCCTATCTCTTTGCCAAAATTATCGCTGAGATCAATGAGTATCTTTATAATCAATGTTTTGAACTCTGCATCCAGTAGATTGCTTGTCTCCATTTTGTTTAGTCCTTTTTCTGAAGCTTTGTTCTCGTCTTGCGTTTGGGACATATTTTTTTGTCTCCTCATTTGGCTGCCTCCCTGTGTTTGTTTCTATGTTTTAGGTAGAACTGCTATGTCCCCCAGTCTTCGTAGAGTTGGACTTATGTAGTACATGTCCTGTGGGGCCCAGTGATGCACTCTCCCTGGTCATCATAGCTGGGTGCTCCACATGTGTGTCCCTTGTGTGGGTTGTGTGTGCCCTCCTGTAATAATTGAGCTTTGATTGCTGTTGGCATATCAGTGGGAGGGATTGACTTTCTAATTGATTGGTTGTGAAGACTGTCTGTGACTACAGCAGATGAGCTCTTGTGCTGGGGATGGCCCTGTGGAGCAGGATTTACTTTAGTGGGACTCTGGTGCCTGCTCATTTTGCTCCACCCCCTGCCCCCCACGGTGGGTTTTTTGTGTAACTGTTTGGGTTGTGCTTTGATGTGTTCTGAAGCTGGCCACCAGGTGTGTAGATTCTAGGGCCTCTTTGGAGGAATCTGGTGTAGAACAAGATCAGCTGCTGCTTGTGCCCTGCCTAAGCTAGTTGGTGTGAGCTATAACGTCATGACAGATGGTTGCTAGTTGGGCTAGGCTTAGAGGTGCCTAGGAGAGGCTAAGCTGTGAACTGAGTCTGGCTGCTGTTAACGCTGAGCTTGGGGCTGCTTAGCAAGTGGTGTGTGGCATGCTGAGGCCAGATGCTGCTTTTTTGTGTTTTGTGAAACTTTATGAGATTTTAGAAAAATTTGCAGCATGAGCCAAAACAGGCATTTTGTATAAGGCCATTGGAAGCAGCTTGGGTGGCCTGAAAGGTGGATGATGCTAGATCTCAGGGAATTAGCAGGGCAGGGCAAACAGTGTTAGCCAGGTTGATGGAGACCCAGATATAGTACCCACCTGCATATGCAGGTTGGATTGGGGAGGATCAACAAAGGTACAATAGTTTCTGCCAGCACATTTGTCTAGGAGAAAACTGCCCCTCCAGCCCTTGCCCTGAAACCAGACAATTCAGCTTCTTCCTGTGTGTTTCTGGTGCCTTTTAAGCTGCAATTCCAGTGCTAGAGCTCAGAGTGAGTGAGTCTGCAGCAAGTAAGTCCATGCACAGGCCCTCTAAACGGAACTCCTGGGACTCCAGTAGCCTTTTGTCTCTCTCAGATACAATGTACAGTAATTTTCACAGCCAGAAATTAGGGGGATTTCTTTTCCTGGCACTGGAAACTTTTGCTGGGAAGTCTAGTGTGAGCCTAAGATCTCTTGCTCCTCAGACTGGACCTTCTCAGCAGAGATATCCCTCCTAATTTTTAATTACCTCACATGGGTGTGGGATTAGCCTGTCTCATGTCTCCACCACCCCTAACAGTCTTTAGATGGCTTCTTCTCTATGTCCTTAGTTGTAAGACTTTTGTTTAGTAAGACGTCAGGCAATTCTCAATGCAGGTCATTCTGTAGTTTAGTTGTAAATTTGATATGATGTGGGAGGACATAAATGATAGCATTTATCTACTCTGCCATCTTAACTGGAAGCCTACCTATAACTTTCTAGTCTATTACTTATAGTGGTGAAGATAAGAAAACAAGTGGTATTTTTAATGGCCTAAATCAGAAAAGGAAAGGAATTGTCTTAGGAAAATATTTTATAAAGCAATTTCGGGGTAGAAGTTTAAACTGCTCTGTATTTTAAAATCTGCAAAAATTCAGAATTCAGTGGGAAAGAACAGGAAAGAGGAGAGGGAGAGACTGCTAAGCAATAATTAGAAGTCCAGTGCACTATCCATTGAGCTACAGAGTGCTAAGCAATAATTAGTGGGAAGCTCTTATCTAGTGATTTGGATTAGCAGTGGAAGACCCAGTATTCAACAATGACAGTTTATGGAAGCCACCAGAGCACTAGTAAAACAGCAGATTAGATTGCTGTTTTTCTTCCTGTAGCAGTTGGAAGCATAACCAAGCCTTTGTGATAAATTTAGTAAGCATGAGTTTTTTAGATTCTTTTGTGGGGTAAGATGCCAGGAAAGAGTAGACGTCAAGATAAAGATATTAGATTTCCTGCTTTTTTAGAAAAATAAGAGATATGATTTTCTTGTGTCTTTGTTGGTGAAGTTGGCCATACTTATAACATATTCACTTAATATTTTTTCCACTGCTGAAGCACTTTTACCTATAACATATTATTTTTATTCCTGTTCTTGTCAAGACATGTTCAGATTTGTCATTGCATGCCAAGATTGGGTGATGTTTGATTAACAACATGCAGATAACACTTCCCCTGCTCTGAAGATGTACTTCTAGCTCTCCCCTTATCCCACCTCAGAGGACTGCCTATCCTTTTATATATTTTTTCTCATATATATGGTTTTTAAATGTTTTATTTTTTGTATGTTTTTCTTCAATTCTCTGTTCTTTTTCTATTTTCTTAATAAAACTGATTTTAAATTATTTAATGAGTAGTTCTTGACTTGGAAGAAATTCTTTAACTGTTTAGATTTGATTCTTCTTCTACAAAATGAGGGTATATACTGTCTGATAGAAAACAACATGAGCTACAAATATGAGTTACACGTTTCATTTAAATTTTTTTTAATAACCACACTAAAAAAATAAAAATAGAAAAAGATAAAATTAATTTTATAATACAGTCATGCTCTGCTTAACAATAAGGATACACTCTGAGAAATGCATCTTTGGGTGATTTTGTCATTGTGTGAACATCATAGAGTGCACTTACACAAATCTAAATGGTATAGCCTACTATGCACCTAGTCTACACACCTATTGCTGCTATTAGACTACAATCCTGTAAAGTGTGTTACTGTACAAAACAACAAGATTAAGTCATGCACAATAGAAAATGATGCCATAAACAGATGTAGTAAACACAAGATGTATGAAGCTACTACTGGTGTAACATGGCTTACTCTTTTACAGCAAAACTTTTTTGTAAGTAGAAAGAGTACACTCTAAAATAATGATACAAAGTATAGTATAGTAAATACATATAGTAGAAACCAGTAAAATAGTTGTTTCCTATCATTATCAAGTCCATAATTGTATGTACTATATAGGCATACCTTGGAAATATCACAGGCTCAATTCCAAATCACTACAGTAAAGAGAATATTGCAATAAAGTGAGTCATACAAATTTTTTTGGTTTATCAAGCCATATAAAAGTTATATTTACACTATACTGTAGTCTATTAATTATGCAATAGCAGTATATCTAAAAGAACAATGTGTGTACCTTAATTAAAAATACTTTATTGCTAAAAATGCTAACCATCATCTGAGCCTTCAGTGTGTTGTAATCTTTTTGCCGGTGGAGGATCTTACCTTCAACTCGTGAAAAATGAAATATCTGTGAAGCATAGTAAAGTGATGTACTTTTATACAACTGACAACACAGTTGGTTTATTTACACCAGCATCACCATAAACATGTGAGTAATGTGCTGCTCTTAGATATTATAATGACTACAAAGTCACTAGATGATAGGAATTTTTCAGCTCCATTAGAATGTTATGAGACCACTGTCCTATATACAGTCATCATTGACCAAAATGTCATTCTGCAGTGCATGACTGTATATTGTTAGGCCAATGTATTCAAAATATTATTTCAATATGTAGGTTAACAATATAAAATATAAAATTTATTAATGAGAGATATTATTTTCTTTATTCTATAGTAAGTCTTTGTACTAAATGTACTTTACACCTCTAATGGATCTCAATTTGAGTTAGCCACATGTCAAGTGCTTAATCCAGAAGTAGCTGATAGTGTCTTGGCCAGTACAGTTCTAAACAACTGATCCCTGAAGAAAATTAAGATTATTATTGAACATTTTTAATCTAATAAAAATCAACAAAGTCAATGCAGTGCTTTATGAACTATTATTGTCCTGCTTTGTACTTCTAACACCCTCACTTAAGAGTACCTTCATCTTTCTGAGGTTCATAAGAATTTCTTCCTCTTTTTCTCCTGGTCTTACTTATAGTTATACAGTCAAAACCTCATGTATTGAAACCTCCCTTTGCACATAATACATATTCTACTTCAAGGTCTCCTATTCATGGTATCTTTTTTCCTCTGTCCTGAAATCAGCCTTCCTAAATTCTAGGTTGCATGTCTGTCAGTTTCATATTCATGATTTCATTCTTCCTTGTTCATCTGTATCTTGTCCATAATGGCCCTTTTGTTCCCTTCATCTTCTGAAAGCAGAGATTGTCAGCAAGACAACCATTTATCAGATGCTCTACTTTTAGGAGAATGAGCCTCTGGTAGATACTCTGATTGTAGAAGTCCCTTATTGATTCTTTATCTTGGTTCTGTGCCAGTTTTGTAATTTCTAACATAGAAGTGTTATCTTGTTGCCTCTGTTTGTCTGGGTTAGAGGTGGAAATCTCTCACAACAGTATGACATTAATTCTTTCCTTCTGTGTGCTCAGTTGGTGAATTTAAATATGAATTTATGTACATATATTCCTTCTTCTTCTTCCCTTCAGATTTGTGACTGTTGAATTTGACATATCACTTTCATTAAAGACATAATCCCAGGCCATCAAATATTAGCATCAAATTCCAAGTTTTAGTGCTGTGAGAGGCCATAAGCATTCTATCAATTAAATCCCTCATTTGTAAGACTAAGGAACTAGAGTCTAGAAAGACAACTTCTTCATGTTTATATACATGACATCATTGAGGCTCATCTAATAGACCTTTACTAAAATTCAAGTTCACTGTTACCTTTATCGTTTCATCAGTTGGTAGACAACTGAGGCTAATTTTTTTTCTTTCATCTGTATATATAACTTTTGTTTGAAAATTACTTTCATTTTGCTAATTCTTATTCTATACATAGTGTGCTTTTGAATAAGGGAAAAATGATTGTCACATCTATTGACTTCTATAATATTCAGTTTTACATGTATATTTTTTCAGTTTTACATGTATATTTGTGGTCCACAAAATGTTAAGTCATCCAATCTCTGATCTTTTCTACCACCACTTGCCTCCTTGCTTCAGCCTTGCTAACCTCCTTGTTGTTCTTTACACACACCCAGGTCATTTTCGCTTCAGGATATTTTTACTTTAGAATTGCCTTTGCCTGAAATATTCTTCTGAGAGATATCTAAATAGTCTCTTGGCTCTCTTCCTCACATTCATTTCAGGCCTCTAACCCACGCTATTAAACTAGAAAATATCTGCAAGCCCCCCGCCTTCCTTTCAGATATTCCTTTCCACCCTAACTCTGCTTCTGTCAAGAACTACACCAAATCCCTCAAGACCCGTTTTGTCAGCTTTTGGCCCATGCCACTCTAACCGCTGGAAATCAGATCCCAGTTAAGAAGCTTCCAGGTCAATGCATCCCTGTCCTCATCTCTCCCCCTGCCCCCCACTTAAAAGCTACATATTTTTCCTGCATGCAATCCCATCTACTCCAGAGAGTATTTTTAATTTTCTCACCTCATCATTAAAGTAGAATTTTGGCTACTTGGTGGTGACGAATTTATTTGAAAATATTAATTTCAACACAGGACCTTTGCTTTATATTTTATAAGTAAAAGATCCGGTGGGTAGGCTTTCTCGGAATGAATCGAGGTCTGCTCAAATTAGTTATTCAAATGTAAAGGGGATAACATATTAAAATATATGCAGGTATAATCTTTCTTTTACTTCATTTTAAAAAAGAGATTCTTAATTTTTATTTGGGGGGGTGGTGGCTCCCGAACCTTTCTTAAGCTGAGCAGATAATGGGTCGGAATGCAGAAAGCCAGGGGGCCCTGTTTCTATGAGAAAACATGAAAGAGACAATAAAAGGTAGAAAGCAAGTGACAGCCAGATGGCTGAGAAATGAGGAATTTGGGGGGTTTTAGATACATATGAGCACAGAAGGAGTAGACCTTTAGGAAAAGGGAGAGGCCCAAAAAAGATGTTCAAAATTCTTTTAAAGTGTGTGTATGTGAGATATAAAGTCTTACTTTGCCTTCTCTGAAGAAACCTTTGGTAAACATCTGTGATATGTTAGGAATCCTGTTAGCCCAGACAAGCTGGACTAGTAGCTGTTGAATTAATTTAAAAAAATATATGGTTATTGTGGCCATTAAAGACATGTTTAATACAAGAGTTTTATTTTAAATTGAGAGAAAGCATATATTTTAAGATGGGGCCAAGGGATATTAAGTGAGTTTGAGTCGATGGTTGAAATAACTGAATTATCTTATTTGCATAAATGCTACCCATAATTAGTCAATTTAAAATTTTATTTTATTTTTAAATGGAATGAACCCTGTGAAGCAATTTAAGTATTTTTTAGATAATTCCTAATATTTAGCAGTTGTCTCACTCACACTTAACTCAACAGTAGTATTTTAAATAATATTTATATATTACAAAGGATTCGACCTTGTTTTCTTTTTTAATACAATGAACAACTCTTTTAGTTTTCAAACTTTTCATTTCATTGGCTTTATATAATAATAATAATAATAATAAATTAAATTATATAATCATTGTAACAAGTACAATTGGTATACGCAGGTTTGGGGACAAACACTACTGACTCTAGATGAGCAGAGAAATTAACTGGTGGCAGCAGAAATACATCAGTGTATCAGAGAGTGGCATAGCATGCTATCTGCAAGTGCTCAATATGCCATGGTTATCATGCAATTTGACAGAGAGAGTGAACATCAATGCCAGTTCAATGCTTCTTGGAGTCTGACTTGTGTTTCTTTTGAAACGAATTGGCTTCGAGTTCATCCAGTGTAATTAGAATTATACAAGTCTCTACCTCTTATAACATAGATGATTGAATAAGGCTTTAGAAGTCTATCATTTCTAGCTTTTATACTTGCTATGCAAGTTTCAAATATCTTACGACCAAGTTTTACAAAATACAAATTAACATTACATTTCCTTTTACCACTAGTAGTCTCTGTAAGAAGGGATATGATGGTGATAAAAGAACTGTTTCCTCTTATGCTTCTAACTTCAGGCATAATTGTCTTTTCTATGTTTCACTTTGATCTCTGTATAAATTACAAGTTTTTCTCAGTGTTTCCTGTAAATGATTTTTGAAATGGCTTGTTTTACCATACTAATTCTGGGGGAGGTAGCGTGGGATGATGGACTGAGTAGGCTTTCTTGGTTAGGCAGACATAAATTTTGATTTATGGAATAAAAGCCCTTTGATTTGGGGCAGTTTAAGTAATCTTTGTTATCCTCACCATCAGAATAGGAATTAATATAATCTAGATTGTAGAGTTGTGGGAATTAAATGATGTATATGTAAAAGGCCTAGCACAGTGGCTGGCATAAAGTAGGCATTCAGTCATGCCAACTATTAATAGTAACCATCTTCTTCTGTCTTCAATCCATCCCAGTGATATTATTAGTTCTCTACATATGTTAGGTATTAATGCCTATTAGTAAGTCACTGTTGGAAGATTACATTGGCAATGTACCTAGCAGTCATATGGGACTGGGAAAATAATGGACAAGATAAAAGGCATGACCCAACTTCTACATCTGACTTACTCAGTGGTTTGCAAAAACATTTTGATGACCTGTTTTAAAAGTACTAGTGAAGTGATTCCTACATTCGTATTCTTATATGATTTATATTTTGTTTTGATTTTTTACTTTTTATAGTTTAAGTCACTTCTCCTTCCAATTGATTCCATTTAAAAAGATGGTTTATTTTAAAAGAAAGTGCTTGTGTTATTTCAAGGGTTTGCAGTACATCAAACATATCTTCATGAGTATTCTTCATATACATTAAGTAAAGATTCAAACAGGCTGCATTACTGAGCTCTCTCAGCTTGCTCTCCACAGCCAGTTTCAATTTCACTAAAAGGAAAGAATTGGTAATTAATTATCTAGGCCATGTAATGAGTTTCCATTACTTGGAATTCAATAAAGCTCTTTCATTGTGACCAGGCTGATCAATAGCACTGAAGGGCTAATAGAAACCATAGATATAGCTGGGATAATAGAATGGCTATAGGAAATTAGGCTGGGTCTCTGGAGCACTCTTTCTTCTCTCTAGGGAATAGAAGCTGCTCAGTAGCTCCTTTTTTTAGAACACTCTGTGAGGCATTGTGAAATGAGTAGGCTATTGTGTTACTGCACAAGCTAATGGAAATTACCTTTACAAAATCCATATGCACTTGGAGCTGGAATGCCTTTGGAAATTATTTAGTCATATTACTCATGGATCCCCATGCCTTCTAGATGGCCTTTTTTCTTTCTTTTTTTCTTTCTTTCTTTCTTTCTTTCTTTTTCTTTCTTTCTTTCTTTCTTTCTTTCTTTCTTTCTTTCTTTCTTTCTTCTTTCTTTCTTCTTTTGGTACCAAGTGATATCATCTTTTTCTTCAATATCTACCACCTTGTCCTCTAACTGCCACTGCTGATTAGATAGTGCAACTGACAAAAAAGCAGCCAATCCTTGGAGTAGCAAGAGCTTTATGCAGTTGCCTACAGTAAAAATATGTGAAGGACTAAAGGGATGGAGGAGTGGGCAATTGATTTTCTGTGGAATTCTAATCTGGAACTAGGAGTGGATGTAATTGTCTAACTCGGTGGGATTGGGGGTGGGGAGGTGGTTAAAACATAGACCCTACAGAGTGTAGACATGTGAGAAAGGGTCAGGAGATGATTAAATAAGATTTATAAGGAAACCATTTGTCCAAGAAAAAAATAACACATTCCAGCATTCCAAAGAGGCCAGGTCTATCTATGGCCATGCCACCCTGAACAAGTCCGATCTCGTCTGATCTCGGAATCTAAGCAGGGTCAGAACTGGTTAGTTCTTGGAATGGGAGACTACCTAGGAAGACCAGGTGCTGTAGGCATAAAAAATAAAAAATAAATAAAAAAGGGATTGTAAGCTAACAGGTGCCTTGCAATCTGTGAGGTCAACCAAGGGTTGCCTCGCCAAAAAAAAAAAAAAAAAAAAAAAAAAGGAAAAAAAGAAAAAAGAAAAGAAAAAAGAGACCAGGGGACATAACTTGTTGCTGAGGATTTTACTTATTTTAGTGGCAATCTGTTGTGTTTTCCTACAGGAATTCTATTTTTCTTAAGATATTTTGACTCTTCATTTTTGCAATAAAAAAATCCTAGGTAGAACCCTTACCAATACCAATGTTTATTTATTTATTTATTTATTTTTTTTCAGCAAAGAGACCAATTGAAGGGAGAAGGGTTTACTTGGGAGCATTCTAAAAGGTATATGGCAATTGTGTCAGGATGAGAACCTGAATGTGGTAGATTGTGTTTTCCAAAGACAACTGCAAAAATATCTGCTATCCTACATACTTTCCTGAAATGTGACCTTGCCAGTCCTCTGCCAGGAGGTGGACTATATTTCTCCTCTCCCTTGAATCTGGGCAGGATATCTGACTACTTTGACCAACAGAGTACAGCCCAAGTGAATCTGTGCTAGTCCTGGCATAGATCTTAACTGGCCTTACAGTTTCTGCTTCCTCCCTCTTAGAACCCAGCATAATGCAAGAAGTATGACTTCCTTGGGTAGATAGTGCTTTGAGAAGCCCAAGCCACATGGAGAATCCTTGGATTAGATGCTGCATGTAAAGACTGAATGACAGAGAGAGAGACAGAGAGAACAATGGGTACTGAGATATCAGTCACAGTAGTAATAAGCCATCTTGAAGTGAATCTTCTGACGTTAGTCACTTCAGTTGATGACACATGAATTAGAAACAGAAGTCTCAGCCAAATCCTTTCTAGATCCCTCATCCACAAAATCGTGAGTAAAATGGAATAGTTATTTTAGACTACTAAGCTTTGAGTTAGCTTATTATGCAGTAACAGACACTGGGTCACTTGGCTTTCATATTGTTAGGTAGTTAGTCATACATGAGCGACAGGAGAACAAAGGATTGGAGGCCCAGCCTAGAGACCGACCAAAGAACACCCCATTGGTAGTTAAAGAATCCCTTCTACATCTCAGGAGACAAAGGATAGGCGGGCCAAAAACCTATAGCTGGTTTGATCCAGCCACACAGGCTTTTACAGAAGGTACAACCCTAACTTGTCCACAACCTCAGCCTCATTATACTATCATTATAATACTATGTTTATGCCCAGAAGCTAATGAATCTAATTATAACAGACTGAATTCTGAGTAAGCACATGCACACAAGGCAGTGTTATATAGCAGCCAAATGTCAATCAAAATGACCTCATGTGCGAATAATTTAAGAACGCCTTTGTAACTACCCCTCATGGCCCTAATATAATACAACCCTTCCCACTCATAAGCTAACAATATGAGTTTTCTGCACAGAGCACATCAATTTTATTGTAATAAAACAGTAATTTTAGAAACAAATCCAAACACCTTTACACACTTTATTTATTCATTTATCCATTCATTCATTCATTCATTTATTTGTTCATTCATTCATTCATTTATTTTGGTAAATAGAAAGGCATGTGAATATCACCTTAAATTCACAGGAAACAATTCAGAAAAAGACTGTGTGACACATGCCATTTCATTAATCTTTATAACAACACCATGAAGGAAGGAATCGTTACCTCATGTGAAATTGGAGAAGATGAGCAATTTAGTAGCTGGAGATGCTTATGAGAGTGCTCTTAGATGCCCATTCTATAAGCTGGTAACTTGTCAGATTCCATTTGTGTTGTCAACTTGTGGTTAGTATCCTACTGGTTAGAAGGAATAAGCTTCCAATTTTTCCATATCCACAACAAAAGTTGTGGCTATAGCCAAAAAGACAGACAGTGTCTCAACCTCAGTGGACGTGATATCATATCTCATTGTGGTTTTGATTTTCCTTTCTCTAATGACTAATAATGTTGATCATTTTTACATGTGTTTATTAGCTATTTGTATCTTCTTTGAAGAAATGTCTATTCAAATTTTTGCCTATTTTTAATTGGATTATTTATTTAATTAATTTTCTTATTGTTGAATTGCAGAGTCCTTTATATAGTGTGCATACTAGACCCTTATCAGATATATCATTTGTAAACATTTTATCTTGTAAGATATTAATTCTTAACCTTTTTTGTATCATATGCAACATTTAAGAACCTGATAAAGTCATACCCTTTTCCAGCAAAATGCTCACTCTCATGAAATTTTACACACATTTTCAGGGTTTTCATAAAACATCCAGAAATGGCTCCATGGAAACTATGAGTTTGTGTCTTTTCCCCTCTTCCCTGGGTTTCCTCTTCTCTAGAAGCATGCAGCTTCAATCTGACAATCAGAAATACATTGCAATGAAATGAAGAAAATGATTCTTTCGGCGAACGGTATAAAGATTTCACTTGGTGACAGAATAGTCTTGTTGGGAAATTGCCTTAAAGGCCCTCTTAGGATTGATAATTCTCTATAGGGCTGAGAATTCTGAGTTTTTAGAGAAGGCAGGAAAACTGCATGAGACAAGGAGAGATTTTTTGCCCTTTTTCTGGATGAAATATATAGAGAAGGGAGAGACAGAACTTAAGCCAACTGAGAAACTGAGTGGGTTGGAGAAGAGAATTCCCAGGGCATATCCTGATGAATGAGAAGTAAATGGATGTTGTCCTAGGGCTAATCAACATCTTGCTAGTTACCTTTGTCATGTTTGCTTCTCAACTAGAGAGAAAAAGAGAAAGTTGAATAGTGAGAGCTATTTAAACAACCGAAAGCCAGATGCTAGGGAACATTTAGACCTTTCTATTTTTCTAAAGCCTGTTGCTGGAGGAAAAGAATCATGAATCTGAATACTAATTTTTTGGACATACAAAGATACCATTTAAGTCAAACTCAATCTCTCATGACAAACTTCCTCCCATCTGTCTAACATCATTTTGTTTGCTTTTCAAGAATGATCAGAAAAATTGTGTTCATCATTTCAGAATCTATCAGAAATTTCAAGGCATCACAGAGACTTAGCATTTAAAGAGGTCTAGAATTTAAGCCTTATACTTAATTTCCTATTCATGATGCTTGGCAAAGGTTATTTGGTTTTGCTTGAAAGGCTCTTGATGATGGGGAAGTCACCACCTCATAATAAGCAACCCATTTGATTTGCTCTTTGGGCAGTTCTAACTCTTAGAAAATTCCTTCTTACTGAGCTGAAATGAGCCTCCTTATACTTCCACTATCATCACTAGTTATGCCATTTGGAACCAAAAGTATGAAAACTATAGATATGCTATATTTAGCACATCTCTAAGCCACACTTATGTGGTAGGTATTTTATATTATTATTCCTTTATAATTAACCAATACAATTTAGGAAGGTAGGTGTATCTTTCCCATTTAAGAGGTAAGACTTGAGAATTGAATTTATAGCTGACAGTAAATAACTGAGGGATTGGGATTTTAATCTTGGTCTCTTTGATCCCCAAGTCTAAGTGATTTCCACCATTAACACTGTCTCTCTAAGAATGACTAGTTTTTACATGAAAGTTTTGAATAATGAAGATAATGCTATCTCACTGTTTCTCTTCCCCTTCAGCAAGCAAATAGCCTCAGATTCTTGTAAAAACATCTACTGAATATTTCTTTCCTGTTACAAAGCTCTGTGCCAGATACTCTAAACATTGTTTTGACAAAATTAAGGAATTAACTCTTAATGAATTAACTCAAAACTCAATAGCCACAAGAGAAAGTAATACTGTAAAGGACTACAGAGGAACATAAAGATAAATAACTAAGTCCATTGAGTGCTTTGCCTTCGCAATTATTTTGTTAGTTATACTTAATTTTTCTTCTCTCCATTTACAAATCAAGGTGAGTCTTCACTTTCTTGATGTACTTTCCTGCTGGAAAAAATATTAGATATGTAGTTGCTATCTTGACAAATGGTAACATCTTTATTTTTATTTGTTCTGGTGGTCAACTAGATTTAAGTACAGACAAGCAAGCTGGAAAATTTCAATTTGTCAGTTGGGTTTGAGTTGCATCAAAGCAGATGCTCCTAAAGATATAGAAATAAAATCGAAAAACTCTCCATTTCTGATAAATAGAGTCTGTGGAGACAATGGACCAATGAGGTCTCACTTTTTAACCACGATTTTTAAGTCTTAAAAATTAGTTTACTCATATTAATAGTACAGAACAGTCTCTTGAATAGTAAATACTGCATAACTGTAACTGGATGCCTCGAAGATTTCTACAATGACCAGGCATAGGATTTTAAACAACTTTATCTGGATTCTATATTTTATGATATATAACAGGATCTTTATACTAGATAAGGGATATTACCGGTGAGTCCTGTAGTACCTTTATGGAAATAAGAGAGTACAATTGATTTTACACACACACACACACACACACACACACACACACACACACACATTCATGCCTTTAATACTTATGTGCATATTAGACCATGTCTTCCCAAATTCTTATGAAGCTAGGATCATTCTATTTATTTTTATATCTTTTTATTTCATGGACACAGGAGGGGTTTTCAACAGTATTTTTAGTAAAAAGGTCTTATATTGGTGAGCAGGGAATTGAAGACTGGGAACCCTCTAAGTATGTGGCACAGACAGTGGATGCAGGCTGACTCTGAGTTTGCTCTGGATTCTTTGGTGGCAATGCAGGTACAGTAGACAGGCCTCACAGACTGCTGGGAAGGCATGAAGAAGCAGAATCCTTTGTTGGACAGCTAAGAGTGAAAAGGAAAGGAAAACAAGGCATGTGATAAAATCATTTTAAATTTTTGTTTAAAAATACATTTAAGATGGTTTAAAGGTATTTTGTTTTGGCCTTTTGGAAGAGAACATTGTAATGATTCCTGGGGCTGGTCAAGCTGCTTTAGAGATGTTGTTTGTAAATGATCATTTTTTCATTAGTTATTATTCATTCTTCCAATATTCTGAGTGCTAGATGCTGTCCTAAGTCTGGGGTTCTAGTGATGATAAAGATTGACAGTCCCTATCTTTATGGAAATGCTGTGAATAACAGAAGAGTGTAATCTTTTATTTTACAAAGAAGTAACCAAATTTCAAATGAAAAGACTTTTTTTGTGTTGTTTAAATAAAGCTTTCCTTAAAAAAGCTACCTCCATGCAATACCATAATATCATTGAGTTTTAGGATTGAAAGGCTCATTCATTTGTGTAATAAATATTTATGAAGAGCTATTTTTACTAAGCAATGTTAGAGTCTTGGCTAATATGGTTAAAATGGTCAAGACACACTGGTCTGCTGCCTGCCCTCTCTCCTGAAGGATGGGACTATATACCTGCACACAGCTTAAGCATGTGTTGACTTTGTACTTTAATCTCTGAGGGTTGCATGCCTCGCTCTTATTCTGAATTCTGGAGAAAGCCGTAATGTAAGCTCCAGGTATTCACAACAGTTTGTTGCATCTGACACGAGGGGTGGGGTGGCGGAATAGCTAATGGAGTGGGGGCGAGAACAGAAAGAAGTCATAAAGTTTATTTATCTTTTTCTTTCACTTTGTAAACACGTTACCAAAGCTCCAGAGAGCCCAGGGCACACAGAGAGTGACAGAGGCTGGCTGTTCAATTCCCATTTGTCATTGTTCTATCTCAGCCTTCCTGTGCATGGGCCATTATATTATTTCTTTGGAATGGAAAGGATCTACCATGATAAAAGGAAAATCTTTGTCTCTTTCATTCACCACTGCATCCTCAGTGCCAGAATAGTGCTGATGTGTAGTAAGTCTTAATAAGTGTTGGTGGAGAAATAACAAATGAATGAAAGAAAGACTATCACAATTAAGTACAGCTTACAGGATATCGTGAAAAGCCAATTGATCATCCTTGCCAATAACATACAAAACCAAAAGCCATGTAGAGTTTGAATTTTTCATTGCTTTACTGACCTTTAGTATTAGTATCTTATTAGTCGCCTAAACCTCTTTCTGCTGCTTGTATCTCTAGGTTAGAACATCAAGGATCATAGTGCAGCTCCATACCACCAGAACATTCTTCAACCAACAAGCAGTTGGCTGTACAAAGGGGTAACAGGGGAATTCCCCACAAATAGATTCTTATTAAAAAACAATCACATGTGTTAGAGAGGTGATCCGAGGGATGGTTTAGTTTATGTCTTGTACCCTGTCCCACACCCTTTTCACAGCTGGACCAACACAGCAGCAAGTAAATGAAACTCGGACTAAAGAAGGCTGCCTATGAAAAGAAGACCTGTTGTCTAGCAAGAGAACACAATTGACAAACAGGGCAGAGAGTTGAGAAAGGAAGATGACTCAGTTTCCTTAGGACACCTACGCTGGCACTTGAAGAAACCTTATTTTAATTTTGTTTCTCTTATCCTGTGATCCCAAATGAAGTATTTTTTTGGCATATGTGCTTAAGAGAAAGGTTCCAGCATGTCTCATTTACCACAGAATATTCTAGGTTTATTTTAGCACCATTTACAGCAGCCAAAGAATGTTTGGGGCTATGAACAGAGGCAGTTAAAGAATGGCCTATTATTTCTGCACCAAAGGTAGCTGAAAGTAGACACTATAAAATGCCTTTTAGAAAAGAAATATATTTTCCCTATCGAAGTTATATAATCAGGTAAAATTATACCCAAAGGCAACCAGATTTGATTTTCATAAGTAATAACTTAGCATGTACCCAAGCATCTTTCAGGAGACTCAAGCAATTTTGACTCAAAGCAAGACAGCTGTCTAGATAAATGAGTGATGTATATTCTGATTCTAGGTAAATCACTAACTGGTTTGAAGAACTTAATACTCCTTTGATAGAATAAGCCTACTTGAAGTGTTAGAAGACAGGATCTCCTATGTCCATTGTGCTAGTAACATTCTTTATAACAGTCTTTAGTTTCTTTACCTAGAAAATGGAAATAATAACCATACCAAGGATATGTATTATGGGCTGAATTATAATTTTCAAAAGGTTGTATTGAAGCCTTAATCTCTGAAACCGTGAATATTTCTTTTTTTGGGGGGGGGGAACTAAGGTATTTGAAGATGTAATTAAAATGAGGTCATTGAGGTGGGCTTTAATTCAGTTTGCTTTCTTTATAAGAAGAGGAAAATTTGGATACAGAGACACACAGAGAGATGATCATGTAACTACAAAGGCAGAGATTGGAGTCGTGCAGTTGCACACCAAGGAATGGCAAAGATTGAAGGCCACCACCAGAAACAAGGAAGACACAAAGAAGGATTCTACACAGAGTCTCAGAAGTAGCGTGACCCTGAGAAAAACTTGATTTTGGATTTCTAGGCTTCAGAACCATGAGCATATAAATTTCTGTTGTTTTAAGCCACTCCGTATGTGATAACTTGTAATAGCAGTCCTAAGAAACTAATATACTACCTAACTTATATAATATTAAAAAGTTGAAAAATAATATATCTGAAAAATGTTCTGAATATCAATTACCTCAGGATAAATTGCTATAGGAATATAAAGATTACTTCAACTTTTAAAACCTCAAGATATATTTAAAATAAACACCTCTAAATACTGTTAAGAAAAAGTTAAATTTAAAACTCTTAGAAATGCTTTTTTTAATCATAAAAAATAGTTCATAACAAGATTTTAGTCTTAAAAGTTATCTCTAGTAGAACCTTGAAAATTTAGCAGTTCATAAACATCTTGAACAGTTCATTTTATGCTTTCTTTAATTTTTATGTGTTTAAATAATTTCTTTGCCGGCGTACATGAGTTTTTTTTTTCCCCCTAAGGAAGCTTGAGTGTCTTATTCATTACCTTAGAGTGTTGGCTTTCCCACAGCTTACACAATAGCTAGAAATGAAAATATAGCAAAATTTAATTTTTTAAATGACATGTACCACAAAAAATCCCTTAATGGGTCTGGGGTTTCATTCCCACCCCAAGACAACCAGAGAAGTGAAATACTATCAAATTGTAATCATTTTGCAGTTATCTCTGTTTTACATTATTTCTGTTAATCTAAAGAGTGATTAGTCCAAAATGGCACATTCATCATGTCAAAATTATTTTAAGCTTTAGAGACTATTGTACTGTGGTATATTGCCTGTTTTATATATTCATGTGAGAGGAATGGCTCATACAATATATATCTAATACATCTATATCTATCTAATCTACTTATCATCTATCATCTGTCTATAAAATAGATATTTGTTACTAGTTTCTCTTAATTTTCAAGATTTTCTTGAACTTAAATTGATATGAACATGAGACAAGAGAGAGTTAAATGTATCAGACTAAAAACTCAGAATATTTAGTGGTCACCTGGTTTAAATCTTCTCATTTTGCAGATAAGGGAAGCAGAACATAGCTGTTCAGTGACCTGTTGAAGGTTGCATAGGGATTTGGTGACAGAATAGAATTCCATTTGCCTGATTTCCAGTCTGATGTTCTTTCTTCTCTAAAGTCATAGTGGTCATACTGACTTGGTATTAGTTATTGGATCTCTCACTTACTAGCTATGTGACCTTGGATAGTTCTCTCAAATTCTCTTAACATGCCTTTTCTAGTTTGTAAATGGGAATGAAAAAAACAGGCTGGTGATAGCTGGAAACAGCCAAAAGAGAAATACCTGAGCCACAGAATGTTATCCAAGCTGAAAAAAGCTTGGCTTCCCACTCCACATTCCCATTCCACATTAACTATTACTTGTCCTTTCTGTCTCAGGCATGGTTTTCTGGCATTTGTCTTTGGCCCTCAAAGACTTGCATAGGACTCTTCTTTCTTTACTTTTGGTCCTTGAGGTTGTCCCTGTGTATAAGCACTCCCTTCACTCTACTCCAGTTGCCTGATTATTGGACTATAGATCTTTGATTGCAGGAACTGTTTCACTATTATACCTTAGCAGTTAGGATAGTATGCCCCCTCCCCAAGAAAAAAAGGTTGCTCAGTGAATGATCAATGAATGAATTGCTCGTGCACAAATACTCTGGGGAGAGGTTTTGGGGGTACATATTCTCATGGAAGGAATCCCATCTTTTCCACACCTGCCATTGATATAAAGGTTGGATAAGTTCTCATACATTGTATGAATCATTTTTCCCCCAATAACTTTTATATCTCATAATTATATTTTGCTTAGGATATTGATAAAATAAATTTGCTGTATTACCTGAGCATATACTAAGGGTTGAGGAAGGCTAGGAAACCCAGAGCAACTATGATTTCACCAGATACCATTCAGTTTAGAACCATGTCTTTACTGAGCATAAATCACAGTGTACTAAATCATTGGTAAAAAACTAAATTTTTGAAGTGTGAGAGGCAGTTGTAGAAGAGTTGAAAGAACTCCACAATTATCAAATTTCCTGGGTCTGAGTCCCTGCTTGAGTGTTCTTTTTCATAATGCAGGGTATAGTATCCACTTCATAGAATTTTTGTGAAGAACCAAAAGGAAAATGTTCATGAACACACTTGGTAAATGGCGGAGTACTACATGATATAAGTATCTATGAAATTGATTACTAAACTGGAGGATTACCACTGATTTCTCTGCTTGCTTTAGTATCCAAGGCCAGAAAATAGAGGAGCTTGTCATTTAATCTTATTAGAAACTGGAAAGCTGTTGACAGTGTGCTAGGGTTTTCTCAGCCACTGCTGGAATGCTTTACTTGGAGCTCAGGATGCAGAAGGATCTGAAAGAGACCAAGAAAAACAGGACAGGGACAAACATTAACTGCTGGAACAGCTAATGCTCATAGTAGATGTAAATGAATAGCAGAGCTCTTCCTCTAATCCTAGAACTCTGTTCTAACATGCTGTGCAAAAGATAAAATCTGAAATTCTCAAATTATTTCTTTCCAATGGGTCTCTCATCTGGACGGTTCCTGAATTGTTAGTCTGGGTCTACCCAACAATCACACTTGCTTGAGAAATTCAATTTCACTCTAGTGTTGTGTACAGAGCTCTCTCTAGGGCACCGTAAATCGAGCCAAAGCCTCTGTACTTTTTAGAATCAACACATTTTCAGTTATTAATAAAAACATATTTGGAGAATAATACCATTTAGTCAATTCTACAATCTTACAACCTCACACAAAAACAAAATCTCTTCTATCTTTCATACCCCTCTTCCAAGGATATCTCAGTTCTCTTAAACTGTTTTCCCTTCTAGTATTCTTAAACTTAACCCACTGCAGTAAGGTAGATGGTTTATAGATTGAAGAGACAGCCATAGCCATGCTTGACACAAAATGCTAAGGATACTCGGCTTATTTAGCCAAGGATACAGAACTTCCTGTCAGTGAGAAGGCTATACAGTCTAGGACCAAATGCAGCTTAGTCTTCGACAAAGGAGTTTCCTTGTCTCTACATTCCTTAGTTGCTGACATATGCTCAGTAGGTAAAATTCCATCAAGATTGAGAAAGGAGATAAAATCTTGCTATGCTTTTGACTTTTTATATTAAAGCTTCTATCTCCAATATCTACCTTATTGAAGAACTTACATTAATAATCTGTCTTCCATTTAAAGGAATGTTTACAAACATGATGCTCTCTCCTCTGATCCTTGAAACAAATGCATCATCAGCAAGCCCACATCATCGTTTAGTTAGCATGAGCAGTGTTAGTGTCCCTGAATAAACATGTACACCTTTAGCTGCCCAGTGTCCTAGAAAGCTTATGTCCTTGTACCTGTTGCGAAATATTCATTAGGTGCAAGTTGTAAGAATGAGGTGGGAAGCAGAGAATAATTTGCCCATCAGTAGAATTATAGGAGTGACTGTGGTTGTTTTACTTTCTGCAGAATGACACCTTGGAGAAGGTTCAAAATTCTATCCCTCAGCAGTAATTGTAGCTCCCAGCCATGGGCATAGAATGGAAGATGCTGTGAGATGTGAGGGATTCAGTCTGAGGCTGATACTTGCTTTTGGTTTATAAGGTCACCAGAGAGGATTTTCTTTATTGTTTCACTAATCTCTCTTTCATTCCTTAGAGAACATGAAATTTCAGGGGAAGTTTCTAATATATTAAAACTAATGTTTTTATTTTTTTATTTTTTTTATTCTTTTTATGGAAGGCTCACAGAATATTTTAGAACCAAAAGAGAACCTATCAATGGTTTCATCTCTTTGTTTTACATTTTTTTTAGAAAACAAGATAGGTTTTGATATAGAGATTTAAAAAATTTTTTCCCTTTGTATATTTGGCCAACCATTATATAAAGATATTTTTCTTTTAAAGTTACATTCAAGCCATTATTGATTTCAGCCTTTTTTTTGAATGCTGCACGTGATTTAATGATTTCAGTTATGACTTAATATTTGAGTAATGTCATTACTCTCCAAATCTTCCATAATTACAATTTAACTTGTCAGAATTTACTTAATAGCCATGTGCCTAAGCATAAGGGAAACACTTGGTCTGTTTAGCAAACCTTCTGTCAGAGCAGAAATACAAGGAGATTATAGCTGCTGATTACTGTTTCAGTGTGGGTAGGATATGCCATATGATGCAAGGTGGCTTCTGACAACTAAGTCAGCTAAAGATTTTGTTTTCCAGCATTCTGTTTAATAAGAAAGAGTTTTGATAAATAGTCTTGTCTTGGATGGATTAAACGATTGATTTACCAATAGTTCCTATCTCAACCCAAGGGGACATTGTTGATGCCACTTAGAATATTACAAACTCTCTGCCATATGCATGTTGTCTAGCTCATGCTTCAACCCTATCACCTTTCAGCAGATTGCTTTAGACAAGAGATCTCATGGGCAAGGAATCTGCAATGCATATAAGCTTACTTGCTGATTTAATACAAGGGAGTCCTAGACATTGACCTTGTCTTGAGTTATTCTAACTTGGCAGGGCTGTAACACTGCAAAGACCTGCAAATCCCTTTTTAACAAGGCTACCTGAACCAAATGGCCCCATTCCAAATGCATGAAAATTTAAAGATGTCCAAGAGATCAGTGGCTTACAGTATTAAAAACTAAGAAGACTGACACTGCACTTAACTCAGGTCTACTTATTTATCCAGTCAAGGATTCTGTCACCAAGCATAATAGCTGCTCTGTTATCACTTTATAAATTGCTGTGCATATTATTTTAGTAATGAACTGGGAGGAGGCATTTTGTTTGAAAATGTTAAATGTACAAAATGCCCCACTAAAATCCCTAGATGTTCAATTATTTGAAAGAAATTATTTCTCCTCTAAGCAAGTTGTATTTTTCATTTTTCCAAAAACAGCAGGTAGGACAGGTATTATAATGTCCATAGAGCCCATGGTCCTTGAAGTTCCCATAGGTATTGCAGACCAACCAAAGCAGTTCTCAAGGCAAGAGGCAGGCCAAGAATGAGATGCAGGTGCTCACAATTCTGCTTACGCATCTTTTCTTTAGTCAGAAAAAAAAAATCCTATAATTTTCCAGGGTGAGAAACAAATTGGCAATACCTATTAACTTGGCACTAAGTAAGTCTAATTTGGCAAGATTTATAGTGTACCCAGTGCAGAAATGATCATATGTGCACATTGGTTACCATACCTAAAATGGCAGCTTAATGCACTCTTTGTTACTCTAAAGATGGTGTACTGGCACAAGTGTTCTGTGAGTTTTGTATGGAGAATTTTCCCTTGGCAAACACATCATCTATATTTTGATGTGTGGAAAATGTCAGTTGTTCAAACCATGGGAAAGGAAGCCTACAAATTACACACACACACACACACACACACACACACACACTTATATATATATATGTGTGTGTGTGTGTGTGTGTGTGTGTGTGTGTGTGTGTGTGTTCATGGATCAAGCATGTAGAAACACTGTATATTGTATATAGTTTTCTTCCATCATGGTCTAGGTGCAAATAAAGTACTAGAGAAAGGCAGAAGCAAGGTTATTAGAATAGAAAACCTGAGGCCTGGGTCCTGGTGGTAAGCACCTGTTGTATCTACGCTGGCATCTTTAGCTGAACTTCAGTTTACTCATTGTAACATGATCATATTGGAGTAGATGATTTCTTAGTGTGTGTGTAGACTAATTTCTTTAAGTATGGTTAAAGCAGAACAAATGTATAGAGAACATTTACCTTTACAATTCTGTACTCACATATTGTTCATCTATTTGATCTATTGGAGTTCTTATATTTAAACATGGCCATATTATGAAGCAGAATAAAGACAGATAATTGTGGGTTTCTAAGGGAGTTTTTCTATGCAAAGGTGCTTAGAGAAGTACTGGTTGAATACAAATGAAGAAAAAAATGTGCTTTCATTTTGTATTGGCAGGCAAACCACTAAAAATAAAATAAAAGTGTAATTGGTTCACTGAATAATCTGGAGTCTATAGATACAAGCATAAGACAACAAAAATTTCCCTTCAATTGTGTCTTTAGTTCCTTCAAGCACCCTCTATGTTTTAGTTCTTTTTCTGTTCCTGGATAAACCCTTAGGCAGGTCTTACCTTTCAGATGATGAACAAATGGTTCCTTGTCTGGGGATTAAAACTTCAGTCTGATCTAATAATCACACAACTCCTTATTAATCAAAACTTCAAATGTGTATCCAGGTAAATCTTCTTCCTTCCCCCACCTTGGGCCTGACCCAGGCATGGGATCCTAGAGTTCATGGAAAGGTCAGGGTCAGTTCTCAACATTGCCTAGCAGAGGGTTTTTGAGCCCTCTGGCTTTGGAGGGAATAATGAGGGAATTAATAGGGAAGGGCAGAGTCTTATCTAGACCTCAATGATATGCCATTGGTGCCACCTAGACATGACAGATGTCCAAAAGTAAGTCTATCTTTTGGGCAGTTTTGTGGATTTCAAGGGGATCCACTGCCTTTCTTTCAACTGGGCAAAAATTTCTCCTCAGTTCCTTCTTCAATCTATCTGCCTGCAGGGATAGAAACTAGGTTTGTCAATTACAGGAGTGGAGCAAAGTTTAGAACTAGGATTGGGTTAGGCAAGAGTGAAGAGGCTGAATGAACATGCCCATGACTCCATTGTCAATTTCTCAGATTGAAGGAGGCTAAGCTAAGCTAAGAGAGGGAACATTTTTTAAAAAAATTATTGTAGTAAGAACATTACCCTGAGATCAACCCTCTTAACAAATTTTTAAGTGCATAATGCAGTATTGTTAACTATGAGTGCTGTCTTGTATGGAAGATCCCTAGAATGTATTCATTTTGCATAACCGAAACTTTTATATTTGATGAGTTCATAGTTTTGGTTATTTTCATGAGTGATACCAAAATACTTAGACTGAACAATTTGTTAATGCCCAAACTAAGAAACAGGCTGTATATTATCTAGAGGTACTTGGTAAACATTGTGTCTTATTTTACATTTTGCTTTCAGTCAAAAGGAAGAGTTGCATTTTAGACAATATCTCAACTGTAAAATTATTAGACCACATAGTTCAGATTGGGTTCTTAAAATACACCTTAAAGTTTGAACACATTCTTTCTCATCTCCTTCATTAAATACGATCATCAATGATGTTGTCACTATTTCTGCAGAGTAAACTGTTTTTGTACTTTCTCCTGGGTTAAGACTCCTTCTCTATGAATCCCCAATGGTCACTGAGGAAGTACATAAGGAATCCTAGGAGTTATAAATTTGTAAAAATATTTTGAAAAGAGATCAGGCCCATCAGGGGCCTGGTACTATAGCTTCTTTCCTTCTCTGTCATCAGCTACAATGACTTGGAAATGAGTAGCTGCAATCTCACAACACAGTGTTTGAATGCCTTGGAAAAGGGACATTTCTAATAATAACTCTAGGACTAATGACTTTCACATTAATTAATGAAAGTGATAATATTTGAATATTATTCAAATAACATGAATACAAATAAAAACATGCCCGTGCTTGCCTGTCACACTGCTGCACTGATTGGTACAGTCTGTTAAATAGCTGGACATTGGCCAACAGAATACCTGGAGGGCTTCCTTGATAATAATACCCAATAGTTCACCAGTCAGTTTCTGGATAAATGAGAAATATTTTTTCATGGCTTTACACACAGGAAGTGAAGTGACGCACAAGCTAGATATCTATATTTGTGAGAGAAAAGTGTCTCCTATACTTTCCACACAACTATTAAGCTTTCATTGTTGAGTATTTTTCCTAACATTTAACTGATGCTGAGTCCCGATATATTTATCACGCCAATAAGTTGCTTCCGGACTGATCTCAGAGAGCAGGGTAGGTCTGCAAATAGAAAACTGTTGTAAAACTCTGAGAATATGATTTCTGTAATCTTGTATGGATACTTGGGCTTTGTTTAGACATGGCATGCTGGTATATTAACAGTGCAAATGGCCTGCATAGTTGCCAGTTTACATATCTCAACTTTTGCAAATTCTTTCAACAATTGGATGGGACTCAATAGGTAGGATAATAGCATCTAGTCATATTTTGTTCCTTTCCAGTATATATTTCCGCACCCTGCAGCATTTTAACTGCATTGCCAGAGAATTCTATGGATCCCACCAACTTAAGGTGTCGTAAAGCAGAGTTTCTCAGCCTCATTACTACTGACATTTTGGGCAGGGTACTTCTTGCTTTGGGGACTGTCCTGGGCATTGTAGGGTGTTTTGTATATCCCTGCATTCTATCCACTACATATCCATAGCAACTCCAGTCATGACAACCAAAAATGTCTCTAGACTTGGAAGATTGGCCCCTGGGGGACAAAAATCATTTCCTATCCTCCCATTTAGGACCAATGCCTTAGAGAGAGGGTCTTTCTCGCATGCAAGGCCCCTACAAAGAACTTTAATAGAACATCTGTGATTCACATATGACAGCAAACCAGGAAATGCCCTATAGGCCCTTGCTAGAGTCAAATTATAAACTGTTAAATGTTGCCATTTTCGTAAAGATGTGATTTAACAGCCTCACTGAGATGGGAGATAGGGTTTCAATCTTTAAATAGGCAATGGCAGTTTTGAAAAAGCTGATGTATTTTAATAATGTGCTTCCATTTTCAAATAACTACTAATAATGATATTATTACTAATATTTTAATGATTCAGATATCACTATTAGTAAAATTACCCAGTAAGATACATGAGTGTAAACAATCTTTTTATTATAATAAATGTGGGAAAAAAACAGAGTAAAATGGAACTACTTGGTGTTTTGTTCAAGGGTGAAAACAAATTTAACAGTTACAGGAATAGAGTTGGATGATAGGCAGAAAAAGAGAATAAAAGAACAAAAGTGACAAAATAAATAAATTAAAAAGAAAATAGTCTAATAAAATGGCCTTATTTTTCTGAGAACTCCAGGTAATAACCATGACACCCAGTTTCATGGGGAGTTAACAGTTGAGAATGTAGTTTCAAACCTCCCTCTCCTTGAGGAAAGAGAATTTTATAAATGTCTGTAAGTACATTGCCTATGCTATGCCAATTCCTTAATCCTTCCCACAAGATTGGAACATTCAGAGTTGCTTTTATTTCTCAGGATAATGGTAGATGAAGAACTGGCATGTGTATGTCCAGAAATCCTATGGTTAACACCAAAATGAATAAAATTAAAAATACATCAAATGGTAAAAATATTCTGATTACTTCCCTGTCTTACCTCAAAAACAGTGTGAATCTGCCCAGGCTTCACAGTCATCATACAACCACTACAGAGTTTTAAAATATGATTGTTTGTAGGAAATACCACTAATATTTTTAGAAATAAGGAATATGTTTAACATTAAAAAAAAACTCAATGTTTCCTTTATTGACAAAAGAAGCTGCTTCTTTTTAAGACAGAAAATTAAGTTTCTATGCCAAAAGCATGTTTATAGGTTGATATTTTTATTTTCCTCTGAAGCATTTTTGAAAATATCTTCTTTCTCCTAATAGCTGACTAACTTGAATGCATTTTTAGCAGAACTCTGTCTTGGTCCCTGTGTAAATTCTTAGAGGGCTCTCTGCTTAGTATCCACAAAATTAATCAGACCCCCACAAAGCTATTAGGGCTGAGAGAATTGCCTATGCAATATGAATAAAAATACTTTATGGGACGAGATTACAAATCAGTGTTCTCCAGCTCACCAATTAAAAATGATTCAAGAGGCTAGTATTTTATTTTCACATAAAAATTTCATTCAGATACATTCCAGTGCTATAGGTCTAGGACCCTGAAAATCTTGAAACTCAATTTCAAGTAAGGAGTGTGGTTTAATGGGAAAAGGCATTAAATTTATCATGGGTCAAAGAACATGAATACAAGTGCCATCTCTCCCATGTGTTTGCTGAGTGTGGTAGAAAGGGTACTGCCATAAGACTACCACTAAGTCTTATTTTCCCCATTTCAGTTTTTAGGAAAGATCTGCCCTGTGAAGTACTTGAGTTAACTGTTCATTCTCTGAGACTTTGTATCAGGCTAGTTCCTCCAGGCCTCCCGCGGATTCTTGACACAGAATATAGTCTCAGTATCAACTGCATTATTTTATTTTTTTAACTTTTTATATTAAAGTAATTACAAACATTGAAAAATTACAAGCATAGTACAAAACTGTCTCATATATATCTCACCTCAGATATCCCAATTATTGACATTTTATCACATTTGCTTTGTCATCTTCTTTTTCTTCCTCTTTCTCCCCCTATTCTCATGTGTGTATACACACACTAAATGCAAATGTATACGCTATTTTTTCTGAACAATTTGAGAGTAAGTTGCAAATGTGATGCTCATTACCACCAAATATCTTAGTGTATATTAGCTGAGAAAGAAACATATTTCCTGACATAACCATAGTACAATTATGAAAAACATAAATTAACATTTTAAAATAGTAATATCTAATTTATAGGCTTTATTCAAATTTCAATCATTGTCTCATTTAATCTCTTTATAGAAAAAAAATTGTGGCCAGGATTTAATCATGGATTGCATTTAGTTACTCTGTCTTGTCTACATTACTCTGGAACAGTTCCTTGGCTTTTTCTTGTTTTTTATAACCTCGATATATTTTAAGAGTACAGCTCTCAATTTGTGCTTGTCTGACATTTCTTTATTATAATATTTGGATTATGTATTTTTGATAGATTATCATGTAAATGATAGTGTGTTCTCAGCATACTGTATCAGGAGGCATGGGATGTCATTTTGAACCATTACTGGTGATGATAATTATGATCACTTGGTTAAGATGGTGCCTAATAGGTTCCTCCACTTTAAAATCACTATTTTTTCTGTGTAATAAGTATTTTGTGGGAGATACTTTAAAGCTATGTAAGTATCCTATTCCTCATCAAATTTTCATCCATTAGTTTTAGCATCCATTGATATTCTTATCTGAAGCAATTATTACTACAATGGTTGCCAAATCATGATTTTCTAATTCTGTAATTCCATCTTCATTTATTGAACTGAATGCTGTTTTTTAGTAACAGGAGTTTGGATCCTTAAAGAATGGCTAGTTCCAGTGCTGGAGCTGGGAAAATGCAAGATAAGCTTGGATTATCTCATAAAACAAGAAAGCATGGAGGTGCTCTAAAAATGATGGAGATATGTCAAAATGACACCAGAGCAGGCCTGAAGGGGCTCCTTTGGCTAAATCTTGAATAATTAGAGCACCAAAATTTAACATAATGGGTTATAACCCGTTATAACAAAATACAAATAATGTAAAAATTCATGAGTCCCTATTGAATGAATGAATGAATGATGAATGAAATATTTATAAATAGAAAGCTCTTTCTTAGAGTAGAATGCTAAATTTTCTTTTTTTTAAAGAGCTATTGTTTGAAAAGGAGCATGTTATTATTTTTAAAACTCTAGTTGGTAAGCCAGGACTTCATTATCTCTTCAAAAGAGACCTCAACATATTCTTGCTGAGAGATGTAGGGCACTGCTGCTAGAGCTATGAGGTTCTCCAGAGGTGTCTTTGCTACAAGACAAAGAGAAATACTGACCCAACTGCTATCAGTTTCTGGGAGCGTGGATACTTTAGGAGTCTTGATTCCCAGGCGAAGACTTCTAGTTTTGTTCCTCTAGTGAGAGCTTCTGATAAATATGTTTTATAAAATCCAAGCTGTAATTCAAAAAGACCTCTTTGTATGCCTCCTTACCAGAAACAGGTAAAGTGGTCACCATTAGTCAGAACCCTAACCGTGACTAATGCTGCTGACAGGTCTGTCTTGAACATTTTGGAGCCTGGAGTAAGAGGTCCTCTCATTACATATCTAAATATTTAAAAAATTTTATGTATATAATCTGTTAAATGAGATATATTCTATCCTACTACCCTGGAAAATGCATCATCAGAATTACAAATAAAGGCATTGATGTACAGCTTTAATGTGACTAGAAATTTGCAAAAAAGTAAAGCCGGCTGAATTTTATTATTATTGCGCGTACCTGGGTATTTTCTTGATTGTACGGTGATGTTTCCCCACAAAGCAGGCCCTGAGGAAAGAACTTTGGTGCAGGTAACTTATTTAGACGTTATCCCAGGAAGCACAAGGGAGAGAACAGGGAAATTGAGACAGGAGAGAGAAAAGTCAAAAAGTGGGTGTTAGTGAGCAGATTGCCAATGTGGACAACTGGGCCTCAGTATCCCTGGGAGGAGGAGTTCCTTTAAAAAACAACAACACACAAACAAACAAAAACAAACAAAACACTTTTGCCTTTGCACGTGTCCTTAATAGAGTTATTTCTCTTAATATGTAGATCAATTAATTATAGGAAATTAATTTTCTAGGCCAAAAGCATGGTTGCAGGTTGATTAGTTTATTTTCCTCTGAAGCATTTCTGAAACTGTTTCTTCTTGCTAATAATAGCTGGTTAACCTGAATGCATTTTCATTTGTGCCCCTCATTAGTGCAGTCCACATTTAAGAATTGTTATGCAGTCAGACAGTGAAGCTGGGGGAATTTATTCGTTGACTTTGATTATTGTGTCTGAGAGTATTAAATTCTCTCTACTTTGGAGCTGTTCTGTGTACGTCTGAGCAAGATCTCATGGCACAGGGGAAAGAGTTTAGGCAGAGAATCATAAGTTGCAAGTCCTTGAGTTGACAATTGTTATCCAAAAAATTATTTTGCTTGCCTTATAATCAAGATTTTATATAAAGGCATATCCAGAGTAATATATTAAATGCTTTTTAAGTCTCCTCAACTCATATTTTCATCAAAGAAAAAATTCCAGGTATGTATAAAATTAAAAATATTATTCTCTCGTGTTTTTAAATTAAAAATTTAAATGACTAAGTACTTCACAAATTCTACTAAATTAACATCAAAATGTTAAATCAAACACATTTATGTACAATGAATTTTTTTAGTTTCTTATTTTTTAAACTAATTAAATCTTTTGATATTTTATAATAAACTTTTTATTTTAGAATAATTTTGGGCTTACAGAAAAGTTGCAAGAAGAATCAGAGAATTCCTGAACCCCTCACTCGGTCTCCCCTAATGTTAACATTTTATATTACTATGACATATTTGCCACAATTAAGAAGGCAACATTGGTACATTACAATTAACTGAACTTCATCATTCAGATTTCACCAATCTTTCCACTACTTCCTTTTTCTATTTCAGGTTTCAGTCCAAACACCACATTGCATTTAGTCTTCATGTGTCCTTAGTCTCCTCTGTTCCGTGGTAGTTTCACAATCTTTCTCTGGTTTTCATGACTTTGGAAATTTTGAGGAGTACTGGTCCTGTATTTTGTAGTCTGCCTTTTAGTTGAGGTTTGTCTGCTGTTTTTCTCATGATTAGCTAGTGGTTATAGTTTGGGGGGGAAGAATACAACTAAACGAAGTGCCTTTCTCAACACATTATGTCAGGGGACACGTTATCCACATGTCAAGCTGGTGTTTGCTGTTTTCTACACTATAATTTTTTTAAATTAAATTTTTAAGGGTGACATTGGTTAATAAAATTATATAGGTTTTGAATGTACAGTTCATTAATACATCATCTATATATCTCACTGTATGTTCACCACCCAAAGACAAACCAACTTTCATCACCACATAATTGACTCGCTTTACCTTTTTTGGCCACCCCGTCACCACTTCCTCTCTGGTTACCACTCTACTATTGTCTGTGTCTTTGAGTTTTTGTTTGTTTGTCTTGTTTGTTTTTTGCTTTGAATTTTATATCCCACATATGACTGAAATCATATGGTTCTCAACTTTTTCCTTCTGATTTATTTCACTTAGTAATATATTCTCAAGATCTATCCATGTTGTTGCAAATAGCAATATTTCATCTTTTCTTATAACTGAGTAACATTCCGTTGTATATTTGTACCACAACTTCTTTATCCAATCATCTGTCGAAGAACACTTCAGTTGTTTCCATGTCTTGGCCACTGTGAATAGTGCTACAGTGAACATAGGGGTACATATATCTTTATGAATAAATATTTCAAAATTTTCAGGTAGATCCAGAATAAGAATTGCTGGATCTTATGGTAATTCTATTCTTAAGTTTTTGAGGAAAGTCCATACTGCTTTCCATAGTGCCTGTACCAATATATATTCTCACTAGCAGTGTATAAGGTTCCTTTTCACCTACAACCTCTCCAGCACTTGTTATTACTTGTCTTGTTGAAAATAGCCATTCTAGCAGGTGTAAGGTGGTATCTCATTGTGGTTTTGATTTGCATTTCCATAGTAGCTAGTAAAGTTGAGTATCTTTTCATTTATCTGTTGGCCATTTGTACGTCTTCTTGGGAGAATGTCTGTTCAGGTCCTCTGCACATATTTTAAATAGATTGTTTGTTTTGTTCTTGTTGAGTTGTATGAGTTCTTTATATATTTTGAATATTATTCCCTCATTTGAGGTGTGGTTTGCAAATATCTTCTCCCATTTGGATGGTTGCCTCTTTGTCTTGTGGATGGTTTCTTTTGCTGTGCAGAAGCTTTTTAGTTTTATATAGTCTCATTCATTTATTTTTGCCTTTACTTGCCTTGCCTTTGAGGTCAAATTCATAAAATCCTGTGTAAGACCAAGGTCCATAAATTTAGTACAAATGTTTTCTTCTCTGGATTTTATTGTTTCAGGTTTTATATTTAGGTCTTTGATCTATTTCGAGTTAATTTTTGCCTCTGGTAACAAATAGCAGTAGAGTTTCATTCGTTTTCATGTAGCTTTCCAATTTTCCTATCACCATTTATTGAAGAGGTTTTTTTTTTTTTTTTTTTCTCCATTCTGTTTTTGGCTCCTTTGTTAAAAATCATTTGCCCATATACATGTAAGTTTATTTCTGGGTTCTCAATTCAGTTCCACTATAACTTCACATACTCTAGCCTTTGGAAATGAACCATGAAGGTTAGTCCACATTCAGGAGTAGGGAGAAATAAGCTTCATTCTATATATTATTTGAAATTCTTTTGTAAGAAAGATTTAACCCTTTAAATATTTTCCCCATCATTTATATAAGTATGTCTTGAGTATTTATTTTTTAATTTGAGTCATAATATCTTGCTATGTAATTTATTTTTTAGCTCAAATTCTTCCATCTTTGGCCATTGGGAGCATGTTCAATTTGGCTTCTATGTCCCTTGATTTAATCCCTTGAGTACTTCCTTACTTTCTGGCCCTAAAATATGCTTTAGGCTTAATTTGGGATATTCTTGTAATATCCTGGGATCAACCACTTATCTAAGAAACCTTGGTTCCTGTCATTGGACAATGGTACGTAGAACCAAAAATTGGATACTGGATATGTTTACTGCTACTGAGGTGTCACTGCTTTTGAGCCCCTTCAGCAAAGTTATGAAACATATGTATGTATACTAACCAATGTTGACACATGTATTCTTCATCTATAATCTCTATAGTAAATTAAACATGAGTTAATGTCTCTTACTCTAATTCAGTACTATAAGGTTTATTCTAGCTCTCTCTTACCCCTTGATTATCTGTAACTTCCCACTTTGACAGTGAGAAACCTGGTTCTCACCATCTACCATCCATTTACTTACCTGTTTGACTCCAGGATATAGTTAAGGAATTTCAGATTTGTTAACTCATTCCACCCTGAAAAATTTACCAGAATATAGTGTTTATGTTCAGTTCTTTATACTTAGCCTTACAGTTTGTACTTAGCCTTACAGTTTTTAGTCAAAATACTGTTTTCAAAGATGTTTGGTTAGTTTTTTCTCCCCACTATCCCTCCAATGAGGTTATTTATACATTCGTAATATAGATTTATTTGTCATGCTCTGTATTACATCCTGGGAGCCCTTTAACATCCTGTTTGATTTTGTTTTTACTGCGCATGCATTAATGTGACTCTTTGTGATGTAGATTTCTTTGGATTTTGGCAAATGCATAGAGTCCATCACTCTTGGACCATAAAAATTTGGTCAGTACAGTTCCATTACCATAAAAATTTCCATGTACCTTTTTTTTTTTTAACTCATCCTTTTCCATCTCTCTTTTGATCCCTATTAGTGTTTTGTCTTTTTATTTGATGAAGTCAGATAATATGTAACTTTTGGAGTCTGACTTTCTTACTTATGAAAATCATGTAAGAGTCATCTACGTCATGAGAATCAATAGCTTGATGTTTTTATCATTAAATAGTATTCACTTGTATTGATGTAACAGTTTTTTATCTATTTATCAGTTGGAAGGTATGTTTATTGTATCTAGTTTGGGTTAATTATGAATAAAGCTGCTATGAACATCATGTATAGGTTTTTGTGTGAACACAAGCTATCATTTCATTTGAATAAATACCTAGGAGCATAGCTACTGGATTGAATGGCAAGTCTGTGATTAACTTAATATTAACCTGCTAAACTGTCTTCCAAAATAGCCATACCATTTTTCCTTCTCACCAGCAATAAGGAGAGTTCTTGTTACTCTGTATCCTCACCAGCATTTGATATTATTAGGATTATATTTTTCTATTCTAATATTCTAATTGGTATCTGATTTGATTTTAACTCAATTTCCTAATGAAAAATGATGGTGAGAATCTCTCAAGTGTTTATTTGACAACAATATATTTGCCTTTTTTAATGGTGAAGTGTCCATTTTGATCTTTTGCCTATTTTCTTTATTTTTGAGTTTAATAATTATTTATATATTCTGGATACAAGTTATTAATCAGATATGTGATTAGCAAATATTTCTCTTATTCTTTGGCTTGCCTTTTCTTTCTCTTATCGGTGTTCTTTACAGAGCAGAAATTTTAAATGTTAATAGTCTAATTTGTCCATTTTTAATTTCAAAAATTGGACTTACCTGTTACAATAAAAATATCTTTTAAGTCATGCAGATTTTTCCCTACACTTTTTTATTTTTAGAATCTTTATTGTTTTACATTTTATTTCAGGGCCATGATCCATATTGAGTTAGTTTTTGTATAAGGCATGTGTTGAAGTTTCTGTTTTTATCTATGGACATGCAGTTGTTCCAGCAGTATTCAGTAGTATTTGTTGAAAAGACTACAGTCTATACATTCTTTATTGCGCTACCTTTGTATCTTCATTAAAAATTATCACAGCCATATTTGTGGTTGTCTATTTATGGACTCTGTGTTCTGTTCCATTGATTCATTTGCCTATATTTTAACATCTAACAACATTTTAGTTACTGTGGCTTGATAGTAAGCCTTAAAATGGGGTAAAGTGAGTCTTTTGACTTTATTTTCTCTTTTTTTTGTGATTGTTTTGTCTATTTTAGTTCCTTTGACTTTCCTTCTATTTATAGTTATAATTCTGCTACTTCAGATTTTTCTTATGATCTAAGAACTAGAACCAACACAACTGTGTATGAAACAACACAACTACTACCATGCTATAATGGTATTGTTCCCATATTTGCAAATTGCCTAAGGCAATTGGGGTTATAAAAACATATGCTGTAGTCGAACACTGTACTCAATAAATGTTATTCATTATTATTATTAAGATGTTATACAGGATAATTGCCAAAAATAATTCAGTTATAATGTGCAAAGCTGCTTTGTAAACTCAAAAGTGATATATGAATATACATTACTCTTGATTTTAAACTATATGATGCCATATTTTATTTTCTCCATCTCCTGTGAGTAAATAGATTATTGTCCAGAAAGGTTTATGTACTTTTAGATGGCATATGTGGATATCAAGACTGTCTGGAGAAGTAGACTGACAAAATCTAGTAATGTCCCAGTTAGGCAAGCCACTTTCTATTGTTTCTTTCATACTAAGAGTCAGGCACTTTCTAGAAAATTATTTTAAAATATTTTCATAACATTGCATATCTTTTAAGAGGTGGAGGAGATCAATGGGCACCAAAATGATGATGCTTTGATTATTGCAAAGGAATTGGGCTTAGAGTAGGAGCATTTTCTTTTTTTATTAAAATCACTGTGGGCTAGTTTTACACTCAATTGATGTAATGTTCCCTACCTAATATAGTAAAGACTTCATAATATTAGTGATGATAAAAAATGGAATGTGTATTTTCTTGATTTTATATTCAGCAAAACAAAGTACAGTAATCTTTAAAAGCTACTCTATGTTTGTGGATGAAATATATGGACCAGCTTTATAAGTCTTTTATAAGTCAGGTCTGAGCAAAATTTCTTTTCAAATATTCAATGAAATTTATTTACTTATATACATTAAATTAAAATTAAAATGACATGAAACAATTGCCATATAGTTTCAATTAAAAATTCTTTTCAGCCTATGTCCAGAAAGAAAGGAAAAATAAAGCATGATTCATTTAGGAGTAAAGCAAATATATGTCAAATACAAGGAATAAATCTATTGGAAGGTGTTCGAGCTTCTACATGGAAAATTAAAAAACATTATTGATAAATATTCAGAAATATCTAAGTAAATCGAGGAACATACAATGCTCATGGATTAGGAGACTCAATAATAAAGTATGTTAAATTTCTGCACAGTGATCTATAGATTTAATGCAACACAGTCAAAATCACAGCAAGATCTTGTGGAAATTCATAAGCTAATCTTAAAATTTATACAGAAATGTAAGAAACCAAGAATAACCAAAATGTCTTGAATAAAAATAAATAGTTTGAAGAATTCCACCACTAGATGTCAAATCTATTATAAAGCTAGTAGTTTTGACAATTTGATATTGAAGTAAAGAAAGAAAAATAAACCAATAGAAGTCAACATAGTCTGAAGATTAAAATCTAGAAAAGAGAGGCTATTTATATGGAAAAATTAATCTTTACCTCTCCTCACATCATACATAAAAATCAATTTTGGGTGGATTGTAGGTCTGTATGAGAAAGGAAAACATAAAGGTTTTAGATGATAAAACAAGAGAATATCTTCAAGATTTTAGAATGAGCAAAATTCTATTAAATAGCACACAAAAAGTTCTGATCATAAAAGAAAAATCAATAAATGATTGCACTATAATTAAGAACTTTTGTTCATTAAAGTCATCATTAAGAGTGAAAAAGCAAGAACAGAATGTGAGACTATATTTGTATTCATATATTCCATAGAGAATTTACATCCAGAATGTATAAAAACTTCTGTAAATCATTAAGAAAAATATAGACTACACGATATAAAAATTGGGCAAAATTTGAACAAGCACTTTGTAGAAGATATACAAATGGCCTTATAGCATAACAAAAGTTACTTGATATTGTTATTAGGGGAAAATAAAAATAAAGTCACAGAGTGATAACATTATATACTATCAGATGGCAAAAATTAAAAAAAGACTGATAATACCAACTATTGAAAGGATATAGAGCAATTGGAGTTCACATATATGGTTGGAAGGAGTGTAATCTGGTACAAACACATTAGAAATCTGTTAGTATCTACTAAAGCCAAATATATTAATATCCTATGACCAAAAATTTCTATCCTTATTTCTATAGTATCAAGATGTGTTTATTTTTTCACCAAGAAGAAATGTATAAATCATAGCAGCTTTACCAGCAATAGCTCAAAACTTGAAACTAAAATAAACAGATTCAATAAATAGTTAGAAGGTAGAAATTAGAGGTTTTCACATGATTTTATGTGGAGAATATAAAAGATCGAAGAGTTCATGATGAATGTCTTATCGCTATCTTGGCAACTGAGTGACATTTATTTAAAGAACACAGAAAGGGGAGCTGACTTGAGGTAGAGGATGAGCTCTGTTTTAGAGCTATGGACTGTGAGATGAGCAGGACATCAGCCAAATGTAGATATTTAGTAGACAGAAGGGGATAAATCCCAGGAGAGGAATCAAAACTGTAGGTACATTTTTTAGAGGTATGAACTTGTAGGTAGTAATTAAAATGAATGAGATTTCCCATAGAGATTGTACAGATTGAGATGTTGAGAGGACATATGACAGAACTGAGCTGACATTTCAGGAAAACACAGGAATGAAAATTCACGAAATTCAATGAATCAGTCAAAATTCAAAAAGTACTTGAGCACCTAATATATGCCAGGCACTGTTTCAGGCAATGGAGATATGGTAGTACGCCAAATATACAAAAATACTTGCCTTCATGTAGTTTACATTCTAGTGGAGCGAGGCAGACAATAAGTAAAATAGATAAGTAAAATACTTATTAGTTGGCAATAAATCCTATGGAAAAAAATAAAGCAAGAAAGGGAAATAGAGAAGTTGTTGAGGAAATCTATAATTTATAAATTTTTAATTTGTAAAATATACATAACATACAATTTACCATCTTAACCATTTTAAGTATACAGTTCAAAAGTGTTAAGTAAATTCACATTGTTGTACAACCAATCTCCACACTCATTTTATCTTGAAAAACTGAAACTCTATACCCATTAAATAACAATTTTCCATTTCACCCTTCCTCCATCCCTTGGCAATCACCATTTTACTTTCTGTCTCCATGAGTGTAATTACTATAGATACCTCATATAAGAGGAATCACACAGCATTTATCTTTTTTTTTTTTTTTTGGTGACTGTCTTTTTTGCATAATGTCCTCAGGGTTTATTTATGTTGTAGCATATGTCAGAATTTCCTTCCTTTTAAGGTTAAACGATATGCCATTGTATGTATACACCATGTTTTGTTTGCCAATTTATTCATCAGTAGATACGGGTTGCTTCCTACTTTTTGGTTATTATAAATAATGCTTCTATGAATGTGAGTGTAAAAATATTTATTCAGGTTCCTACTTTCAATATATCCAGAGGTGGAATTGCTGAATCATATGGTGATTCTATTTTTTAATTTTTTGAGGACCATCCATACTGTTTTCCATAATGACTACACCATTTTACTTTCCTACAAATAGTATGGAAGAGTTCTGATTTCTTTACATCCTCATCAACACTTGTTATTTTTTGTTTAAAATTTGCAATTTTAAATAGGGTAATGAAAGAACACTTTATTAAATAGGTAAAATTTTATTAAAAACCTTAGGAAAGTGAGGGGATGTGCCATGAGATGTCTGGGGAAGAATAGGTAAATGACAAAAAGAGAGAGAAAGGAGGAGGAACAAAAATAAAGAGTCACGTAAGCCCAGAAAAGAGGAGAAAAAGGTAATGATCAACAGAGATAAAATCAATATTAACAATTATCTGTTAATTGATCAAAGTGGAAATCTTCGGTGACCTAGGCAATATCCATTTGTGTAGAGTAACATAGTGTAAACTCTATTAAAGTGGATTAATCTATGAGGTGTGCTTACATAGAAAGTGTTGACAATATTTTAAAATATTGTTTGGTAAAAGGGAAAACAGTAATAGTGAGATTGTTGGGGAGAATGACAGCTGAAGAAATATTTTTAAAGTTAACAGTGTCTCGAGTATGTATAAATATTGGTGAGAAGAACCCAATGGAGAGGAAGGGGTAGTGGAAGAAGATAGAGAAATGAGAAAATAATCAATGGAGTGAAGAGGTCTCTGGAATTGAGAGAGATTGAGATCCAGGCAATGAATTAATCTTTGATGGAAGGCTCAAAGAGGAGACATTGGGTGTAGTCAAAGGGAAATCTACACAGCAGGTATTTAATGGCCTTTTAATGACCATGTCTATTTCACTGTGAGGTAGAGTGAGCTCATCTGCTCAGACTAACAGTGATGATGGGATTGGATATTTAAGATGAGGGGACAAAACGTCTGTGAGCGTCTGTGAAGGACCTAACTAGAAAAAATGAAAGGATTTGTGTGCAGCATCGAGAGTACATTTGAAAACAGAGACCATAAGTAAATGTTCATGCTTCCTATTTAATGCAAATTATGTTTTATAGAAAAATTATACTTTAATGAATAATTTATACACACTTAATCACACCCAAAGAAACCTGTGTTGGTTCATGAACTCCTAACTTAAGTTGGAGGCCTGTTTTCTAATGACACATACTTGAATCAAAGAAACAATGCTTGAGAGGAAAGAATCTGATTCAGTGGGCTTAATCTTTTAAGCCTTTATAGGAAAGTGATGGGAATAGCACAAGCGTGAACTTATAAAATAGGAGTACTTTGATTTATAATAAACCTTTAAAATTTAAATGAATATTTACCGGTTTAGAAACTACGCTATGGAAATACTTCAGTTATCTTTGCTGCCAAAGGAATTTCTTGGAGAAAGACTGAATCAGCAATTACAAACTTTACAGATGAGGAATGCACATGTCCCCTGCCTGGTATCTGCTGCAATTGCCCTTTGTTCAATCACCCACAGCTGGAGTAATTGGATCTTTAGGTACAGGTTAATGGGATAATTAGGCAAACACGATCAAACTTGTACACTATGAGGAAATGGATGACTGCTGTCTCCCAGCCTCCTGTTGTACATGGTCTTTGTGCAACCTGTTCTTCATTTCTATGGGCAATAAAATAAGAGATGGATTAGCTGCAAGTGATTTCGTCTGTCTGTAAGGGAAGTGTGGTTTGATTTAAATGATTTTTTTAAGAGGCAGCTACTGGAATAACTTGTTAGAGACGAAATGGATGAGGTATGTCTGCTTCACAAAGCCAGTGTAATTTGGCCCTGGTATTTCATAGTCTTTTAAATGCCATTTTCTCCCTCGTATATTAATATGATGCTCATCCATGAGGCTGTTTTTGTCACAGGCCTTATAGAGGAAATAGAAAATGACATGATTCAATGGAAGAACACAATGAGAAGTACATGCCCAGCAGTGATCTCCTAAATAGAGTAAAGCCCATGAAATAAGAGAGGTCTATGACACTTTCTTCTGAAGACTGATATAATTTGATATTTCTCCCAGTTATTTTTATGAGTTCTGACTGCTAGTCCTTTGTTATGGGAAATCTTAGAAATCTGGTGACTGACTTCCCATTGCCTTTCCAGAAAGGTAGAGCTATTTGGGCACAAAACTCTACCACATAAGGGAACAGAGACCTAGCATTGCCTAACTTAATATGCATCTGCTGCCAAATCCTACCCTTGTTCCTTCTTTGACAAAGATCACTGGGAGAGTCATTAAAGAGTGGAAGTGTCTTGCCTCCAAACGACCACAGTTATTATGTTGCTATGTTAACTGGCAGTTACTCTTTTACTTTTTTACTGTTACTATACATTTGCTTATCAGGTTAACTAGCTGAGTGCTAGTATATGAAACTGTAATATGGAATGCAGAGGGGAGTCTAATAACTGCAACAACAAGCTCTGTCAGGTAAGCACGATGAGAGATGGATATCAAGTTTAGACTGTGTTCTGGAGCAAACAAACACTGGGTGGTCAATTTGGTACTGTACATGGCTTCCAAATATTTGGTTCTGCCTACGGCCAACCTTTTGCAAGTGTGTAGTATATTCAAATGAGGACATTTTGTTATTTTTTAAAATGATCTTTTTATTTTTCAACAGGTTTAGGTTTACAGAATGATTGTGAAGATAGTATAGTGAGTTCCCATACACTTTATATTCAGTTTTCCTTTTAACATCTTGCATGGGTATATTTCACTTGTTACAAATAATAAAACAATATCAATACATTAAGATGAACTAAAATCTAAAATTCATTCAGATTTCCTCAGTTTTTTCCTAATGTTCTTTTTCTGGTCCAGGATCCCATTCAGGTTATCATTCTGCATTTAGTTGTCATGTCTCCTTAGGCTCTTCTTGGTTGTGAGTTTCTCAGACCTTTCTTGTTTTAAATTGACTTTGACAATTTTGAGAATGGACAGGTACTTTTTAGGATATCCCTCATTTGGGAGTTGTCTGATGTTCTCATGATTAGACTGGGGTTATGGGTTTGAGGGATAAAATCCAGAGAGAGACAGTGCTATTCTTATCACATTGTATCAAAGGTATACACTATCAATATAACTTGTCACTATTGATGTTGTCTTTGTTACCTAGTTTGAGGTAGTGCTTTTCAAATTTTCCATGATAAAGTTTTTTTTCTTCTTCTTCCTTTTTTATAATATGCTCTTGGGAAGAAAGTCATTGTACATAGCTCATACTTAAGAAGTGGGGAGTTATGCTCTATCTCCTTAGTAGGGAAGAGCTATAGAAATTCTTCAGAATTCTTCTGCACAGGAATATTTATATATTCTCCCCATTTATTTATTTAGTCATTTATTTATATTAGTTTGAACTCACTGATATTTGTTTATACCTTGGGTTATACTCCAGTACTATTTTATTTATTTTGTTGCTTAAATTATTCCAGCTTTGACCATTGTGAGCTCTTTCAGTTGGTTCCTATGTTTCTTTGGCACACTCCCTTTATTATGTAGTTTTGTGTATTTCTTTCCCTAGTCTCAGAATCTGTTATTTCTCCAAGGAGCCTTTTATTGGAGATTGGTACTAGAACTCCAGATTTGAGGCCTGAGTTTACTTGTTACTACTAAGATGTCATTGTTTCTAGGTCCTCTCAAATGACAAAACAGGAAATATACACACTTAATACACACACACACACATACATACATATGTATGTGTACACTCATATACTTACATACACATATACATATATACACATACATACCTAGGTGTACAGATATACATACATACACACATTTCTATAGATATTTCCATATGACACCATCTGTATCTGATTATCATGCTGATGTCTCCAACTCTAATCCATTACCTCTTGGATCACTCTAGTCTCCTTCCTTTGCTTGTGTGTAGCTTCTCACTCCAACAGTGAGAAATCTGGCTCCCACCATCCTCCATCTATTTATTTGGTTGTTCAATTTCAGCATACATGTACAATAGTATCAGAATTGTTCATCTGCACTCCTTTGCCAAAAACCTCATCAATTAGAGTAGAGTGCTTGTGTACACTTCCTTTGCCTCAATTGTTACAGACTCATTCATTTCTAACATTATTTAGATTAGCACTTTATTTCCTACCCTTTTATATTTCTATTTAACATTGAATGGCAGAGTAATAGATACCGTATAAGGAGATTGTTCTTATCTTAATATGTAAAGTTTTCAGAAGTTGCCCCGCTTGGGTTAGACCCTTCCATACCTTCCATCATGATCACTCTATTGTAGATTAGACAGCCTTCATCTTTGCTTTCTGACTATTCAGTAGCCAACAAGACCTGGAAATAGCTGGAGAGGGAATTTGTTGTTTCTATTTCATCTTAGATTTTCCTCATTATCACATTGGATTGGTGCCATCCTAGAATGACAAATCTCAAGTCAGAGGTAAAGAATACATTTCAAAATGAGTAAGGAAAGAACTACAGTTACCTTGTCTAGAGTCTTTGCTGGGTTTTCATATTTGTTTTCTTTATTTTCTAGACCTAATCTTGTAAATTCACTAGTGTCTTGTTTTTGACAACCTAGGAATACTAAAAATATAAACATTTGAGAGAAGCATGAATTGAATAAAAATGTCTAGTTCAAAAGTTCTTAAGTAACTTCTCAGAGATTTAATATCCACAGTGATGTGAGAAACAAAGATCAAACCATGAGAACACCTAGGTTAAGACTTTTAGGTCAGTCACTGAGAAATGTAAGAAGGAAGGTAATAAAGATGATTTGAGAGGATGATACTGAACCAACACTGACAGGGATACTTCACATTAGAGCCTTGGAATTTCACTCTTTTAATTTCTATTTTAGCCAAATCAGAGCAACAACATGCTTACTCATAATCTATTCATAAAAATATAGAAATGTAGCTGTTATTAACTGTTTCTAAAAGTCATCTTGGAATATTGAGGTGCATAAATTGGACTCAAAAAGACTCAAAAATTCATGGTTGTCTGAAATTCTTTTTTAAAACCATCTTCTTCCAAGTTCTTTGCTAGAGAAAACTTTTTTTTTTTCTAGCAGTGGATTCTTATTGTGAATGTCTAACTGCAGGTGGAGGCAGTGTTCTATAACAGAAATTGCTATTTTATTTTGCAGTTTTGAAGATATGGGTAAAGCCAAAAGCTGCTTGGAATGCTGACATTACAATAGTTCATTCAAAAAAAAATCTTCTAATCCTGAAGTCTTTTACATAGAAAGCTTGAAGTGAGTAGCATCTTGACACAGAATATGCTGTTCCACTTCCAAGTTCATTATTGTTGCTGTCACCCTGACAAAAAAAAAAAAAAAAAAAAAGGAAGGAAAGTCAATGCTAGATTAGCCAAAAATGATGTCAAAATTATTCTGATTGAACAGGACAGAAGATGGAGTTATAGTTTAGAATGAGCTGTCTAGATTTAAAGTTTTAACCTGCTTCCCATTTTCTATTCTTGTACTTTTTAGGGCTATAAATTTTAGCAGCTTCTTAATGGTTACTGCACAAGGAGAAGGTGATGGAGGACACTTGTGGAAGGCTGATGGTTAAATCACAAAAGGACTGGGGCATGGAGAATGGGAAAGGGCCTAAAACAATGTTAGAAGAGCCAGACAACCTGTTCTCGCTGCACATCCAAACCCCAATATTCATACAGAGAAAAGAGTATGTAGATGTGGATATTTAGCCATCACAGAAGTGCTAAGTAGTCCATGCCATCGATGGGAGAAAGGATTAAAAGTAGTAAAATTATGGGAGGGGTTGCTTGAGGGCAACCTCCTGGAACAGGTAAGTGCCCTATTTTCCTTTCTCTGTTTTACACAGAGTCTGTGAAATAATTAAAAGGAGGCTGAGAGCTGGGCAAAAATGTGAGTATAATCCTTGCAGAGATGAAAGTTTTGTTTTATGTGTCTAATGCAGGGTTTCTCAACCTTGGTTACAATATTCACATTTGAGGCCAGATAATTCTCTGTCATAGGAGACAATCCTGGGTGTTATAGTATGTTTAGCAGCATTCTTGGCCTATGCACTAGATGCCACTAGTATCCTGCCAGTTGTGAGAACCAAAAATGTCTCCAAAGGTTATCAAATGTCCCCTGGGGGACAATATTATCCCCAAGTGAGGACTACTGGTTTTAAGGCTTCTAAGCAAAACTTTATTTTGGACTGTGAGCTTTTTAATTGTGTAACTGATTCTCTCTCTCTCTCTCTCTCTCTCTCTCTCTCTCTCTCTCTCTCTCATATATATATATATATATATAGTTTTTACATTCCCACAAGCAGTTCCACATCCTCTTTAATACTTGGTATGCTCAACAATTTTAATTTTAGCTATTATAATGTGATGTATTGATATTTCATGTGGTTTGAATTTGCATTTTCCTAATAACTGTCGGTGTTGCTAATATTTGGGGTCATTTGTATGTCTTCAGGTGTCTGTTCAGATAGTTCCCCTGTTTTTTTTGTGTTATTTGCCTTCTTATTATGAGTTGGAAGAGATTTTTTAAATTGGGTAAAATACACATAACATAAAAATTACCATTTAACCATTTTTGAGGGTACAGTTGGGAGTATTAAGTATATTCACATTGTTGTGCAATCAATCTCCAGAACTCCTTCTGTCCTGCAAGACACATTAAATACCTACTCTTCACTTTCCATTCCCTGCCAGCTCCTGAGAACTCTATATATTTGACAACCATCAGACAATGATATAATTTAGCTTTAAATGTTTTATATAATTTTAAAAACTGAGGAGTTAAATATAGTCTACTGTATTTATCCAAATATTTCTTATTTTTGATTCTCAGGTTCTCTCTGGGATGATTTTCTTCAGTCTGAGAACATTGTGTCATTCTTTATAAAGCAGGTCAGCTGGTGAGAAATTCCCTTAGTTTTACTTTGTCTGAAAATGTCTTTCATTTATTTCATTACTGAAGGATACTTCATATAGGTATAGAAATGTTTTGACTTTTTGCTTACAGCCCTTTAAAGGTGTGCTTCATTGTCTTCTGATGAGAAATTTGCAATTATTTGGATCACTGTTCCCCTGTATGTAGTGTTTTGTATTTTTCCTAGCTGTTTTTCATACTGTATGTTTGATATTTAATAGTTCAATTATAATGTATCTAGTCATGATTTTATTTGAAATTATCTTGTTTAGATTTGCCAAGCTTCTTGAACTGTAAAATATATCTTTCACCAAATTTGGGTCATTGTCCATCATTATTTCTACAAATATTATTCCCAACCCTGTCCTAATGGGACTCAGATTATATGTATTTATTGTTTTTGGTATTTTCTAAAAGGTACTTGAAGTTCAGCTAATTTTTAACCAAAATTTTTCTTTGTTTTTCAGATGAGATAACATATATTTTATAGTCTAAGTGATTTTACATTGTGTGTTTTACTCACAAATATCTTACATTCTGTGTTTGATAACTCATATATCCTATAACTTCTTTGATATATTTTTGCATACTTTTTTTCTTTTGATTTTGATTACCTGTTTTTGTCTTGGTAATTTTTTCTTAAATACCCAGGAATGACATTATTTTCCTTCAAATATGCTTCATTTTTTTTTCTTCTGAAAAGTGGTTATGATACAGGAAAACCACATTTTCCAGTGATGGAGTTGATTTGAAGCTAGGATTTAGTCTCTGTGAAGGATAGTCTGTTCATAGTTAACCACTACCTTTTTGAAGTTAATTTTGAGAATTTCAACCAAACATCTGTTAAGATTATCAGACTCCTTCTCTTTGGTAGATCCTGACCCAGCATTTATTTTCCTAGAAAATAAGTTTTCTCACTCCCATCATTTCTTGATCAGCTTCTCAGTAAATCAGCCATTGCTTGTGAATCAGTAAAATTCCAATAATAAAAGTAACAGTGAATGTTGGAGTTATACTTTCCCTCTACTATATGTTTGGCCCCGCATGTCTTTCTATGTTGGTAGTTCTCCAATGTAATCAAGCAGATGTTTTTTACATTTTTTTCTAGGTTTTATGGTTGCTCTCTGTAGGAGAAATTATTTGTAAGAGACAAGTCTAGTGTCTACCATTGAAAGAAATCTCTTACTGCTTCCTGGCTTCTAGTCGAGAAGGTAGAGTAGGTCAACTATAATAGAAAAATTTTTAAAAAGTAGAAATCTCTTGATGGTGAATTTTTATCCAGAAATAAATCTTCATGTTTATTATCTATTGACTCAATGCTTAACAGTAGGAAAGATGTGATTAACATTTAAAAATATTAAACATTAGTTATTTTAAAACCATTATCTTTATCAACACCATTCTCATCACTATTTTAGGCAGAATGGACCATATGAGAAAAATCTAAACAAATAAATCTCCCCCAAATACAAAGCAATTTAGTATGACTTAGGCATAATATGGAGACAGGACTAAGAAAGAAGCAACTGGAATCAGAGCATAGCATCATGTAGCAGGGGAAAAATTTGAACCTTATCTTCTGGAGCATGTAGAGCCTTTAAAAGGTATAAAGCATGTTCTCAATGGTGTCCATATGACTTAGGAGAGCAATTTTTTGATTTCATATTATCTCAGGGGCACTACTGACATTTAGTGGGAGAGTGCCAGAGATTGTACTCTCCTGCAGTGTGTGGTACTGTTCCACGTAATAACAAATTTTTCTTCATGCAACTTTGAAATGTCCCATTGGACATTTGATTACATTAAACCTGAATTATAATAATATGAACCTGCACCTTAAATCTATTTTATACTTGTGTGCTTACTATTTGCTATAAAATACATTAAATATCCCAGGAATGCAACTATAATGCAATACAAGAGAGATTTTTCATTACATTGTTGGTAACTTTATCAAAAGTTTTATATTTTTTAAGGAAGTTATGTCATCAATGACAGTGCTGCACATGGTATTTGTGTCACCAACCCACATATCTGCACTGGTTTACATTTGTCTACTTATCCTTTGAGATTCTACATATAGGTATAAGCAGTGGTCTACTTTATCATGACTTCTGGTATGTTGATTTGTGCCTGAACATTTACATAGTGAAATGTGTATTATTTTCTCACAGATTACCTTTATTTCATTTCTTCCTTATTATTTTTATATTATTTTACTATATATTTGTGTTGATGATTTACCTGTAAATTTTATTTCAGAACAGTGAAAATGCATTACAGAATCTATTTCATAAAAAGGAGCTGTTATGTTCTGTAGTGCCACTGGTCAGAAACGTTGTTATAACATATATTTTCATTCCATAAAAATGATTCTGATAGCTATTCAGCAAATACAACTGTCAGGAATAAAACTGAAAGAGGGATAACCAGTTGAGTGACCATTATAGTAGACCAGACAAGACAAAGCTTTGAACAAGTCAGTGGGTATGGAAATGAAGAGAAAGACATGTGATAGAGATATTGTTAGGAAGTACAAATGTAAAGTGAGTAGGAGTTAGGACAAATCCAGGTTGGGAAATGGCTTTCCCTATATGGACCTCAAGTATATATATATATAGATAGATAGATAGATAGATAGATAGATAGATAGTTAGATAGATAGATCGATCTATACATATATACATATATATGTGTGTGTGTGTATATATATATGTGTGTGTGTATATATATATTTTTAACCCAAAAGGTTAGGTTTGCTTAGTCCCAGAAATGTAAATATCCAAGGCAGCTTTGTTGTTTTTTTCCTGGCTCCGTATAAACCCTTGTCATTGTACCTAGATGTTGCCCACAGACTCCAAAATTAGACTCCAGCAAAACTCAATATCTTCTCACTAAAACATTTATCTTTGTAATTTTCTGTCACAATTGATGGTAGATGATATCAGCTATTTAGTTATTCAAACTGAAAATTTCCGAGTTTTTTTTCTTATAACCATCATTCTTTCATTAAGTTCTTTAGCATATTCTTCAAAAGCAACCACTGTATCTCTCATTTGTCTCCTTATTGTCCTCTCTTTCTAGGTTAGGTCCTTACCATCTTTTGCATAGCCTCTTGCAACTGCCTTCCATAGAGTTTACCTGCCAACAAGAACCTATTTTGTATATTGCTACGGAGTTGTTTAAAACCTCAATCTATCAAGTTTTTCCCTGTTTAACATAAATTAATTGGTGCAGCCTTCCTGACTTTCTTTACTTTAGATTAAACATTTATGACTTTTTATACTTTAAAATTATTTCTACAACAATTTTATACTCTACCCTCTAGCTATTTCCTCTCATTGTCCAGACCTTGACTCTCATTTTAGTGAATTCCTAAGCACATTCTAGGCAATCACGTTCCTATACCTTTGTTTTCTTCATTCATTTGAGAAGATTAATGCTGGATTTATTTTCCTTTGTCAAATGTAGATTAAATAATATACTTATGATTATTTTACTAAAACATATTGGATGTCATGCTGTTGGTAAGGAATGTAATTGCCTATTATATCACTTTATTTCCATGTGGAAATAAAATTTAACTTGTATCTATTGACCTCCTGCCTTATCATAGAACAAAATTTTCTTAAGAGTGAGAACTATTTCACCAAAAATCAGTCAAAAGTAGTAAATTATTCCTGCTTAACAGATTGTGGTTCTCAACAAAGCACATAAATGTGTTTAGCTTAATCAACTATTATTGGAAATGAGAATCATTTTCAAATCATTCCAAAGAAAACAAACCAACAAACTTGTAAACATTCACTTGGCACAGAAATTCAGCTTAATTGAACTAAATTTTTAAAGAGAGAGTGTGAAAGGGAACTGGAATGAGAAGCATGTTTGATGAAGACTGGAAAATCTACATGTCAGCAATAATAAACTTGTTATTTAATAAGGTTAATAATAGATAAAGTCCCCTAAAGATGAATTGTTATCACAGTTGACGACCGTTTTATTAAAATGTTAATGGCCTGAGGCAAAAGCAAACTGTTCTCTTAATCTGCCAGAAGAACTGCTTTTTTTCAGAAATTATCATACCCCACAGCACATGGGATTTGAACAAGCCATAATAAGCATATTTGAAATCTGGACTAGACACAGCTCCTGAGATCTTAACTCAACTTGACTAAACTACAGATGCATTTCGCATACTCGTGCATGGTCAAACTTCTTCCTCTCAATAGCCAAATATATGACACTGGATTTTGCATATGGAAATCTAGCGAAAGAAGTTTCTATAGATTGATTTTGTTTTTCTTTTCAAGGTTGAAGGAAATAACTAGTGAATTTTTTTTTCTTTTCCTTACCTCGATACACATAATAAGCAAGCCAAGGGCATTTTCTAGTAAATGTGATTGCCTGCACTATACAATACACCTTTTCTGTAGTGTTGGGAATAAAAATAAAAGTATTCAGCAGCACCCTCAAGGACAATCAAGTGAGTCAACCCATGCCAACCGCCTGTGTATAAGTGCGATGGGTTACATTGTGATTTGTTTGGACCCATAATCAGAACCCCCAAAGACCTCTGTGAGATAATGCTGTATTTCTACCAATGTAATATTAGCCCAGATCACAAAAGAAACAGAGTTCAAATTCAATTCTTTCTTATCAACATTTTTTACAGATGTTTTTAAAAACATAGTTAAACATAAATGTGATGTATGTCAGTGAAAAATGTTGCAAATCATAAATACACCATAACATTGACATTGAATTGTGTCTCTGAAAGCGAGAGCAATAAGAAATATTCAGTATCTTTTAAATTATAAGTGATTTTAAGGAGCTGGTGGTGGCAAGGAGTTGGAATTGACAGCTATGAAATAAATGTCATACTAATGTAAGTGTGACATAGATTTAGGACAGAAAAAGACCCGAAATCTACCTAAGTTAGGGCGATCTAGTGAATGCCTAAAGTGTATACATGCCAGAGTTTAAACACAGATGTTCACTAAAAAAGAGAAGCAAAAACTGTCATAAGTTTAAATATGAAGAAAATATTGAAAATTCAAAATAAATCCAGACCTAGGGAGAAGCAAGTAGTCTATAATAATACTAGCAAAATGCATTGTGTATCCAATTTTGCTTTATGCTCTATATGGATAGGGGTGAAGGGTTGGGTAGGGAATTTTGAACCTCTAGTGTTAATCTATATTTTTGCTTTTATTGATTTTCTTACCATTAAGCTAATACAATGTTTAAAACTATTAGTAGTTTAGTGACATGATTTTCTCACCAAATTCTATTTCGTAAATATATTTTCATGTTAATAAATGCGTCACTGCATACTGGGTTAAAAATAAAAATACAACTGTGGTATTTTTCAGCTTCTCCCATCAAAAGGCAAAACTAACTTCCTTTCTTTCTCCTTCTTTCCCTCTTGCCTCTCCCGCAGCCTCCCTGCCTATCTCCCTTTTTCTGTTTTTTTTTTTTCCTGTTGGAATTGTAAAGATTTTGTTTAATCACCCATATTTTTGTTCATTTATTTCATATTTTGCTTGCTGTTTGGAAGCTATAAATATATATTTTATTTGTAGTTTTTAAGGCTTACTAAAAATTATTTGCAGTTTTAAATGCAAAGTCTTTAATGAAAAACACCACAAATGCTCACATACCCATTAACTAATATAAGTAATACAAACTTAACTAATAGAGTTACAGATTCTTTACCAAGAGAATCTCTTTTGTGTATCAACTGCTCAACAAATATACTACAATTCATTCATCCATTCGGCTTTATTTTTTATTTTTTTGATATTTGGCTTACATCCACTTTTTGGCTATCATTTATAGTGCTGCTGAAAACTCTTTTGATTGTCTTTTGGTACACACATACACATGCGCGCACATCTCTGGTGGGCATGTATACCCAGAAGTAATATTACTGGTCATAGGATATGAAAAAGTTCAGCTTCAATAGATCCTCTCATTTTCTGAAGTGTTTGAAACACTTTGTGCTCCAACCAGCACAGATTGAGAGTTCCAGTTACTCAAAAATCCTTGACAAAATTTGAAAATGTCAGTCTTAACAATCTTCTAATCTTCTTAACTTAATTTGGATTGGTTTATGTGTATTTTCTTGGAATCTTTTTAATTGAATTTATTGGGGTGACATTGCTTAATAAAATTATTTAGGTTTCAAATGTACAATTCAATAATACATCATCTGTATTTTGCATTGTGTGTTCACCATCCAAAGTCAAATCTTTTGTCACCATATATTTGACTCCCTTTAACCTTTATCTACCTACCCCTAACACCACTTTCTCTCTTGTAACCACTAAACTGTTATTTGTGTCTATAAGTTTTTGTTTGTTTGTCTTGTTCATTTGTTGCTTTCAGTTTCATATCCCACATATGAGTGAAATCATATGGTTCTCAACTTCTTCTGTCTAAATTATTTCACTTAGCATGATAATCTCAAGATTCATTCATATTATCTCAAATGGCAGTGTTTCATCTTATGGCTGAGTAGTATTCTATTGTAGATATATATATATACCACAGCTTTATCCAATCACCTATCAAAGGGCACGTGGTTTTTCCCATGTCTTTTGTGTTTCTCTTATAAATAATGAGATTGAGAACATATTCTTGTTTATTTTTTTGGTTTTACCATTTCAATATTTTGTTTGTGTAATTTGATAAAAAATATTGGCTTTCCTAACTTAAAAAATTTATTTGGAGGCTTCCTGATATATTATGAAACAAACAAAATTTTGTTTTATCCATTAAATTTTCTAAATTTGTGTATTAATGCCAATTGTTTGTCTATAGGTTCTTGAATATTTTCTATATGTTTTATCTCATTCTTCCTTCCTTTTTTCCTTTCCCTTTTTTACTAGCTGTGACCTCTAATAAAATAGATGTAGCAATCTAGATCTGAGGGGGAAATTTCTATATTTCACCATTAAACATGGTGTTTGTATCATTTAGTATTTAGTGTTTGTATCATTTAGATATCTTTAATCAGGTTAAGGGAGTTTCCTTCCCCGTCTTACCTGTTAAGAGTTTATCATGAGTGGGCAAGGATTTTTAATTAACATTTTATTAAAATATAACATATATACATGAAAGTGCACAAATTATAAGGATACAACTTAAGCGTACAAATGAATCCACATTATAACCAAGAGTTGCTATTATGTTATTTTCATTTTGATATTCTCTAAGGTATGAAGTAAATACAACACATCTTAGTTTAATTTGCATTTTCTATTGGATAATGAAGTCAAATGCACCTTTTCTATGCTTATTGACTATTTGGATATCCTCCTTGGCACAGCGATAAAGTTTGCCTATTTTTCTATTTGGTTTACTCATATTTCTTATTGATTTGTAGGGTTTTAAAATATACATATTCTGATATGAGTCATTTATCAGATATATGTGTAGAAATTTTTTTTTCTCCACTCTGTGGCTTGCCTTAATACTTTTGTTAGTGATACTTTTTGAGTAACAACTATACTGTATTTTAGAGTAATCTATTTAAAAGTTTCTTTTATTTGTGGTTATTGATTCTGTTTTGTTGTTCTTTTAATACCAAAATTATGAAGATTTTCTTTTAAGTTAAATTTAAAAGCCCTATTTAAATTTTAAAAATTATCTTGTAGAATAAGTCTTCCTGCTTTGTTCTTCTTTTTCAATATTGCCTCAATATGTTTTTTCTCTTATAAATTTCAGAATATAATTGTCAATTTAACCAAAAATCCTATTGAAATTTTGAATGGACTAATTTGATCTATGATCTATGTGGTAGAACTGATGACTTTAGTATACCAGGATATGAAACAAAAATTTACAAAAAAAAAAAAAAAAGAGAGAGAGAGAGAAAATATAGATAGTAGAAACAAGTATACAGGAGATCAAAATATTGGAGTGTTCGCTGTGGACTTAAAATTAACTAAAATTAGTATGCTCAGGAAAATAGAGCACAAGGTGAAGAATTTTAACAGAAAATTAGATGCTCTAATAGTAAATAAAAAAGACATTACATCAAAAAGAAATAATAAAGTTTTAAAACCACAATAATTGAAAATAAAATTTCAATATCCATAAAGAAGCCCTGTAGGGATGGGGTTGGAGGTCCAAACTGAAGCTCTGAAAAAAATATGAGACACTTGTGTAAAAACAATAATAAATGGTATCCCAAAAAGAGAACTAAAACTATTTAAAAAGCAAATAGCTTAAAAATATTCAAGACTGACAAGGACATTAAGCTATAGATTTAAAAGTTCTATGTTCCTCATGTACAACAAATTAAAAGAGAACAATATCTAGGTACATCATAGCTAAATTGTGATTCACATTCCTGAACATAGATGAAGAAAGTCTAAAGCAAAATATTAGCATTTCAAATTCGTATATAAAAAGATAACATATCATCACAAACTTATTTTTATTTTAGGAGTACAAGGTTAATTTAATGTTGTAAAGATCAATAAACTCATCAATTATAAAAAATTATATGATCACCTAAAGATACAGAAAAAGCATTTGATTAAATCTAATATCTTGTCATCATAAAACATTTAGCAAACTAAGAATGAAGGGAAAATTTTTTAATTTGGCAGAGTATGTTAAAAATCAGCAGAAAACATTATACTTAATGGTGAAATATTAAAATGTTTCCTTCTGCAATTTGTTATGAGAAATGATGCTGCAAGTATAATTTTCATTCTTTGCAGTTCTGAAAGTCCTAGTTAGTACAAGGCAAAGGGAAAATGATACAAGGATATAAGTAAACTGTATTGATAGACAACATAATTATGAATTTAGATAATTCCAAACAATTTACAGTTAAAATATTTGAGCTAATATGTTAATTTAGCAAGTTGTTTTCTACAAAGTCAATATAAATATCAAATGAAGTTCTACATTCTGGCAACTACCAAATAATACCACTTCTCTGTATTGAATTACATGTATTCATACATTTATAGAAAGGCATAGGAAAATGTCTGCAAGTGATAGTATTAGTTATTTATACAGACAGACTTTGATTACTAGATGGTTATGTGATTCATTAAATTCTTCTTCACTCAGAATTCCAGTCTTTCTCTCCTTCCTAGCATAAATGAACATCATATTTTCCCTTCCACTGAAATTAGCCATGACCATGTGATGTACTTTGTGTAGTGGAATAAGAATAGAAGTGTAATATTTTCTTTTTTTTGATATAGTTTTCCTGCTTTGGTGATTATGGACCATGTGCTGATATAAAGTAGTCTGAAGAGGAAAGCAACCAGGACATTGAAAAGAGGATAACTCCCTTGAATAGTTGCTCAGACCCCATGACAAATTTTTATTGGGTTAAACCACTGAAATTTTGAAATTGTTTGTCAGTGTAGCATAATATGGCCTATCATGAATGATATACACAAAGGGGGACTTGAACTTATCTATATTGCTTGATAATGGGAATATTTTATATACTACTTTTATTAAAAAGTTTGTAAATAATAAAACTTTTAAAGATGGATACATTGCCTCAGATACAGGTTTAGCTACTTACATATTACAAAAAAAAAAAAGGTAGGGAGACTAGAATTATCCAGCCTTTTGAGATATATTTTGACCTTTTTATGGAGCATATGTTTAATTTAGAGAGCAGCCTTTGTCTTTGCCAATTCCCCGAGTTACTCAAAAACAAATTAAATTAAATTAGATGTAATAACCAAAAGTTTACATATGCAGGTTGTTTTAAATCTTAGATATCATATCATGTCTATATGTGAGTGTTTATTTCTCCCCTGTATCTATGAACACCCTCATTCTACTCATCTTTCAAGAGTAGCTCATACCCCATGTCTTCAATGACCTGTATTTCAGACTTACACAGGAACCCCCATTTTCTCATCTTTAAGAACACTAAATTTATTCTATGAAATTTATCAACTAAGATTATTTATTATTAAAATGTTCTCTATCTTCTATGTGAGAATCTAAAGACAGATTGAAACTGAATCTGGGGTGAGGCAATGCCTCACTGTCTGAGGGGTAGGGGTATGAGGTGGATGAGGACTAGAATTTGCATAATGGGTGTGCTGTGACCCAGATTCTTTATGGACAAGTCTGCAATGCAGAGCCTCTGGCACCCCAGGCACCCATGTGTTTCTCATTGCAGGACTTTCCTATTGCCATCTTAGAACTGCAGAAATCCTGAGAGATCGGGCTTCCTCTGAAGAGTGGTCCCAGCTGCAGGGCTTTAGGCCTGATTCCATTATCCTCCGAACCACCTTGACCTCAGTGTATCTATCAGCCCATTCTCTCCCTGCCCCTCCATCAGGACCTGAACTTACTCCCTCCGCACCCTGGAAACCACCTATCATACCTTTCAAACTCCAACTATGCCCTGTTTAGAAAAGAAAATAAATTTCATGTTTTTTAAATTTACTGTGGTTTAAGAATCCAGTATAGTGCAGATAATAGAGTAGCCAATAAACAAATATATTATAAATGAATAAATAATGAGCAATTAATACTGACTTTATAGCACTTACATACAAAAATTGGTTAGCACACCCATTTTCTCTACTTCTTATAAAGGTCCCTCCCCCCCATTGTCTAAAAGGTTGGATTTCTTGTCTTAAACTAGTTTTCGGTTATCAAGATTAAGATGGTCTACCCTAGGAAACTAGAGTATCCATTAAAATGTCACTATAGTAACAGTAATTCTGAGTTTAAAAAAGTTAGTGGAGGACATATGTAGATCACATGTGCAGGTTCAGAGACTCTGAGTTATTTAGGCAGCCCATTACCTTTGGAAAGGTCACAAGGAACATTAATTGAAAACTCTGGACTCTATCCTGTGCTAATTAATTTTCTTCATATGTATTAACTATCTTTAACCTCTTAATGACCCTGTAACATACATTACTATACATTTTCTACAAAGGAAGAATATAATGTTAAATTTGAAAAACTTGTCTAAAGTCAAACATCATGAACCTTGAATCTGAGAATTGTTTGAGGGCTGGATAAAGTCTAGGCTCATTTCTTAATCCCTAAACTTCTTACATTCTCATATATATCTGAGCCCATTTAGAGCTCTTATTAAAAATGCAAATTCTGAATTAGTAGGGGTGAAATGTAAAACACTGCATAGTCAAAAGCTGTCAGGGGATACCAGCACTGCAAGGCCCAGGGCTTCTCTAGGAGCATCAAAGCAGTTCACAATATACTGTAGGAAATTTGGATCAATAAAATATTTGGAATGCTGAATAGCATTTCTAATGGAACCCTAAAGAATAACTATATAAAATATGTAAAGTAAATCTGTTAAGAATATACAGTTTTTATATTTTAAAACTTGGCTGTCTTCACAGAATTCTTGAATCGTCTTATGAACCCAGGTCTTAACTGCTCTAAAAACTGGTGTTTGCTCTGTCACTGTAAGCCATAGATATGTATTATTTTCTTGTTCTGGTGATCAATAGAGATTTACTTTTTAATTTTCCATAATTGACTTAATTAGGAATGTTCATTTGCTAAAATGAAAGTAAAAAGGAATACCAAGAAAAGGACCAAGATTAGTTATTCGGGAATTATTATAATATGAACTATAGGGGAACAGAATGTATTCCCTCAAAAGAAATATTTTACCTTGAACTTCGTACAAGTTGCGGTTACATATTGCCTAGAGATCACTTTTGAGTTGAGAAAGTAGTATTTTTATATATAGTAACACAAGAATCACCCTGACCCCTATTTCTTACAGCTAAATAAACTGGAATGCATGCAGTCTTTGGTGTTCTGCCGGCAGGAGCACTGAGATAAGAATTCCCACTATGAACACTGTGTTATCCTTTTGCCATTATCTACTGATTAAACCTCAGAGGGCCTTTCAAACTGTCAGGGAAAGCACACACAAGGTGTTCTATGTGGATATGTATGGCAGGGAAGGACAGGGAGTTCTTGAATTCTACATTTTGTGAATACCTGACTTTCATCCTTAAAGCATGTTATGTTTCTGCTTTTCGATGTAGCACAGGATTGTGTTGCTAGGAAAGCTTCTGGTAATAAAAGAAACACCAGGTGCATGCTGTAACTAGAACTCAAGGGAAATTATTAGACTCTAGCATATGAGGCAGTTGAGGGTCAAGTCCAGGGCTAAATAGACAAGAGCTTCGTGTTGATTAGCAAACAAACAGCTTAAACCTATTGGGTCACAGGTGGCAGGAAGCGTAGATTATCAGCAAAGGGAAAATATGTATCACATGGGGAGCACTCAGAAGTGGAGCATGTGATACTATTTCATCAGTTTGATAAGGGCAGTGTAGGGAGGTTAGGGAGAATTGAAAAAAAAATATGTATCATTTAGATGCACAGATGAACACGTTAACTCTAAATCTTGAACAGACTCACAAAAGTGCCAATGGGTTTGAACATGAGTAACGTCATTTAGAAACCTAAGGCATTTAATACTCCAAACTAGACTTAGTGTGATAGTGGTGACCTAGGAAGGTGATTCTAGGTTCTTGGAGGGAATAATAGTTTGCTGGGTATCTTCCTGATGGACAGACATTTTCCTGAATGCTCATTTATCTATAGATGATTCTCATTTTTTAAGGTATCTTTGCTTGAGGGTCTCGACTAGTTAGGTGTGATTTCTAGAAGGGGCTACAGGGAAAGAAGTAGAAAGACTATTTTATCAGGGAGCAGTCTGACATTCTCTCACTAACAAGGCCCTGGTGGCCTCCCTGCTGGTTATTCCACCTGCCCATAGCTGTTGGGTCCTTCCTTACCCAGGGGCTTTGAAACAGGTATGAGATTGTTTATTGTAGTGCTTATATTCTTCTAGACTTTATAAAGCAATAACTCTGCTGGCATTGCTTATAATGCTTTATATCACTTGATGCAGAGATGTCAGAGAAGGAGATTTCTACTCTTTTCCTTACCCAGAGGTTAAGCTACATATTTTCAGATAGGGAGAAAAATCGCTGTTATGGAAATTTTTATATGAAAGCAGCTATATCCAACACAAACCATTCTGATAACATGGTCTTCCTAAAACTCTGAGGTGTTACATTCTGGCTTAGGGTTTTTCACTTGAGTGCTACTGTCTCCACTGACAGCAATAGTGTACATAAAGGTTAAAGACTTTAGATATGATCTATTTTCATAATGGTAAATAGGGTTCAGATTGCATGCTAACTCTGATCAACAGATTGTAGCTCTCTAGAGCTCTGGACTGAGGATCTTGTGCAGTTATATCTCAGGTAGATTAAAAAAAAAATCATGATCAGTTAGTAGTATTTTCCATGGAAGAAAAGGTAATACACATTCTTGATCTGGAACAACTCTATTAATTTATATTTGAGGTAAACTCAGATTACATAGTTTAAATGACTTCCCAGAAAGTAAGAGAGAAAATGAGAACCTCGGAAGCCTTACTCCAATATATGTGCTCTTTTCATTTTGCCGTCTAACCAATACCGTTTACTTTACTCTAAATGACTATAAAATTGAGGTAATGAAAAATTAACCATAATTTATTTATTAATTATTATTATTGGGAAGACACTATGGGGTCATCTCACACATACTTATCTCCCTTTCATTCATCCATGCACTTTCTTGATGAAGACATACTACATTGTTGGGGGGGGGGGTATTGTTAAGTACAGAATATGATCTGGAGACAACAATTTGATATTTGAGAATAAAGCAGATTATTTTCATAACATTTTAGAAGGTGAGAGTAAACTCTAGCTTTTGGACCCACTGATTAATGGTTCATTTCATGAGTACATATAGGTATCAATGAGAAAGCAGAGTAGTGTAGTAGAAAAAACATTAATTCAAACAGATGCGAGTCCAAACCTCATATCTGTCATTAGTTGCCTACAGAACTTTAGGAAAGTCATTAAATTTCTCTGGACTTTGGATTCCTTATCTGGAAAAATTTGAAAAATGCATTCCTTTATAATTATTGTGAATGTTGGAATAATGTATTGAAAGCTCATGACAGTGTAACTGATAAAAACTGACAATTCAATAAATATTAACTTATGCCATAAAAATTTTACATAAAATTAAATAAAAACTTAAATCCCAGTGACTGCAGAGCTAGATTTAGGAAAAAAAAAAAAAAAGATATTCCGATGCTGGGACATAATAGCCACTCCTAAATTCATTTAAAACAATGTTTCTTGGTCATTATGGTAACCTACTGCATTTCTACTGGGTAATCTTGTTAAAAATGCAGATATATAGGAATTGTCCAATCCTAGACCTACTAAAGCAGTGTCTGGGGGTGAAATTAATTGCTACATTGTTTAATAAACTCTATTCTTGCTGGGAACCTCAAAGGCCCTCTTCAGTTCCTGAGTTATAAATCAATTGAGAAATATGAAAAAGGTTCAACATATTACTTGGATTACTTTTAAGAGTTAGGTTGGAAGAGGTAGTTTATATATGTGAGTGAGCCTCTTTTCTAATTCTGAGCCCCCAGATTAGAAAAGCATCCTCTCAGTGACAGGCTCTGCTGGACCAGGAAGGCATCACCACAAGGCTGCTGAATGACAGAATGGAGGAAGAGGGAATGCAAGCTCTTGAAAGATATCTGGATCCCACGAGGAAGTGGCATAATCACTTGGGCTAATGTGCCATTTTTCTCCCTTCAAAAATCACTAGGGGGCTACGTCATTTCCTATTGATAAACAAAGAGTAGGGATACAGGCCATTAATACCACTCTAATTTATACCCTTCCACATGAAAAGAAACTTCATTGTGAGAAAAGACAACACTTATATACATCCTGAGCAATTCTTATGCGCATACTTTTAAGACTCACTGATTTTTTAAAATCATTTTTAATTTTTCAATTGCAGTTAACATATTATATTATATTAGTTTCAGGTACACAATATAGTAATTAGACATTTATATAACTTACAAAGAGATCATCCTGATAAGTCTAGTACCCACTTGGCTCCATACATAGTTATCACAATATTATTGACTATATTCCCTATGCTGTACTTTACATCCCCATGACTGTTTTGTAACTGCCCATTTGTACTTCTCAAACCCTTCCCCTTTTGCACCTCAACCCCTCTCCCATCTGTCAGCCATCAAAATGTTCTCTGTATTTGTGAGTTTGTTTCTGTTTTGTTCATTCATTTATTTTTTTCTTTAGACTCTACTTATAAGTGAAATCATATGGCATTTATCTTTTTCTGTCTGACTTACTCCACTCAGCACAACACCACCTAGTTCTATTCATGTTGTTGCAGAAAGACTCACTGGGCTTGATCTACATTTCTGTTCAGTGAATCTCCATCAAGAATCCCAAATTTAATCCCAGCATAGACTAAACGACATTGTACGCTTGAAATGTTTGCAGGGGTTGAGTGTTCCAGTAAAGGTGGAGCCAATGCAACACTGCTGCTGATTACGTGTAATAATCTCTCCTATTGCTGGGACACCTGTGACTGCTCTATCCTTCTCCCGGAATTGTGAAGGGCCATGGCAAATGAGGGCTTGACATATCCTTGTCACATGACTAACATCTTAAAGAATAAGAAAAATAAGAATAGAAGAAATGAACATGTATATGAAATAATAGATATCAAAGAAATAATTATTAAGAAATTACATGGAAAAATCCAGATAATCATTCTTTATCACCTAAAAGCCATAATATACCAAGGATGTACTTATTATAGTTTCTCATTTATGGAACTCTTCTTGTGTATGTTTGGAATAAAGAGTATATTATGACTACCATTACCACTACTCTCATCAATATTACTAATGATATGAGTTAGCAAAAAAGGTTATTTACTTTCTGAAAAATAAAACCCAGAAATGGAGCATTTTAATTGTCTGGAAAAGACAAGGAAACGAGGGAGCTACATATTTATTATTTCCAACACCATCTCCTCCACTGAGTAGAATTCCTTCAATTGTAGACAAGTATGAATTATTTAAAATTGAGTTTGCCTGAGTACTCAATTCTGAGAAGATATTTGGACCATCTCTAATAAAGGATTAATCTAAAACATGTAATAAATAGTTATAAAATATACAACAGAAAGAAAATTCTATAAATGGGCAAATGAAATAATTAGCTTATAATAGTTTATAATTAGAAATAATTAAAGAAAATTGAATGGCTAATGTGAATATGTATATTTATTGATAAAGAAATAAATGAAAATAAAGATAAAATATCAGCTTGTATCTATGTAATTGGAAAAAATAAATTTAGATAATATTAAGTGGTGGTAAGCATGTAGAGAAACTTTTATCCTCAATCTCATTGCTAATTGTCATGAGGGCTGGTGTAGCCCTTTTGGAGAGTAATTTAGTATTGAAATTAAGTTTAAAATGTCCTGTGATTTGTACAAATATCTTTCTGTAAGCCAAATTGTACAAAGGTGAAGTACTTCGTTGAAGTGCTATAGATGGTAGCAAAAAGTTGAAGACAACTTAGATGACCATCTTATAAGGAATAAAGAAGTAAATATGGAACATGCACAAAAAGAAATAGTATACAGGAGAATAAACTAAATTTAGGTGTAGAAATGTAGGCAGATTTCAAAACATGGTGCTTCAATGATAAAAGATAAATAAGAAATTAGCCACAAAATAAAATTTATATACATTTAAAAAATACACAAACTATAATGTTATATATTTTTATGGACATATATATAAGAAATAAGGGCCTCCCGAATAGACACGCCTTAAATATATGAATATGCTGTCTTAGTGGAGAAAAATAAAAGTGGATAAGAGAGATGCAGAAAAAAGAAAGAACAGAAATGGAAGGAAGGAAGGAAAGAAGGAAGGGAGGGAGGGAGGGAAAGAGGGAATGAGGGAGGAAGGGAGGGGAGAGTCGTGTCAACTAATGATGGCTTGTGCAAGGAGTACAAGGTGTGATTGATGTAATCTGCATCTGTGGATCATAATACATAATTACACATTATAAAATATATAAAACTGTAAATAAAATAAAGATCAACTTGCATTTCTTGATATACTACCTCCCAATTTTCCACTAAAAACCAATGTGGGCAAAGAAAAACAAAAAAAGTACAGAAAACTATTGCCAGAACCTGGAATGAATTTCTACTAACTCTTAGGCCAAAGATGATGGAATATGCCTATATTATAGCCTAGTCATGTCTGGCTTTGTAAGAGCATTTTAATGTTTGGCTTTATAAGACAGAGCATTTTTATTCACCTGAAAGAAGTTATAAAGGTTTTTTTTTTATTATTTAGTTTTATTATTAGTTTCAGGTATATAGTACATTGGTTAGACATTTATATAATTTATGAAATGATCCCCCTGATTGCTCTTTCTTTTCTCTGGCTCTCCACCTAGCCATTACATTAATGCTAGCTGTATTCCCTATGCCATGTCCCCATCCCCATGACCATATAGCAACTACTGATTTGTACTTCTTTAACCCTTCACCCCATTCTCTCAGCCCCCCAATCCCTCACACCTCTGGCTGTCACCAGATTGTCCTCTATATTTGTAAGTCTGTTTTTGATTAGTTTGTTCTTTTTGTTCCTTAGATTCCACACATAACTGAAATCATATGGTATTTACCTTTGTCCAACATACTTATTTCACTCAGCATAATAACCTCTAGGTCCATCCATGTCGTTTCAAATAGTAGAATTTTATTTTTTTAATGGCTGAGTAATATTCCATTGTATATATGAACCATAACTTGTTTATCCAATCGTCTGTTGATGGTCATTTAGGTTGTTTCCATATCTTGGCTATTGTAAATTGTGCTGCCATGAACATAGGGGTGCATAGATCTTTACAAATTATTGTTTGGTTCTCTTTGGGTAAATATCTAGAAACGCAATTGCTGAGTCAAAAGGTATACCCATTTTTAATTTTTTGAGAAACCTCCATACTGTTTTTCATAGCAGCTGTACCAATTTGCAATCCCACCGACAGTGTATGAGAGTTCCTTTTTCTCCACAGCCTCTCCAACACTTATTTTTCTTTGATTTATTGATGATAGCCATTCTGAGAGGTGTGAGAATGGTTTTAATTTGTGGTTTTAATTTGCATTTTCTGATGATTAGTAACCTCGAACATCTTTTTATATGTCTATTAGCCATCTGTAGTTCCTCTTTGGAGAAATATCTTTTCAGGTCTTCTGCCCATTTTTTAATTGAATTGTTTTGTTGTTGTTGTTGAGTTGTATGAGTTCTTTATATATTTTGGATATTAACTGCTTATCAGATGTATCTTCTTCCATTCAGTTGGTTGTCTTTTTGTTTTCTTGATGGTTTTCTTTGCTGTACAAAAAATTTTTATTTTGATGTATCCCACTTGTTTATTTTTGTTTGTTTGTTTCCCTTGCCTGAGGAGATATATTTGAAAAGAAATTACTGTTAGCAATATCAGAGAGTTTACTGCCTATGTTTTCTTCTAGAAATTTTATGATTTCGGGTATTACATTTAAGTCTTTAATCCACTTTGAGTCTATTCTTGTACACTGTATAAGAAGGTGGTCCAGTTTATTTTTTTCTTTTGCATGTGGAAAGGTGTTTTGACCTGCCTGCCAACCTTGTCCCCCACCCCTGGCTTCTACTTGAATGAGCAGGATGCATATCAAGCAGAAAATTGCACCATTTTCCTTTGATCACAAAGGAATTGATGATAGAGATGATTAGAAAGTCATCTCAGATCCTACATTCTATATCAGAGGCAATCAAGAAGCGAATAAGAAATTATCAGTCAAGTGTATTTGCTGCAGCATTACTTGTAATAGTGGAAAACTGAAAGTTATCTAAAGGCTCAATAGTCAGGGGATGGTAAGACAAATTACATCAGAGCCATAGGGTGGCATATTATATACCCATTATAATCATGTTTTTGAAGAATACTAAGAATATAATAAAATATTTATAATATTAAGTGAAAAGCATAAAAAACAAATTACAAAGCATGGCAGTTTTTATTTAGAAAATTAAAAATGTCTGTGTATGTACCCAGTATTGTAAATTGGTAAATATACCAAGATATCGACAATAGATCTCTTTGGATGTTAGGAATAAGCATGGTTTTTATTGTCTGCTTCTCTCTATTTCTTGAATTTTTAAAATAATGAATAGCAGTTTTTATACAATAAAAATAAAATAAAAATACTAATAAAAATATAATAAAGTAAAAATATAAAACAATAGTAACTAATACTAATTGCTTGCTCTGCGCCAGGCACAACTCTAAGTATTTCAGATGTATAAACTATTTCTATCCTTACAACGGATCTATGAAGCAGGTACTGTAAGTGCATCTATTTACCTTGTTCTTAGAGTTCCCTAACAGAAGGTGAGCAAATTACTCCATGGCATTTTGGCTCTGGAGTATGAGTACTACCACTACACATACTGTCTCCCCAGTTTCCTTGTTGTATACCTGGAGATAAAGGTTAACACAACTTAATAATGTGAGGTGATCGTTTCCTAATAAAAACTTTGTAACCGGGGAGGGAAAGAATGGGGGAAAGGGTACACAAGACCCTAAAAGCAGGAAAACCTTTTTCAAAATAGTGCCCTCAGTTCTAGAGTCGAGTAACACATACACAGTTGTTATAAGGAGGGAATATAATTAGCTCAGTTTAGTTTTGTTTTGTGTGTTTCTTCTGAGAAGTGAATATGAGGAGAAAAGAGACATATTATCTCTGTGGTTAGCCACACAAGAATCTGCAGAGCTGTATGCTTTATTAGACACTGATAATTGTTTTTGAAGGGAGAAGTAGGGGAAGTCTTGGCTTGAAGTAAGCACTGAAGAAGGCACAGCTCTTCACCCTTTGGGTGACTCTCAGACAGCAAGTCTTCATCTTCAGTGAGATCTCTGCATTAAGATGGACCACCTAAGACTATTGCTCCCGAGCTCCTAGCTCATTTCTACACATAATAAATCTCTGTTAAGTTGCTCATGTTTTTGGTTCATTTATTTGCAATTTCATGATGTAAATTCCCAGTGTGTTAGGGTTTTCCAGAGAGACAGGACCAATAGGATATGTAGATAGATATAGATGTGGACATAGATATAGTTAGAGATATAGAGATAGAGATAAAGACAGAGACAGAGATAGAGATAAAGATAGATATATGAGATTTATTATAGGAATTGGTTTACACATTTATAGAAGCCAAGAAGTCCCAAGATCTGCTGTCTTCAAGTTGGAGAACCAGGAAAACCAGTAGTGTAATTCAGTTACAATCTGAAGGCCTGAGAATTGGGGGCTAAAAAAATGTAAGTCCTGATCTGAATCCAAGAACTTGAGAACCAAGAGTGCTGATGTTAAAGGGTAGGTGAAGATGAATGTCTTAAGCTCAAACAAAGGGAGGGAAGGAGGAAGGAGAGAGAGAGAGAGAGAGAGAGAGAGAGAGAGAGAGAGAGAATGAGAGAGAATTTACCCTTATTTGCCTTTTTTTTCTTAGTGTCCTCAGTAGATTGGATAACACCTGCACATTGGTGAGGACAATCTTCATGTTACTTAATCTTCAGATTCAAATGCTAGTCTCTTCCTGAAACACCCTCACAACCTAGAAATAACATTTTCTCAGCTATCTGGGTGTTTCTCTGCTCAGTCAAGTTGACACAAAAAATTAACCATTGCACCCAGTAAATGTTAGGGTCCTAACAGCTTGCCATTAACACCCAAATAATGATTCATGGTCAGGGTTTAAATTCATATATTATTCCTTAAGCAATTAGGTGTAACTGAAAAAATTTCTGTGATCACCATGTGTTAGATGCCCTAACTCTGTCAGCTGTGAAAGCGTTGTCTTTTTGCCGTTAAAACTCAGACCATTTCTATTTGCTTCGAGTTCTGATGCTGGGTCTTTACTGCCACAAGAACCTGATTAAACTTTTAGACATTTCAGTGGGACTGTAGGCTCTTGTCACACTAACCTGTTATGCTGCCCTTCTAAGTACTTTTTCTCTTATGTTGCGGTGAACTGGGGGATCTTATTTAGCATTTATTAAATAGTAAATAGTTAATTACTCAAAGTAGCTATTTACATATTGAATTTATTTTTCTTGGCATCTTTAATGTCTGATTAACATTTTCTTCCTACAGCTGGAAGATAGTTACCAGAATAAAACATTCCCTTATTTAATCTCAAGTGGAATATATGGTAAGTGTGATCATTTTAATTTGTGTCATTTATTAGCAGGAAAGAGGTATCGTACAGGTGGGATGCTTCATCACATGCCAATTAGCAGGTGGCTTAGAGGACAAGAGGGAAAACTCCTTCACCAAGGGGATTATAGATGTCACAGAAGTAGAAGTTCAGCTATGGGAAAAATAGAGGAAATGACATTGGGATGCCTGATTTTGGAGACTGGGGACAGGACTTAAAGCAGTAATGATAACAGTATACAGATATCCTAAGAGAATACTCAAAATAGAAAGTCTGGCACCATCTATGTAGAAATCACAGTTTCTTTGTCTAATCATACAAGAACCACAGAATGTTAGAGCTAAAGGAGATCTTACTGATCCAATTAAAGTGTATTATATAGATAAGGGAACTGAGGCACAGAGAAGTCTTGCCTCAATGCATTTTAAGTTAGTACCACGGACAGATGTGAAACCCAAGCCTGCCGTCTCCTAATCCATTTCATTTTTTAAGAAATGTAGCATTTTTACCGCCAACGTGATTTTCTCAGTTGGCCCTCTGATGGACCACATTAGGGTGTTTTACTACATTGTGTTTATATGGGGGAGTGGTACAAAGTATGTTTTAAAAAGAGATTGTGACAAGCTTGTGGAGAGGGAGAGAGAAAGAGAGAGATTGTGTGTGTGTGTGTGTGTGTGTGTGTGTGTGTGTGTGTGTGTGTGTGTGTTTGAGAGAGAGAGAGAACGAACAGAATAAGGTCCCAAAGCAGTTCATGGTTTAGATTTGGAAATATCTTTGTGAGAAAGTGAAATTAAGGGCAGAAAGAAGGAGGTGTTGGTTTTGCTAGGGAGCAGCACTGTAGTTCACTGTTCATCTCATTGACCTGTTGAGCTTCTTGCTTCTTTTGTTCTTTGGTTCCTGGCAGCCAACAGTTTTATATTGAAAGGAGTCGAATTAGGATTAACTCAGAGCTTAGTTTATGGCCTACCCAAACCATAGCTGTTTATAGTCAGCCCTAGCTCAAGTGGAAAACTAAAATATTACAAAGCATATGCTGATGTTAGTATATAATAAGTGCTCAACAAATATTTCTTGAATGAATAAATGAATGCAGAGCTTCTTTTTATAATTATGCAAATTGTGCCCTACAGAAGGCCCAGCCAAGGGGCACAGAAGGGAGTTGAAGCTCATCTTGCCCTCTGGTTGCCAAACTAGATTCCCTGGCTGGTGACTGATTTCAACCTGGAAGAGACGCAGTTTCTTAGTTGGTCCACCCATTCTTTTTAGTTAGCACAAAGGCACTATGCCTGCTAACTGCGGCCTCAAAGGAACATATGAAACCTATGATGCAAGGAGCCGGGACTGACTGTGAAGCTCATATCCTGCTAAGTAGCCTTTCAAAGTGCTGCTATGGCAGTGGTAGCACCTCGTAACTGGAGGATTAAGACAAATGTCTGGAAATTGTTCATGATTTCTTCCTGTCCATGTGTTATTCCTCTCTGTGAACTCATGATGTTCTTAGAGTCGTACCACAACATTCGACAATTAATAACATCCTCTCTCTTATTTAATATATAACATTCTCTCTTTAAGGTTTTCAAATGAATCTTTTACTATTATATAATACTTTGAAGGCATCAATGCAATATATCTCTGTCTGAACATATATTAAAAATTCAACAAATAATTGTTTAATCATATAGACAACTAGATTGAAAGATTCTTGGAAGTAAAAAGTACATCAATCTCTTTAGTTTCCAGCATTAAGTATAGAATAAATTTTATAATGCTTTGAGGAAGTGTGTTGGACTGACTGACCACCATTGCTCCTGGAAGTTTTGGAGACTCCAACATTCTTCCCTGGGTTGATGTATTTGAAGCTGATTTTTCTTTGTACGATGCACATTTTCTATGGGGTTCAGCTACTTAGAGGTGAATAGCTGGATTCTATACCTTCACTTTCCACCCTGCTCTGTGCATGGGAGGCTGACTCATATGAACAAACAAGCTCCCATGCCCTCTCGCCTCTGATTGAGCTCAGACAGTGGAGAGCCCTGGTAGGAGATTGGAGGGAGGAGGTTGAGGCCTGGCTTTTTATTTCTCTAGCTTCCTCTCTGAGAAGTTGCTTCAAGGTTGTCTGTGTCCCTCACCCTAAATTTTCAGGGCCTCAGTGTGGCCTTTTAATCACTACTTTCTTCTTCTAAATACCAATGGCTACTCCCTCATCTCACTCTTTTGGCTCCAGGATTGATAGTGGCTCTACTGTTATTTCTAACAGATTATTAAGGTATTTTTATTTTTATTCTACATCCTGCCCACATCTTTGTTAAAAGTTCCTTTATTATGCTCTTCTCAAAGTGCCTTAGTTTGAGTATGCCAGCTGTCTCATCTTGGACCCAATGCCCAACTAATTAATATGATGCAAAAACATAAGTAAAAATTACGAAGCAGCTGGAATGCCCTCCCTTCACCTTTGTCCTACTTGGTTGCTCTCTTTAAAAACCCTCTAACTCAGTCTTCTGGCTCCTCTCATTTTTCACCCCATTTTCAGCCTTTGCATCTTGGCTTACCAGCTTTTTTTTATGTTACCTCAACTTTAAAGTCTGGTGCAAAGTTATCTTCTTCACCTACTCTCAGTCATGTGTGAATGATTTTGCCTTCCTTCCATGTGTTCCTGAATGATATTCCCAGAATTCCTTGGGCCCACTTCCTTCATGGGACCAACCCCTGATGACAGCTTTCTGACAAGTGACAACTTTATTAAGAGTGAGCAACTCATATGTCCCTTTTTAAAATTTACAACAGAAAAATTATTGTAAATGAACCCACCCTCTCCCTTTTATGAGAAAATCATTCTCTCCTATACAGGAGCAGCTGAAACTTCAATCTATTTCTTGCCACTCAGAGTTGGTATCTTAGCATATATATTTTACAAAGTTACTGACCCTTCCTTAGTTTAACAAAGTAATAACACTGACAGATGAATTCCTTAAGTTTGGGACCTAGGGTTATATAAAATTAAATGAGTTCCCTGATGTTATCAGTTCTAAAAATCAGTTTTGTTGTATTTACATAAAATGAAGGTTCATTAAATTTTATCCTCTTTTTATTCTATCCCCAAAATGATATTATAAATTTTCTTCTCCTGAAATTCTTAATGATTTAAAATATATTCTTTAAGAATATCTACTGACAGTGTTCTGAAATATGGAAATACAGCCCCTACTATAGATTTTTTTTTTTTTCACAAAAGGTCTGGCTGCTGCTGTTTTAGATTTGTCTCGAAATTCGTGCATGTAAAGTAAACACTAAATGCTGAGACATGGTGGATAAAAATACGTATGTCTCTCTGTCTGCACGTCATGGGAGAGGCCTTGCTCAGGAAATATTCATGAGAAAGTAAAAGGCTGTTGGTAAAACAGGGTTCATATGCTCCTTAAATGTCAAGTCAAAATCAATAATAGCATGGAGACTTTATCTTATGTGAATAGAATATGAGAATTAGACACTCCGTAGTATAGACATCTGAAGATAATTAATGGAGGAGTAATTGATCAGGACCTATCAATAAAACATATGGGTGGTTTTGAGTTCAATACTAGTAATTGCTAGACATTCAAGAGTGGATCTCTGACAGACATGAAGATAAAGAATTTTATAGAGATCTCCCTAGAGAGAATATGAGTCATAATTGCTCTAAGAGGTTATATGATTCAGAAAGTGTCTTCGAATACCTTATTAGATTTTGTTTTCCCCATTATATGCTAAGTTTCATGAAGGCTGAGACCACAAATGGTCTTCTGCACCATATGATCCCAAATATTTTTTTAAATGAGAATGAACATATGAAAGGATGGATAGATTGATCTCTCCTACTTAAATCTCCTCTGATTGTATTTTGGATTCCTTAGATCATATAGAATCCAGATGCTATCTAAAATGAGGGAATGTACCCGGTTTTCTTCGTAGGCTTTTGGAAGGACGGGTGCGAAACATGCACACTCTCTCACGAACATAGACTGGGGAGGGAGGAGGAGAGAGTCAGAGAGAGAGAGAGATGTCAGGTACTCAAGGAAAGATTTGCTTTACTTAATGGAAAAATATATTCTTGGTAAATGAATTGTTACTAAACTAAATGAAGCTACTTAAAATCAAGGGTCATTTGACAGATTCATATAAGCATGGTGATTCTAACCTAAGCCCAGGTGTCATCTTATTTGCTTGTTTTCTCAATGTGTGAAAAACACTCGGAGCACTCACAGCATGGCAAATGACAAGGAGTCACCTGGTTGGGGAAAATGTTCAGATCCACAAATTGCAGAGCCCTACTTCTTTAATGAAACAAAAATCTACGTTCTTTGATTTACAAATTTGGAACTTTGAAAAATGGATTTTCATGAGGGGCTTATTTATGACTTTAAAAAAACTTTTTGAATGAATTGATTGAGGTAGAAAGGTTGAAGATAAAATAGATATGAGGACCAAGTAGAGACATACTAGCCCCTGTAGGTCTTCTGAAGTCATTGTAGAGAGCAGTAGCTCAGATGGGCCAAATCAATAATTTTCAAAACATTTTTATTTAGCTCTGGAACACATAGTTCTTGGAAATAGACTGTTGTGACATCTTAAGTATTCCCAGTGTGTCACGGCCTTGCCTTTGTGGAGAGGAGAGTAGGTTCTAAAATGAAAAGGAATTGGAGCTTGACACCTTAGATGGCTGGGGCATGCCTCCATATCAGAGGACTGCTCTGTAAAGATGCAGAACAACATTGCTGGCAATATGCAGCTATAGCCTGCCACAGATGCTGCTCTGCATATGGCTGCCTTCTCAACTTTCAAGAAAACAGGTTACTGAAACCCACCTACCTGTCCTTCATCAGCTGGTGTGTACAGTACACATAAGCTGTTGAGAGCAAAACAGAATATCCTGAAGGGGAAGTAAATTGATGCTTTGTTCTTTAGGATGTTACATAACTCTCACCTTTGGGATGTTAGAAACATCATGTTTCCCGAATACTTCTCACTTTGAAACATATACGCTGGCCATGCTGAGGCCTTTAGGGCTCCGACTTTCCTTTTTGACTTTTCGTTCTGTTTTACCATTACATAAAGTGTGAATTTAGGAGCTTGGCTGTCTCAGACATGGGAATAAAGGCAGCTTTTGAGTCATCAGAGTGGCTTAAAGCCAGTTCCTTTCCCCTCCTTCACTGAGGCTCTGAAATTAACTACATGCTGCCTGTCTAGGGTTGAAAGAGGGAACTGTTCCCAACATGGATGAGGACTCTGGGACCCCTTTGCTTTATCATATAGCAGCTTTCCCCACTCTGGTCTCCCTTTATACTTTTTGTTCCACAAGTAATTCAAGTTAAAAAAAATGTGAGGGAAATTGAGGATCCCAACTACATACAACTGAGGTGAATTGAACATAGTATTTCATGTTGCCCAGTAATTTCAGTTTGGTTTTGAAGTATTAAATTTGTTCTTTCTGTTTTCAGTCTTGTTACTCTTTTGACCCTTCTTTCATTCCAGTTTCTGTAGGAGAAGGTCTGGTGAGCTTAGCGTACTTTCTCTAACTACTCTAAGGCTAAGCTGCCTTCTGGAGAAATAAAATGACTTCTTATTGGGGCACTACAAACTTTGGAAAGTCTTCAAGATCACCCTCACTCTGATACCAGTTTCAAGTTTAGGTATTACTAAGGCCACCCTCGGGTTCCATAGCTGCTAGATGGATTCACGGAACTCACTGAAAACTGTTATACTCACGGTTATGGTTTATTACAGCAAAAGATTCAGATTACAGTCAACCCAGGGAAGAGAAGCATAAGGAAGGGTCTGGGAGAGTTGCAAGCAAGGAATTTCCAGTTATTCTTTCTCAGTGGAATTGTGTGGATAGCGTTTACTTCTCCCAGAAACAGTGTGTGATGACATGCATAGACTACTGATAAACATGGAAGCTTGCCCCAGCCTTAGAGTCCTGAGTTTTATTGGAGCTCAGTCATATAAACATGGTTGACCACTAGTATGTCTGACCTTAGACTTCAGGCACTTCAAAAGTTTAACTGATACTATAAATCATATTTTTAGCATAGACTATCTGGCATGCCCCACGTTTGTAAACAGACACTCTATCAGGCAGACCATTCCAAAGGCTCAGAGATTATATCCTAGGAGCCAAAGGCAAAAGACAAACCTGTCTTTGGTCAATATTAATCCTTCCCTGCTTAGGTACTTTATACCTACAGTTGAAAATGTTGTCTGGTTATCTAGCTGCTTCTCTAATTCAACTGTTATCTGCCACTTATTTTGTTTCCTCTTTTTTTCTGCTCCTTTACCTAGTCTCTGTGGTGAAATGTTTTTGGTCTTTCCCAGTTGTTAGTATTTTTATTTTGTAACCAGAAGAAGTTTTTAAGTTTAAGATAAATGAGGATTTTGGGTCTCCTTCTTGATAACCTTGCTACTCAATGGGATATTACAAAGAGAAGCCTGAATTCTGTCACACGTGCAAACTCTCACTAGCAGTCAGGCAAGAAATAAATATTAAAAAGATAGCAAAAATATTTTTTAAATTCAATAAAGTTTTGACTCTGTTCTTTTGAGGCATTCTGCCAACCTTGAGCAAAAGAATCATTCCAGGCAGATGTGAAAGTGTTCTAGCTTTGTAGTTCAGATAAGTAGTTAGGTGACAGAATCATTTAGAATCTGAACACGGAAGCCAGTGTTCTAGGCCTACGGTACCCTTTCTGAAGGTTGTAGGTTGCCATTGTCCTAGATTCTTACATTCTGTCCAGCAAAGTCAGAGGTGCCTATACGATATTCTGCCAGTTTTGAACTCATTTCACCAATGAAAAACCATTTATACTAATTACAAAGCCCTCTACTTATGGTAAAGTCTTCAAGAGAGTTGATGCTGGTAGCTGGCTGGAGAAAGGACCCTTGGTTATTCTTTCAGATGTTAACTAAACACTCTGTAGTGAGTATCCAAGTTAGAATGCATCTCATGTTAACTAATTACACATAAGATATACATGAACATTAACCTGTGACTATAACATCCTATGATGAAATAGTTTCAAATACACTTTAGAGAATGGAAAAGGCCCTTCTAGAAAAGGCTATTTCTTTAGCTCTTCTGATTTCAAAGGTTCACATGAGTCCTTTGATTTTCTTTCTTTCTTTTTTTTTTTTTTTTAGAAATCTGCCGATTTTGTCAAAAGACCTTTTGGTTCCTCATATCTCCTCTGTCTAACAATGACTTCATTAGCCCAACTTGGGCTCCTCCTACACAGGTCCTAGGACATATGTACAAATGAGAAAGTATTACTTATTCAGACAAAGTTGGTGGGTTTTCCTCAAAACATTTAAAGCATTCCATATTTATAGCTTCTCTATTTATTCAACAAATTTTTATAAAAGCAACAAATTTTTATATATCTGTGTGAAGGTAGATACTTTTCATATATTTCAGCAAGAGCCATCTCTCAACATACTGAATATAGACCAATATGTGAGAATTCAGCCGTTTCTATTAAGTCAGACATTAAGAGATTTACAAAAATGTAAAACATTGCTCTTCTAACAAAATATTTTCTTTAGAAAATATATTTTTAACAAAAATATGTCATTAAAACAATGTATTTATTATTCATTTTGAATAAATAAATGACTATGTTTGATTTTTTTTGTTTTAATGCCTAATATAGTAAATAGTGACAGATATAACTCATATAAACAAAACTCTTTGGGGCCTGGATGATTTTTAGGCATGTATTGTTATCCTGGGACTGAAAACATTTTTTATAATATTTTTAATAAAGTACAGTTGGTATATGATATTATGTTAGTTTCAGGTGTATAACATAGTGGTTCGAGATTTACATAATTTATGGTATGCTCATGCACTACATCTATTATCCATCTGTCACTGCAAAGTTACCACAATATTAAGAACTATATCTCCCTTCACCTTTTCACTTCTTTCCCTCTGGTAATCATCAGTTTGTTCTTTGTTTCTATGAGTCTGTTTTTGTTTTGTTGTGTTTGTTTTGATTTTTAAAAATTCCACATGTAAATTTATGTAATATTTGTCTTTCTATGACTTATTTCACTTAGCATAATACCCTCTAGGTCCATCTATGTTGTCACAAGTGACAAGATTTTATTCTTTTTTGTTGCCATGTAATATTCTATTGTGTGTAAATACATATACCATATTTTCTTTATCTATTCATCTATTGATAGACAGTGAGGTTGCTTCCATATCTTGGCTATTGTAAATAATGCTGCAATGAACACAGGCATGCATATATTTTTTCAAGTAAGTGTTTTTGTTTTCTTTGGTTGGGTATCCAGAAGTGGAATTGCTGGGTCATATGGTGGATATATTTTTAGTTTTTTGAGGAACCTCCATACTGTTTTTCACTGTTACACCTGAAACATTCCCTCTTCTCCTCATCCTCAACAACACTTGTTATTTGTTGACTTTTTGATAATAGCCAATTGGACTGGTGTGAGGTGGTATCTCATTGTGGTTTTGATATGTATTTTCCTGGTGATTAATGATGTTGAGCAGCACCTTTTCATATGTCTGTTGGCCATCTGTGTGTCTTCTTTGGAGAAATGTCTCTTCATGTCCTCTGCCCATTTTTTGATCAGATTGTTTTTGTTGTTGTTGTTATTGAGTTCTATGAGTTCCTTATATGTTTTAGATATCAACCTCTTAGCAGATATATCATTTGTGAATATATTCTCCTATTCAGTAGGTTGTATTTTTATTTTGTTGATGGTTTTCTTTGCTATGCAGAAGACTTTTAGCTCAATGAAATCCCATTTGTTTATTTTTGCTTTTATTTCTCTTGCTTGTAGGTAGTAAACTATTTGACATCAGTCTTGGTAATATCTTTTTTGGATTGTCCCCTCGTTCTGGGACCAAAATATTGAAAATACAGTTTTAGATAAAGGGAAGTAGTAGTGGCACCTTGCCATGCAACCCTTACACGTAGAGAGTAGTCAGGTTTCTTACAAGTCAATTGTAATTTCATAGAGCAAATATCACTATGTTCTGAAGAGAAACAGTAGACAAGAATAATTGAACAGCATAGAAGATATTTTTAAGATTTAAAAAAATTATTATCTTTACCTTTTTAGCAATTTTGAGGAATTTTAGAGAAGAAAAGTCTTAACCAAAATGATGGTGTATAATGTGAGGACAAGTCACCTGCTTCAACTACAATGTTAGATCAGATATTTGGTGAATTCACTGTGATACCATGGTAATTTACTCTGCAAACTGCATTTACATTTAGAAAAGAAATTCTTAATGTAATTTTTTTCTAAAAATCATTTCATATGTAGGTAATCAACATCAGATGTTAGTAAAATAGTATTATTTGATTCTGGTTGTTAGAATCACACCCTAATTCTAGTATCCTGCTCTGAGTACTTTGTAAGGAATATTGTTTGGATTAGCAATGATTTAGAAAATATCTTTTAGCCACTGGGGATAAGTAGGCTATTATATACACTGTTTAAATCACACACAAAAACAGGCTAATGTAAATACTTAAGAAGTCTCAGGAGATGTATTGTCACATGTGGAAATTCAAAGAAAAATCTTTGAGGTCAATGAACTAAAATTTCTGTACTCACCATCCTTCATTATTTCTTAGAGTTCAAATTTCTTCTTTTTAATTAAGGTATAATTGACATATAACATTATATTATTTTAGGTATACAACATAATAATTGGATATTTGTGTCTACTGAAATGTATCACCATAATAAGTCTAATTAACATCTGTCTCTTTGCAGAGTTACAATTTTTTTCTTGCAGTGAGAACTTTTGAGATCTACTCTCTTAGTAACTTTCAAAGTTGCTAAGTTGCCATGAAGAAAAAAAGGTTTTTAAAATTTAGAACTATTTAAAAGAATGCCCTCCCTCGATTTCTTCTCAGTCCAGGTACTTGCTAAGTGTCTTTAATGCATTGTTTTTAATGCCATCTTCTCGATTGCTGCATATGATCGAATCCTACTATTTTCTTTGCCTATATTGTTTACCTGAGCTTTTCCCTATTGTCAAGCTCCTTCTCTTCACCAGCTTGGTGTAAGCAGGGGTGTCATTCTTTTGTGGCATTTGTGTTTGTTATTGTCTTTGACTCTAATCTCCTTCTCAGAGTACTAGGGTCAAAATATTTTCCTAGTTTTGCTTTTGTCTGGAGGTGGCAATGTATATTTGCCTTTAAATCTCTCACAGGTAAAACCTTAGTTTCTCTTAGAAGCTGGCCGATCTTGTTCCCATCTTGTACTTGCTTCCAGCGGCCGCATTACACGAGCCTGCTGTGCTAAAACACATTAAAATGGCAGACACTGACAATTTTACATAGTCCCAGAAGCCAGGGAAAATACACCATGTGAAAATCAAGCTGAAGAAAAGGTAAAGAATTAGGCTCTTTATTAGTAGTTTTGAATTCTCCGTCTTTGAGTTCTTGATCTCCATTCACAAGTCTGAAGCTGTTAGCACTGTGCTCCTAAATGGTTTGTAGTCGGATTGAAATTTATAGGCAAAACTCAAAATATGCAGAAAAATAGCTGTATATCTCCAAAAGTGGACTCCACTTGTTAAGTCAATTTAAAATCTCAATCAAGGCATCTCCCCCCATCAAATATTCTCCCCTCTTCTTCCTCATGACTGTATGTGGATGGGGGTGAGAAATGGTATGGCAACAGGAGGAAGTATCTGCTTTGTAGGCTGTCCTTGCTCCTGTGTTCTTATTAGCTTCTGCTGTGTTGTGATTATAGTGCCTCTCTCAAGAGCTATGGTTGACAGGCTCTGTTGCTCCTTCTCACTGTGCCATTACTGCTCCAGGGTGCTGGGGTACCTGCTGACCAGGGAGGTGGCCCATGTCTGTTCTCATGCACTCTTTGAAGCACAATGCTGTTATCTCCCTGGCTTCTGGATTTGGACTGAGCATGCTACAATCTCTGTTATGAGATCCCTTTATCTCTTGTGGCAAATGCCTGGCAAGAAATTATATACTCTAAATTCTTAGTAATTCTTTACCCATCTTGGGCAGGTGGGTGGAATGGGCAGTCAGAACTTTTCCAAATCTTCTCCATGTCTGGTATTATGGGAGACTTAGGATAGGTATGTAGGTGGCTTTTTAAAGGCTCTCTTTGCTGGCACCTGCCTTCTAATCAACATCTAGGTTGCTCGTTCAAGGCAGCAGTGAGCATGATGAGCACTGGAGTCTGACAGAAGTGAGGGCTCATTGAGCCCTTCTTAACAGGGAGATCACTTTAACATGCTTTGTTTGGGTCCCTGGGAATTAGAAGAAGAGTATCTGAACAAGATCTTTAATGACTCTAATCAGAAGAGCAAGAGTACCTGAAACTTTCTCAAACACAGAGTTTAATATCCATGCATACATTGTAGCCATCATATTTCCTGTATTCTTTAGACCAACATCACATCTTAAATTTAAGAATTCTAAGTTTCTAATAGCCTTGATAGTTTATTGTAACTTTAAATTTGTAATTTTCCATTGTAATGTATTTTAGTTGTCTATGATTTGGTAATTTACTTTTTTAAAAATAATGGAAATAATATTTAAGGGCATATGTCTGGGAGAAAAATTAATTTCTGATAAACTTACTCACTTGTATTGTCAGTTCCTACATCAATAGTTATAGAAAAATAATTTATCTTGGGGGCAATGTAACAAAAGGAGATGTGGTTCAAATAATCATAGCAGAGATTGGCGAGGATATTTAGAAGTTTTAGAAGTTAAATATCTACTTGGTGCCATCAAAACCTGCAAAGTATAGGGTTTTGCAACTAGATCCTAGCATCTTGTCAGATGCTATAGTAAGCTGTAGAAACAACTACCTATTTCAATTTAATTATGTTGGTCTCTTACCTTAGTATTTAGGAAGGATATAATTGGGGAGAAATTAATGTGTATACTGAGATAACTCTCTTCAATAACCATAAATTACTGTATATGTGTGCATGAATATGTTAGCTTTTATTAGAAATAAGGTACTATTATTTCTTTTTTTGCCAGATGGCAGAAAAATGGGAAATGTATTTGAAGTCATGAAAGTTTACAGTTGTGAATCTAGGGACACATTTCTACTTCTAAGTTAATAAGGAACTTGATCATTACAATTACAAAATTAACTATAAGGCAAGAGTCGATTCAGAACTAGTGTTATGATTATGTAGCATTTGTATTGCAACATATAGTTTATAAACATCACTTCATTTGATTCTCACAATAACCTTTTGGGGAAGAATTATATTCCTCTTAATTTACTCGTGAACCCAGCTGTTAAGGTGATTTCACAAGGTAAAACTATTTCAACTGGGAAATATAGCTGGAATTTTCATTTTATAATAATTATCTAGCAAATAATAATAGATATAATATTTGATAACACAGATAATAGCATTAAATTATACTAATAATAGATCTTCATGTACATTTATGTATATTCTTTTTGCCAGTGTTTTAAAAACACTGAAATAATGTCACTTCTGTACCACAACTTAGTTGTTAACTCAGATTCATTTACTTTAACTTTTCATTAAGAAACTTTCAAATCTACAGAAAAGTAGAGAATCGTTTAATGAACACTCTTATATTCATCAGTTAAATTTAATAATGTGTACCTTTCACCATATTTGCTTTATACATTTTTGCTGAAATATCTAAAATAAATTATAGACTTTATGATATTTCATCCCTAAATACTTTAGAGGGGATTCTCCAAAGACAAAGACATTTTCCTATTTAACCACCTACTTAATTATTATATTGTCACCTTAAATCCTTAATATTAACTGATATTGGATCCATATTCAAATTTCCCCCAATAGCCTTTAAATGCCTTTTAATATTGGTGTGTTCACAGTAGGATCCAGTTTATGTTATATTTGGTTGTTGTCTCTTAATAGCTTTGCATTAAAGCCAATGCACCCTGCCTTCTTCCCTTCTCCCTCCCATCCCCATTTCCCCTATGCCATGTACCTGTTGAGTAACCCAGGTGATTATCCTGTAGAAAGTTCCACCATCTAGATTTCTCAGATTGCTTCCTTGTTTAACCTGTTCCTTTGCCATTGCTGTTAACAGAATGTGATATACAATTTTGATTTAAGCTCATGTGAGACATTTTTAGAAAGACTGTGAAGGGCGAGGCACAGGAGATCAGGTCTGGTCGACTCACCCTTAGTGACACTGATATTGATTTCTTTGCGAAGGTGATCCTCATTTACTTCTAAAGTACTGTATTTTTTGCAGTTTCAATGCTTCATAATTCATTTCCATTAATTCTGGACTTACACCCATTGAATTTTAGAAGTCATACTTTACTTTAAGACATTACTTAGATTCAATAGAATATTGAGTGTAGGTATTTAACCAATATGAAAACATACGCTGCTTTGGAGAGTGCATTTAATACATCTTTGAAATTAAACTGAAGTTACTGTTACTGCTAATGAGACATTGTTGATTCAAGAAGAAATAGCCACATCTAGGCTATGACCTTTCCATTCATTTTTTCCCTTCAGTGACCTTTTTTTTTTTTTTTTATATATTCTACAAGCAGCTGTGTATGTGCAGCCTACCTTATCAATACTTTAGAGATCACAAGGGCAAATTCAAAGATTAAAAATTTCCCTCATCTTCATTACTCGTGTGTGTGTGCGCGCACACACTTTCCAAAAAGCTAATTTGAATCTAAGATAAGCCTTACAATTGATTCCATTTTCGAACCAAGGGAATATGTGAGTAAACCTGTATTAGGTTAATTAAGATGTATAAAGAAACATCTCTTTTCTCTATATAGGGGTCTTGATGTCTTAATAAATTTTATAGTAGTTTTGTTTTCACTGAGATTTGCACTTTTAAAGTTCTTTGGTGAAGGGACATGTGGCCTGGCTTCACTGATCTGCAAACACCACTCCCTCTGGGTACTGTTATCATCCAGACGGTTTTCTTACTGAGCAGTTATGAAGGTTTATGACCAAATTATAAACAGGAGAAGGGAGCTTATGTTAATGAGGTCAACACTGTTTCTGTTATGTCTTTGACTTATGAAACAGTCCCCCAACGGGAATACCTTTTCCAAATGGGCTAAACAGAGAGATAAACTTTTACCAATCGAAGACTAAACTGCAGCTGTGCTTAATGATATGGAGCTGTATCTAAACCTTCATGGAACCTTATAATGATACTTATGTCACTGCAACTATTATATTAATGTTTATGTCATTGTATATATGGTCATTTCTATAATGATTTCTTTGTCCCAGTCAACTTGAAGTGCCATGAGAAAATACCATACAGAGTGCCTTAAACAACAGAAAATTAGTTTTTCACAGTTCTGGAAGCTGAGAAGTCTAAGATCAAGGTGCCAACCAATTCATTTTCCGGTGAGAGTGCTTTTCTTGGCTTGCAGACAGCTGCCTTCTCACTGTGTCCTCACATGGAGAGAGAGAGCAAGTAAGCTCTCTAGTGTGTTTTCTTAGAAAAGCACTAATCCATCATGCGGTCTCCATCCTCATGACCTCATCTAACTTTAACTGCTTCCTAATGACCCACCTCCAAATATCCTCACTTGGAGATTTGGGCCTTAACATATGAATTTTGGGAGAACACAAACATTCTATAATGATCTTCATTGAGAGTGATTGAATGGGAAGAAGGAATTATATACCTGTTTTGTCAAGTGGATGGGTTTACAAATCAGCCTATGGAGATTTAGATTATATGTCTCTTTTCCCCCAACTGCTTGGTTCTGTATTAGAGAAGTTGCTTCTGCCTTGGTTCAGTGATACTTGATGGAATGAGGGTATACGTATCACCAATGAGTTAGAGCAAAGGCAGACGTTCCAAAAAAGTTCAAATACTGAGTGATAATTGATATAGATTAGCTCATTCTAGCACAATGATTAAAGGCATGCTGGTTGCAGTTTTGTAGCCAATGTTTCAATGCTTTATCAATTTGTAATTATGGGCTAGCCTAGGAGTCATACAATCTTTGATAAGGAAGTCTCCAGCTTGCAGTTAGGTGGGGCGTATAACCAGACAGCTGCTCATGCATACCAATGAGGGCTTTGCCAATGCAAATTTGGAGAGCCCTTTTAAAAATTTGGCCCTAAGTGTCTACTTTGAGCTTCAGTGTGATATGTGATACGAGACCACTTAACCAGCACGTTTACCTCTAATTTTAGCTTCACCTGAATTAAAGCTGGCGTGATAGTGCATACTGCTACAGACATTAGCAGCTTTAAAGTGAGTAAGAAAAAACCTGAAATTATATTCAGTATAAAGAAAGAGTCATAAGAAAGTCACTGGTGGTTTTGTGTTGTTTTCAAAATTTCAGGAAATCTCTGATGAGTACTAGGGTAAAAGAGATAATTTGCTTCTTCACAGGAACAAATTTTTAATGCCATTTATTTCCTACTTTGGCAGCTTAAGACAATCTGCCTACATGCAAAGGAAGCAAACAAAACAAAACAAGCTGTTTGAGAAATTGATTCTCCAACAAATCCCTTTTGAACAAACCAGGGTCCCCACTAAAAAGGATGTTTAACATCTCTTGCTTACTCCTCAAATGTCTGACCAGTGGGCTGCTGAAATGTTCCATCAACGAAGAAAATTATTGTACTATCTTGTTCTGGATATGTGGCTAGCCCAGGGGTACAAGCTTTGTTTTTTGTGTGAGGGGAGAGAAAACATGTGCTACCCATATTCTCGTCTAGATTATTGGAGTGACTGCCCCGTATATTAGCTGAATGTTACTGCCTCCTGTAAGACTGGCAGCACCAAACTCATCTGCAATTCCCAACATCGTTGATAACTGAATGTCAATAAAGTGAATCAAGACTACATGTTTTCATTGACTGTAGCTAACACAGGGTGATGGCAGACAGAAAGTTGAACAGTTAGTACAAGAGTCACAAAGCAACAAAATGGTAAATAGTCTATAATTAATGAGGGCTACCCATGTAGGAATTTATTACTTTAATTAAGTGAACAAATATTTGTTTTATGCTGGGAAGTATTATAAGATTTAAAGACCCCAAAATGTAAAGGTGTTGTCTTTACCTTTGAGGGACTGGCAGAGAGGCATACAAATATGCAAACAAAAGTATTATACACATGGTGATACAAGTTTGTATTATTCATAAGGGAACTCAGGAGTGAGCCAGGTCCCTTACTGGGGAGGTCAGGAAAGATTTCAAAGAAGAGAAAAATGTTGGGGAAAAAAAATCACACAAAAAAATCACAAGGCATACTTAATATGAACTAGAGGAGAGAAACTTACCTTCTGTATGAAATAGAAAGGACGGAGAAATGGAAGTGGGGCTTGAGTAATATTTGCTGTATAGTTTAAAGGTGAAAAAGTTGTTAAACCTGAAATATGCTAGCACTGCCTTACTCCCTTCTTCTAAGATACGTGGGACAACAGAAAGTTATAATCTTTTCCCTGTATCTGGAGATGAAAAGATAGGGCAAAATCAGCCCAAACCGGGCTTGTGATTACCACTCGATTTCCATTTTACAGAGTGTTTTGTTATTGTTATTTTTTTTCAAATAGTAACATACTTATGTAGAAATACATCTAGAACTAGTTTATTCTCCACTACACTATAGCTCCCTACAAAACTTATATAGCAGGTAATGATATTATGGTACTAGAGAAAAGGGAGGAATGTAAAATTTATTTTCTTTAAACAAATTCAGGAGGAAATAATAATTTATATTTTGAATTTGATTCTATAGTTCTTAGACTAAGAAGTCCTTGGATTCCTGAATGAATTAATTGCCCTCCAAGTGGTAAGTGAGGAATTCCTACAACTGCATAAAAAAATAGACTCTTGGATTAGATAGACTATGTAATCTTAATATCACTGAGGCACTAGTCCTTAGTTTACATGAGATAGGAGATAGCTGCGGCAGCTTGTTCGAAGATACCTATTCCCAAGTGAGGAAATTCTTCTAGCTTAGGCAATCAGCCACCTACACATGCAAGCCCCAAACAGTAATGATTGAATGTGTGTGTGTGTGTGTGTGTTTTCTGAATGTGTATAGCTTTCTGTAAAAACAAACAAACAAAAAAAACCCCAAACTAAAAACCTATAATTGGTTTGATGGATTAAATAGAGGCCTAGGTACATTTTTATCAACTCTTCCTTTTCAATCTTAGAATAATTCTTTCATGTACAATAGTTCAGGCTTTGTAGGAAAGTTATGTGTGGTGACAGACTCTGGAATTATGAAAGTGTTTGGTTGGAGCCCTAGTTGCTTACCTGTGCCTTGAATTACCTCTGAGACCTCAGACGAGTCACTTCATTTGGGGGAACTTTGTTTTCTTTCTTTTATGATAGAATGAGTTAACTAGGGATCTATACAAATCCTTCATATTCAGTGTCCTATGATTCTAGTTATTCTAGGAATAAATTAGAGTAATCTTAGTTTCAGAAATGAGACTTTCAGAAATCTACTCTTAGGAACATTTCATCATTTGATTCCTTCAAAGCCTAGTTCAAGTTGACTACCAGGACAAAGCTCTCCATTATACCATTGTGAGACACAATATAGAGTTTGGCAGTATTGCCTAGATTTTGAGGTTAAGTCTTATAGAACACAGATGGGAGGAGGTGATTTTTGTAAGGCCATATTTGTCATGTGGATAACAAAACCTGTTCCAAGATAAAGCCATCTTTTTCCTGTAGCTCTTGGCTGCCTCAGAGGAGTTTTGTCTCCACTAGCATTTTTATTATCTGAATTTACTTTATAACGGCAGAAAAATTAATTGGCTATTGTGTCCCTTTGGTAATGTTGGGTAGCTTTGTTGTGTAATGCTAAGAAGGTATGGTAGTCAGTTTAAATCAGAATGTTTCATTTGGAGTGTTGTGGGGAACCAGTTTGTAGTGTTCTTCCCATCCATACTTGGCTTAATTTTATGTATATTTAATGAGCTATATCAACAATTGTTTTTACTCCAAAGTACTGATTATTTAGTACCATATACATATCACTGTTCTAAGCTCTATGGGAAACACAAAGATGGTCTTTTTCATCTTCTTCAAAAAATCTAGCAAGGGACACTCAGTTCATGGTAAGCATTTATTAATTATTAGTGAATAACAACTGTTATTTTATTTTTGCAAAATAAATGCTAAAATTAGTATGCCATTAATATGGTAAAAAATACCTAGAGACCTAAAACCAAATAATGATAATATTTTGGTTTTTATTCATAAGTGATGTTAAATTATGTGACATACAATAACTAGTTATGTTCAGAAACCCAAACTAGTTCCCACTTGGTAGATAGAATCCCAAGTGTCCTGTGAAAAATAATTGCATGTTAGAAATACTTTTACATTTAATAGGAAATGGCCCATTTAATTTTGTAGGTTGAAATATATAGGACAAATTGTAATATACTATTCTACTCCTTAAGAAATTCTAATTATTTGGCTTGTGTGATACCCTATCATTTAAAATATTTTTACCCTACAGTATTTTGGCTTTTCTAGTTCAATTTTAAGTCAGATTATGAGGGTACTGGTACTTTTGATATTGATATTTCAATTAAGGGTTAGGATATAGACAATGATGAGAAACCAGAGATATAATTTCTTTACTTGTAAATGCAGATTCATATTTGAACCTGATCCACAGTTCAAAGACTATTATGAAAGAGTAAAACTTCTTGTCCTATAAGCATGAAGGACATTTTTTTCTGAGGTAGCACAGATGAAATAATACTGTGATTACAAGAGCTTCCGATTCTTTGATTCTCTTATTTTCTAAATTTAGTTAAACACAGTGAAAGTAATTCCTAGTGGCTCATTCCTCCTGTAAGAAATACACTTGAAAATATGCAAATATGATGGGCTCGATCACCTAAAATGTTTGAGGTGATAGAACATTCTCTACTTAGAATGATTTATGCTTTGAAGTTATAGCATTTAAATATCTATTAACCTTCCTAGGTTCAAAGAAGTACCTGTTTATAGGTAATGAGATTCAGGACCCATGCTATCTTCTGTAGACTTATGACTGTTTTTCTGCAGATACATTTTTCTACAGGATAAGAGAAATGAGATGTACATGCAGTCCTATCATTATTATTTTTTTGTTGCTTTGTTTTTATAAAATACTACTCTTTTTTTTTATTTTATTGTTTTAAATTTATTTATTTTTATTATGGTGACATTGGTTAACAAAATCCAGTGTTTCAGATATACAATTCAACAGTACTATTATGTGTGTGTGTGTGTGTGTGTGTGTGTGTGTGTGTGTATTGCATTGTGTGTTCAAAAAAAAAGAAAACTATAGGCCAATATCTTTCATGAACACAGATGCCACAATCCTGAAGATACTAATGAACAAAATGCAGCAACATATTAAAAAGATTATACACCATGATCAAGTGGGCTTCATCCCAGGGGCACAGGACAAATTGATTAATGCGATAAACCACATAAACAAATTAAAAAATAATCATATGATCATATCAATAGATGCAGAAAAAGCTTTGACAAGATACAGCATCCATTTATAATCAAAATACTTAACAAAATTGGTATAGAAGGAAATTACCTTCACGTAATAAAGGCCATATATGACAAATCCTCAGCCAAGACTATACTTAATGATGAAAAACTAAAAACCTTCCTCTAAAATCAGGAACAAGACAAGACTGTCCATTATCACCACTGCTATTCAATATAACATTAGAGGCCCTAGCAAGTGCAATTGGGCAAGAGAAAGATATAAAAAGCATCCAAATAGGAAATGAAGAAGTCAAACTCTCATCATCTGCAGATTATATGATTCTCTATATAGAAAACCCTAAAGACTCCAAAAGAACACTACTAGAAACAAAAAGCAAATACTATAAAGTTTCTGGGTACAAAATCAATGTATAAAAATACTCTAATAATGAAGTGTTAGAAAAGTAGTGGAAAAAACTAATTCCTTTTGGAATTGCAAAAAAAAAAAAAAAAGAATAAAATACCTAACGAATAAATTTAAAGAAACATGTGAAAGGCCTATATAATGAAAACTATAAGACTCTATTAAAAGAAATTGAAGAAGATACAAAGACATGGAAAGATATTCAATGTTCTTGCATTGGAAGAATCAAATAGTTAAATTGACCATATTACCGATACAGATTTAATGCAATCCCCATCAAAATCCCATCAGCATTTTTTAAAGAAATAGAACAAAAAATTATCAAATTTGAATGGAAACATAAAAGACCCCGAATTGCCAAAGCCAATCTGAGAAAAAAGAAGGAGGCTGGAGGCATCAGTCTGCCCAACTTCAGATTATACTACAAGGCAACAGTAATCAAAACGGCATGGTATTGGCAGAAAAACAGACACACAGACCAGTGGAACAGAATTGAGAGTCCAGAAGTAAACCCATATTTATATGGGCAAATAATTTTCAACAAAAGAGCCAAAAAAATACAGTGGAGGAAGGAAAGCGTCTTTAATAAATGATGCTGGGAAAACTGGAAAGCCACCTGCAAAAAATGAAACTAGATTGTTGTTATAACCACACACCACAAATTAACTCAAAATGAATTAAAGACCTGATATAAGACCTAAATCAATAAAATGCATAGAAGAAAACATAGAACTAAACTCAAGAATCTTAAAGAGGATTTTATGAATTTGACCTCAAAGGCAAGGGAAGTAAAAGCAAAAATAAATGAATGGATCTCCATCTAACTAAAAAGCTTCTGCTCAGTTAAAGAAACCATCAACAAGGTAAAGAGACAACCATCCGAATGGGAAAATATATTTGCAAGCAACACCTCCGATAAGGGGCTAATGTCTAAAATATACAAAGAATTCATATAACACAATAGCAACAAAAAAAACCCGAATAATCCAATTAAAAAAATGGGCAGAGGACCTGGACATATCTCCTTAGAGGACATACAAATGGCCAACAAACATATGAAAGGATGCTCAACAACACTAACTATTAGGGAAATGCAAATCAAACCACAATAAGATACCATCTTATAACTGTTAGAATGACTATTATCAACAGGATGAGTAATGACAAGTGTTGGAGAGGAAGTGGAGAAAAAGGAACCCTCATACACTGCTGGTGGGACTGTAAATTGGTACAGCCACTGTGGAAAACAGTAGGGAGGTTCCTCAAAAAACTAAGAATTGGTCTACCATATGATCAGCAATCCCTCTACTGGGTATTTACCCCAAGATTTGAAAACTCATATCTGAAAAGATATTTGCACACCAATGTTAGTAGCAGCATTATTCACAGTGGCCAGGACATGGAAGCAACTGAAGTGTCCTATGATAGATGATTGGCTAAAGAAGCTGTGGTACATATATACAGTGGAATATTATTCAGCTATAAGAAGAAATGAAATACTGACATTTTGCAACAAAATGGATGGACCTCGAGATAATCACACTAAGCAAAATAAACCATACAGAAAAAGTCGAAAACCACATGACATCACTTATATGTGAGATGTAAACCTAAAAGCAACAGGAAAAGGACAAACAAAAGAAAATTCCTGGATGTAGAGAAAAGACTAGTAGTTACCAGAGGGTAGGAAGGAGGGGGGAGGGGAAGGGGAGGTGGAGATAGATGGGGTAAAAGGGTCAAGTATATGGTAACAGAAAGAAATCTAACTTTGTTGCAATATATATGTGCCTTACTATTGAACACTCCTCTTTTAAACCAATAGAAACACACTTAAATATTTCCTTTCTCTTTGATTATAGAAAAGTAGAATGGGTATAGAATAATATTCAGGTAAAACAACTATTCTTCAGTAGTGACTCAGAAAACATTAAGATAAACTATTATTTATAA